>JBAMDO010000031.1:0-340080 GCA_037074765.1 Mansonella perstans
TTTCTATGTTGATTCTTATATTCATTTAAGGCGAAACATCTGCCAAGAAATTCATTTTGCGAACATTCCTTGGTATGGGTGAAGGAGCATTCTTGGAGTGCTCCGATGTTGCTCATCATTTTGTAACGAAATCGTTTCTTGCTTTTGAGCGATATTATCATAAGCTGTTGAAAACGTTTTCAAATAAAAGTACTGAATTTATGAGTCAATATTTACCGAGTTCTGAGCAGCAATTGGATTAATAATAAAATAGTCATGCTTAGCAATAAAATAAGGCTGTTAAGCCTTTCTCTTTTTATTCGCTTCTAGAACGTGCTCATCGGACGATTGTTATCATATGACATGAAGGAAGAGATTTTCGGATATATGAAAATACTTTTTTTTTATTATGAATTGATTACAATAACAATTTCTTGAGTAACTTTCCAATTATACATTTTGATTGAATATGTTTTGATTGAAAAAGTTTCCATTTTACCCTACTGTCAGTTTTTTAAAAGTATTTTTGCGAATAAATTTTAAAAAATGGAACGATGATTAACTAATGATTGCACTTCTTAATCGTATTGATTTTACTTCAGGTTTGTTTCTGGATGAACGAGAGAGAACAAGACAAGATTTGATTGACTATTACATGTATCGGTATTAACTACTCTTTGCTCTCTAAATCTGTAATAAAGGGGAATTCCACATAAATCATTGATAAATTTTTTGTTGTATTTTTTAAATGTAATGAGGAAGTTGACCTTCAGCTGTATCGTATCAAACATGCATTTCATATTTAGCGATAGCGATTTGTATCACATTTTCATGACTTATTTCTTTTTTCCGGCAGAATTTTATTTTTGCGATGCCAATGTCCTAATAACTAATATAATTATGAAGTCGATATCAAATAAACTGGATAAGGTATGCGTGATGGATTTACAATATGAGCATTTTCTCATTGATACATCAGATTCAGTCGAGGATGATATTTAACGAAGGTTTTACTATTTTTCCCCATAATAATTTCGATAATGCTGTTGCCAAATCAGTCAATTTTTGATTTTATCGCAAGGGTCACTTTTATGGAGAATACTTGCATTGGAAATGCAGGAAATATAGTGGCTTTTTGTTGGGTGATTCGAGAAATAATTTTTTTTCTATTATATTTCGATAAATTAATTTATAAGAATCTTTATGTTATTGCGGACGAAGTTTGCTAAAAATGAAATGAAAAATCTGAAAAATAATTTATCTGCACAATAAATTACATTGTAAGACGAAATATACAGGTCAGGAAAAAGTTCTCTGCAGGTGAAATTATTGTTTTGCGAAAATACCAAGAACTAGCTAAACCAGCTTATGAAGAACGAAATGCCTTGATTTGTGTACCAACAGGATCAGGCAAGACCGTGGTAGCGGCATCGATCGCGCGAAATCATTTTGTAATGGGCAGGAAAAATAATTTCTATACGAAGGTATTTCAAAGCTTCTAATAAATTTACAATTTCAATTTTGCACATTTAAGGAAGTGTCTTTAATACTCTCGTCTTTAATGCAAATATTATCTTTAGTACAAAAAAAGATGCTGGTTTTTCTTTTCTGTGTTCTCTTTAAGCCAAAAAACAAATTTCATATTGTAACTGCTTTCACCAGAAATTTTACGCAACAAATTCTCATTCTCCATTCCTTCTGTCATTTTCATTGTTTTCATAATAGTTTATGAAGCTAATTGTGAAATTGCATCACATTGTCAATGTCCTTTTTTCAAAATGAAAGATTACCGGCGTGATAAAGTCGCCAACAATATTTCTGTCAATATAAGTCAATATAAATTTGTATCGAACACATATATTACAAATGCTTTTATCTTGGAGAAGTTTCTGTTCATTGCCAATTTATATCAGAGTAAGGGGAAAGTTTCAGATTTGTTTCTTCGTTACGAATACAGCATTTCTGGAGCAACAGGCGAAGTTGTTGGAGAAATTTGTTGGACATCGTTGGAAAGTTATTTTTTTGAGTGGCTTAACTGTAAATACATCGATTGCGGAGACAGTTGCAGCTTACGATGTCATCATTATCACTCCTTAACTTATTGTGTTAGTGTTTTTTTTGAATGTCTGGAAACATCTTCATTTTAATCTATATTCTTCATATTTATTTTCCTCCTGTATCTTCTATTTTGATTTCTGTTATAAAAAAAAACATATCAGATTTTGAATCTTTTTTCACTTTCCATCACTTTTAACTTTAATTTTTGTTTGAAGGTATCAATGCATCAGACAAGATCGGCGGTCAATCCATCAGTCAACAGCTCGATACACTGGCACGGCTTACGTCAAGTGAAATCAAAATTTTATGTGCAACATCAGTTGCAGAAGAAGGTATCGACATCCCGAAATGCAACCTTGTCATCAAATACAATTACGTGACCAATGAAATTGCACATGCGCAACGAAGAGATTCGTAATTTGAACTTTTATTTAACAAATTCAGCATTTATTTCTTACTTGAAAGTAAGAGATAGAATTAGCCCGACAGCATTACCGCAAATAGTTGCTTAAGTTATATGGATCAACAGATCTTATTTCTGCATAAACAAGGAAAACAGTCGAAATTAGTTTTTACTGGTCAGCAAAAGAATTACTGATAGAAAAAAGTTTCATGCTCATCCCTACCAGCACATGCCAAAGCTTTTTAGGACGAGCTCGAACTACAAATTCACGCTGTATTTTGCTAACATGCGGTCCAAAATTGCAAGTTCGTGAGGAGAAAAATATCATTCGAGAGCAATTTATGATAAATGTTGTGCAGTTAATCGATCAGAAACCACCAAATTGGTTTCAAGAAAAAATATAAAAAAAATGTTAATTTCAATCTTAGTATTTTTAGTGTATATTTAAGGAAAAAAAGATATTTGAGAAAAAATAGAACTAATAACTTTTTGATTGCATTTTATCCGTTTCTTCCACTTCCGGTTTTTCATCTCGAATCCTTACTCTTTATTAAACGTATATGTCAGAAAGTCGGAATGTCCAACTCGTATGTTTTTCACAAAAAAATTTTTGCTTAAATGCCATATTTACCAAAAATTAAGAAAACAATTAGTTAAATGTGATGATTTCATATTCTATAATGTGAGAAATTAAGGTATTAAAGCGCGTGGAACAGAACACTGTGGAGCGAACCCGAAAAAAATTGCTGTTGGATGAGAAAAAATTGCACCGACTTCAACTGGGTACGCATTTTTATGCAAGTTAGTGTTATTTTCGATTTTATTTCCAAATTGCAGTTTTGAATGTGGCACCTCTTTTATCATTGAAAAACGAACACATTGTGAATCTGATATATGTGTTAGTTTTTTGCCTTCACTTCCGATCTGTAATCTTATTACATAGTTTTCATGTCGCTATCCTTATGAATGTCTGAAATTAATAAATTATATGTGAAGTAATCAATAAATACACGTTGACACCAATTTTTCAGCACAGTCGTTTACCGCTTATTGAGGAACTATGCGAGTTTTAGGTACTTCTGAACTCCTGCAGCTAGAATACTACAAGATTAGATTGTTTTATTTAACAGATTTAGCATTGATTATATTCAATAGATTTAGTATAGTCAGTTCGGACATTTTGCTTTATTTATGGAGGAGACTTTGGCAATATCTCGGCCTCATATTACAGGCTCATATTTACGTCCAACCGCACCATATTAATTTTAATTTCCAGAAAATGCGATACAATCATTTGCGACAACAGTGAAATTGTTGTAATACTCAAGTCTCGTATTATTTTTGCATTTGCAAAGAAATTTGGACTTGTTCGAGTCAAAGAGCACTTCCAAAAGATCCGGTAAAGCGGGAAGCTTGTTATCAGTTAAAAGACATTGAATCGGTATAATTTTTAAATTGCAGTACTATATATTATATTCAGTGTGATGTATTTTATTTTTGGATAAGCATATTAAGCATTTTAGAAATTTAACACTATTTTTTATAATTTTTATTTTTAATTTATCTCCACAGTTATACTGTTTAAAGTGTAGTCACAAGTGGGGTCACGTTGTTCGCTAACGATTTTACAGTACCTGTTATCGCCGCCAGTGGTAAGATCTATTAGTGCTAGTAATCTAATCTTTTGAAGAAAATACAGAAAATTATAGCTTAATCAAATGCTTATTTTATGAGATTTGAAGTTTTTTTTTTTTTTATGAGACACTTTTTTTTACGAGACAATTTTATGAGACACTTTATGCAGCATTCGTTCTGATCGCAGAAAATGGGAAAAGATTCCAAAGGAAACGCTGGAAGCAGGTATCTTGTTTAATTTTGAATAATTGATATGAGGGGCATATAAAGCTCATAATTTCTCAGTCCATATGTGGTGTAAACATTAATATAGCCCAGTGAAAGGAACAAAATGATTTTTCTAGCTGCTGCAGCAAAAGTAATTAGAAGTGGTTAACAAAAGTAGTTAGTTTTTATGCTAATATAATAAACATTAATGAGATATCACGCATTATTACCAAAGCAACGACAGTTATTGGTCTGATCATTTAGGTAACTATTTCCTAAGTTGTTCCTCTGTGAATATTCCAGAAAGTTAAGCGTATTTTTTACATTTATATGGGTAGATCACTTCGGAATAACGTCAATATATTAGTCGAATACGTACATTATCCTCGTAAATCTTTATGCCAAAAAATTTTCAGTTTTGAAGCTTTTTAAAGCTAATTTCTTCAGATAGTTGGAAATTTATTCAAGCTTCGAAACATCGAATTATACGACTACGCAAATATGAAGGCTGCAAACTTGGCTTTACTCGGTTCCATTTCAGATAGTGGAGGCACCAAATGTACATTATGACTTATCGTAATTACAAGCCACATTTATTTCATTGTTTTGCATGCAAAAACTCGGGGAAATAAATTGTTATATGGTAATTCAGTCTTCTGAAATTTCATGAATGCACAATGTTTTTTTGATTCACACTTTTACTTTAAAGAATCTAAAATAAAATTAAAAGACAAAAATGGGGCCGAAATCATCCGTTTAAACATCTATTGACCCATTGTTACAGCTAAACTGAAGCAATTTGTATTGCACTTTTTTCTTTTTCCTGAAGTTGTTTGAAATATTAATATTATAAGCTGAATATGTGCTAAAATCCTTACATTTTCTTCTCATTTTTTCTACTTCTATTAGTTCAGTTTTTTAATGTAAAAATGACTGAATTCCTCATAATCTCACCAAGTCGCTTGAATCTTCAGATTTGATTCGGATCAAGTTTGGTATGAAATTTGGGGAAGGATTGCAATTAAGAGTGCAAGCAACAAAGAAGTGAATATATTTCTAAAGTACCGATATATCAAGAAACAACTTTTCACATATTAAGGGCAGTATTCCCACTGCCCAACAAACATCTCCTGAAATAAATCTACCAAACTTGATCCGAATCAGATCTTAAGATTCAAGCGATCTGTTGAAATCATGAGGAATTCAGCAAAATATGCAAAACAATTTCAACTGAATTTATTCCGGGACCGTATGTTTCCGAAAGAAATTAAAAAGATGATAAAATGAAAATAAAGAAAACTTACAAACATTGCTATAAAATTAAAGAAGGCGCAAAGATTATCAAGAAGAAAAAAATGAAGCAAGCCAAACAAATAAAGAATACAGATTTTATGATAAAATTAAAAAGTAAAAGAAAGAAATATCCGAGCAATTTTGATTTCACTTTTTAGAAGTTATTCTGAGTCTTATAAAAAGTAATAATTGATCACGTCCGGAAATATGTGACAAAATATTTACGCCTTACTAATTATTGAAGATCAAGTGATTTAATAATTATTAATACCATAAGATACTGTTCCTCATTCCTTTCAAGTAACAAAGCCTGATTTCTAGAATCGACAACCTTATTTCTGCTATTAATGAAAATTCAAATGAGAAAAAATCAAATGATATATACATATCCAATCGAAACAAATGCAATACAGTCTGTGAAAAAATGGAAAAAGTTCGAAGAAATTCTCGACGGAAACCGTCATCACATACCTGACCATCGCTATCATAACCGCTATAATCATAATCATCACTGTGATTCTCCGAAGTATTAAAATAATCATAAAAATCGCTAATATCGGACGAATGTTCAGTGCTGCTTATCTTATCAGAACCTAACGGCATTAGATGTACATTGACGTCACGAATTTCTGACGAAGCAACATATTCTTGAATCTTCTGAAAAAAAGATTCCAAATTTTATAATTTCATGAGAGAAGAAGAAAAGAAAGGCGATGCAAACAGAAGTAGTATAAACTGTAAGTAAACGAATCACTTCATCAGCGATTTCAATGCAAAACCTTCGTACATCGCTGGATTCTTTATGCTTGTTCTCTTGTTTTCATATGTCAATTCAACCACACCAACATCCTTCATATTTTTCATCTTCTACAATGCAAATCGATAGAAGCATTTAAAGAAAATTTTTCCTGTAAGATATGATATTCTTCATCAGTCTAACTTCTTATCCAAGAATTTGCAACCCTACTTATAGACTTTACTCACCACTAGTAAGATGATGCCGAAAACAAAACATTCTAATGTTCCGCCTAAAACACCACTTATTATAATATGGCAAAGCTTGTAAGGACTCTTAAATTCTTATAACCAAAATTTCAGAACAACAGACTTTGGCAATGCATTATCATTTTTAATAACTGGCAGAATGCACTGAAATGTTCAGATAGTATAGATATTGGTATGAAGTGTCATAAAAAAATACCATATTACAAATAGGACCATTTAATGAATGATAGCATCCATTAACTAAAACATGATTTACAACCACTTTTATCGCGTGATTATTCTAGCTGTGACAGTTTCCAACAAGCCAAGACAAAGACATATGTGAATGCCTGAGCAGTGTAAAAACCAACTCCATTCGATACACGATAACTTCGGAAAAAGAATGCCTGAATTTAGCTTTTAATTTTCGTTTGCAAATTATTTCAGTAAACTCTCAAAAATAAATAACATCATTTCAAAGAGTTCCAAAGATAAAACTTCTGCATTGGTATAAGTTTCTCGTATTTCAGTCATGTGAATTTATAAATGTATATGAAAAGATTTCTTATTATGTGCACATCCAATAGGACATTCTTATTACATTCTATATATAATAGAACATGCAAGTCTAAATGAATTTTTTGAAAGATCATTGACTTTCAATCAATTTTCTCTCTGCTGCGCATTAAGGCGGTCATAATTTTGCAAAAATCACATTCCGACATTTTTCAGAAAATGAATTTGTTTCAGAGAAAAATCTTTATAAAATTATTCCATAGAATTGATCTGACTCGTCCGAAAATAGTCAGTCAAATTAATTGGCAATGTTGATTTTCAAATTAGAATTTTGTCAAATATTCAACTTTAAGTTCAACATTTGTAATTTTTGGCTGTAAAAGTATAATTGCCATTACTTCATGACGAATCAAATAGGACAAATGTTGATCTGTCAGTGCTATTGATTGGCTGGAAAATAAAAAATAAACTAAAAATTTTAGTATTCGAAAAAGTCATTAAAAAATTTAACAAAATAATAAAAAACTAAAAATATAATCCTCATAAAATTATTTCCAGATAAAAAAACTTTTTCATACATTTCTTATTGAGATTGATAATAAATTCCATTAGTTTTGAATTACAAGTTTCAATGAAGCTGTCTGAGATAAGACCAGACGACGGGAAAGCATTTTAGGGAAGATAAATGAGCTCACTCGAAAACTTTCATTTAAGTGCAATAATAGACTGTGGCGTGAATTTTACTCTAATAAAGTGATTTAGGCATAAATTAGTTCGAACAGTGTTGAAAACAATTATAAAAATGTAAAATTGTCCCATCTAGAAATCGTTTTTTTTTTTTTTTTTGTCTCTCTATTTCTACAGTCATTCCTTTCATCAATCTCTTCAACATCACAGCAAAAATCTAGTCATAAATGTCGTGCAAATGTATTTTTCGCTTATAACATCATCTTGTTTCATCTTTTCCAAAATGGAAAGTACAAAAATGACTGGATCGACTGATGTTAACTAATGCATTCTAACAATAAATTATGCAAAATTTTTTACTTGAAAATAAAGGTATAATGGAAAATTTCCTTTTATCTGCATGCATATAGGTTGTACAAAATTACATAAATTCTCCGCTGTTAAATTATGCAGTTCATCATTCTGCATGAATAATCCAATCTTCTTTTGCAATTAGTTGTATCATTTGCTGCTGCACCATATAATGGTAAGTGATGCAGAAGAGATCAGACACTGAAATAAGAATACCAATTAGTCATTTAATAAACCGAGAATAATGTTTCACCTTAATTTAGCTTGAAAATTTAAATTAGTTCTAAGAGGAAAGGAAATTTCATCAAAGCTCAATTAATAAAGAATTGGTTAAAGGTTCAGTTGACACATCTCCAAAACAGGATGGTATAATTTTATAAGCTAGTAACTGAACTCTGAATAAATGAGCCAGTAAGTATAAATGATGTTTTATTTCCTTATTATTAAGTTAATGATGAAGCAAATTCTACTTATAATTAAAACTTACCAAATCCTATAATCTTTTTAGCAACAAAAAAGCATTTGCGATCGCTATTTCTATATTTTACAGTTTATACTATTTAAGATACGTAAAAGAATAATTCCTACTAAATCTGTTAGTTAATGGTTCATACCAACCGAAAATTTTATCATCGTTTTTTTAGGTAAAGACGATCGGAAAAAAAAGTTGCACAAAAGTGTTGTTAAGAGAGATTTCTGACCGAATTTCATAAAATACACGCGAAATGAAAATAGGTTAAGAGATATAGTTATCACAAAGTAGCTGGAACTATTTAAATCGCATTCATATGTACCTATCGCCGAAAACGCTATCAAAATCTTGCTAAATAACTTGAACTGTTGTTATATAATTCATTCTAGTGTGACCATAATCCACTGATTGTTTACCTGATAATTCCATCTTTCGTATATTAAATTAATTGAACTACCAGCAGTCTGCATTACTTTTTCTGTCAAGGGCTAACAATTAGTGAAATTAACCAAATATTATAAGTTACTCATTTATTCACGAAGTTTGCAGCAATCATCCAAATCATACATTTTAACTTACACCGGAGGATATCCGACTACGAATCTAAAAGATTAACAAATAACGAACTATCATCGATACACTCATTCACATCTAATTCTGAATGAAAATGTATGTCTAGCATTTAATAAAAGCTTCTCTCCAGAAACCAGATGAAGTTTAACTTCAAATTTCATGGAAATGAAAAAAAGCTGTCTGCTACCTTCTCAAGAGTCACTGAGCATACATTTCTCTTCGAATATTTAATATTAGCGCTTTGTATAAATGCTGTATCATTATAATATTTAAAGGATCCACAGTTTGATTTGATCAATGATCAAAGAGAACTGATTTCTTGTTATGAAATTAATTTATTGATCCATATCACAACAGCATGGATTCTATCATTTCTTCGCGTTCAGACGAATAATAAAAGTTTGGAAAACTCAATTCCTAAGTAAATTAGACTGAAAGTTAACGAATATATAGCTTATTAGTAATGTTAAGCAATCTTTAAGATTTATAGTGAACAACTAGATTTTGTCTGCATGATAAATTTAAAATTTTTCATAGGACTCATTAAGTGTAATATAAATTTAATGACCATGATAGAAAAAAGATCTGTAAAAAATATCCACTGACGATATTTTGGACGGATATTTCAAGGAAAATCTAGTGGTTTCAAATTATAGATGCATAATTTGTAAGGAAAGAAATATATCATAAATTTTTATTTAACACGTAATATAATTTCATAAATTTATTCAAAACATGAAAATACAAGAAAAAATCATCTAATACTGTAAAAGGAAAAATGATCAGTGAGGCAAAGAAGAATTGGCTAAAGAAAAAAACAATTGATTACCAAGTTAAAAACTCAAACCCCGACAATCAAAAGAATTTCTTGCATCGTAAAAATAAGATCCTTAAGTAATGGAAAAGGAAGCAGTAACAGCGGTAGAAAAATGTAAAATAACGAAATAAAACGAAGAAAGAGATGTCTGAACTTCTCTCTTCTCTAGTTTAGCAACAGCCATGTTAAGGAGCTGGCATATCCGGCCAATGACTCTTTTTCTATTGAGGAACAAATTAACGTCTCAAAACATAATCAAGGAAATTTTCGCCGAACACTTTCACCACGAAAGCTAATAACCGCATGACAATGCAACCATTTCCAACTTAGCAGCTTTTACGAAAAAAGAAATAATTACTTGTATATTTAGTCATGAAGTATGTTTTGAGTTATAACTTGATAAAATACAAAGGTTCTTCCAACTTTGCTTCTTCCTGCCTCCGTCTGATCGTAAAAAAAATTAAAAAAGGCGGATAACAATATTCTCCAGACAATATTATATGTATTACTACAAACATAGAAATTAAATACGAAGAAAAGTAAATTTCCTAACCTGTGAAAAATAAAGAATTCAAAAGTATATTTGTAAACATATGAACTGTCAACAAACACAGGGACTAATCATAATTAGAACAATGAAAATTCATGAAATTTGTAAAATGAGTAAAGCTTTCCAATATACAATTGCAAAGAATTGTTCCTTTAACCGATATAAAGACTCTCGCCATAGAAATCTGCTTCACAAAACACAATAAGTAGGAATACAACAGAGAGCGTAATAAATATTCGCGTATTTGATATCTCAGTCCTGTACCAGTAATTCACTGCGATTAACAGTTTTAAAATTGAAGAACTGATAGTAATTGAATTCAAATTGATACTCTCAACAACTTCCCTGAATTATCTGTCTCATTTGCAAGAAAATTTGCATGCAAACTTAAATTAAATTATGAATTTGGATTTTTTCGTCACAGGTACAAAATCGCAGGTACAAAGCAGAATGCTTTACAATTTGTGTGGATCTCATAATCTCATAATACGGAAGAAAAAGTTGACAAAGAGAAAAAAGTTGACAAATTGAAGAAAATTCACTTAATAATTTACTATACATGGCAACAATTCATATAAAAATCCCCAATACGCTGAAAACTATGACTCAGAATTTCCCGGGCTATTTTTTGAAAATATTTTTAACAACTTTTATGGCAGAAATGTGCAACACAATTTGATTGCTTGCTACATAATAATTCTCTCGGTTTTTCCAATAGGAAGTGACTACTTGTCTTAACCGACCAAAAGTATACATCGCCTCAATTTTGAAATTAAAGTGGATTTGTAAGTGATGTACATAAGCAAATAACATGCTGCTTCAGAAGGCTCAGATGGGAAGCATAACTTGGAAGATGGATTCCTATCATTTCATATTAGTACTGGTGATGATTTTTTCAAGATGAATTCGAAAAGGATACCTTCAACTTCACACTTATTCCGCCAAAGTATCCAAACAGTTTTAATCTTAGTCGCTATCTTGGAAGGTAATGGGCACTAGGAGAAAGGATTTTCTTAGGTAGCGTGATTTCGTAACTGTCGATAATCAAGTTATTATAAAGTGCTCACTAGCTTCTGAACTTCATTCTGACTTCATTTTATTCTATATTTACATGAAAATTTTAAAACTTAAATAAACGTCATTTTGACAAAGCGTGCAAATCAAAGCATTTGTACACCAACCAAAGCCACACATCAATATTTCTATTTCAGTGGCAGTTTAAAAAACGGATGTTAGACTAAAGCAACATAGCCCGCCAAAATCAAGATTTCAACCCTCCAAAAAGTTTCATATCATAGTCCCGTTTTTCCCTTGAGCTGCATTTTAAAACTTCTCTTCAATTCAGATGAACTGAATTTTACTGATCGCCTGATCAATTCCTTTGCTGCAAAACATAGATGAAGAGGAAATAGCAATTTCTAGCACTCCTCTCTCCTTGTTCATCTTTTTTCCTGATAATGCCCGAACGACAACGGTGATGACATGGCCATCTGAATGAATCGGATATCATCATGAAATATTCTGAGAACTGAGAAAATATCAGCATGAAATATCCTGAGAACTGAGAACTGCAGTTAGATCATAAAGCAAGTACTTTAACAGTTGCACATTACTTACAGGAAAAGATTTAGAGACTAATAAAGAAAAGAGGAATTCATAGTGGTTAACTGTATCACACAAATCATTGGCGCATTTCCACTGTTTATAAACATCCGGACGGTCCCCCGATGGCTTGGTCTGAAACACATAATAAGTTACGGAAATTCATTAACTGAAAAAGATTAAATTTGGATCCATTAAAAAAAGGATCCGAATTGTAGAAAATTGGTCACAAAAAACGACGACAGAAAATCCCAGTATCATATATACTGAACCTCAGGTGAGTAAAGGGATCACAATAGTCTACATACAGAAAATACAACATATCACGAATCCATCGTTACCCATACTCCATATTTTAGACAGATATAAGCCACTAAACACAAGCCCCAAATATCTTGAGACCATGTTTTGTAGAATCAACAGAAATATATCTACATCTCGAAAGCCATTATAGTGTATTTTTGAGGACATCGATTAACCGTTCACTAGAACGTTGCTCACCCGAACTTCTCCCAGAGCAAGCAAAACCAGCACCCGGTGATTCACACAAAATACCGAAACAGTACGACCACCGAGTGTAATCATTGTAACGCTAGGAATACATGGTATCCCGGACTCAAGAAATTTTTTTATTCTCGAAAAGCTAAATAAATTCAACATCACTGGAACCATTTATCCATTCGATCCATTTTACAAAAATAACTACTTCATACTCGAAACACAACATAAGCATGAAACTCTTACAAGCGATCTCGACATGAACTTCTTGATATCCCTCAGATCAACTTTTTACTAATTGTAACCAGAAACTCTCTATTCTTTTAAATATCCATCCGCTCTCCTACTCAAAAGACAATCAGGCTAACATTCATATTATATACAGTGTGGAAAGCAAAGCAGTACAAATTCAAAAGTTTCAAAGTAAATAACTTATTTCACAAATTAAGGGATTATTTCAAGAAGAACTGAGTCTAAACAATACTGCATTACAACAGATTAAAAAAGACTGCAACGATACTGTTACCTAGAAAACGACACTGTATACAAAGAATAAAGAAGCAAAATTACTATACTGCCAAAATATAACGTGAGTGACAAGAAAACCAATCACTGAATGGAGATAAGTAAGACCTCATATATTAGAGGAGGAGATCTGAGAGAAATTTTCAACTTTAAAAGGTGCATTTTTATTTTTGAAACAAATTTGTTTCATTGCAAAGTGATTTTACCATTTTATGTTTTACTCCCATAAAATGGAACCAGAACAATTAAGAAACAATGAGCCTAAACAATCTATCAAACTACTAACAAACAGTGTTTGAATAAAATCGACCAAATATGTCATGATATAAGGAGGAAAATGATGAAGAGCACAACGACATAGCACTGCCGCTGCGAGAGCCAAACAAAACAGAATAATGTAAAATGACTACTTAAAAATCATTTAAAAAAACTCTGAAATTTCCTTTTAAATCGAATATCCAACAGCCAACAGATAAGCTTTTCATCTACACAGTGAACGGAAAGAAAAGTAAAAAGACTTATTATCAAATAAAGCATAAGTCATTAAATGAAAAAAAAAATGAGGCAGAAAAGAGAAAATAAAAAAAAAATAAAATAAAAAAGAAAATAAATATGTTAAGGAAAAAACAAACAGAGTTATCTATACCCAAAAATAACACCAAAAAATTTTCATTTCAGTTCGTCCAGTTGATAGCAGTACTGATATGAAGACCGGATAAGATTATATGGGAAGCAAGATTCCAAAAGATCAAACGATAAAAATGGACTATGCTTTACCAACTGAAAAATATAAAAATTATCCAAAACCAAAACATTGATTTGTTTTCATTATTAGCTGTACCAAATACTACTGTATGATACAGAATAATAGTAAAGTGATACTAATTCAATAACCAGCTTTTTTCTTCGTATTTTGACGTATTACGGCGTAGGTACCAGGACACAACAAGATCATATGCAAGACAGAGAAATAATCAGGTAAATGGAATGATGAATTGAATGATATGGATATACGTTGTCTTTTTAAAGGAATAGCTAAAAATACTAACTTGAAATAAACTGGATGCTATAAGTCATGAGGATTTTAAAAAATGTTTTACCTGATCGAGTACAACGTAAACAAACTGTCGTGACTTCGCCATGTCTACGTCGCTGCTATCATCTGACGTTCTCAAAAGACCATTTGATGCCAGCTGAACACAAAGGAATAGTTAATGCTACGAAATTATTGCACCATTAAAACAGACAAGGATTTAATAAAAAGTAAATTACTGCCAAATGAATAAAATAAAAAATTACTGCCAAAAATTCTTTCATTCTTTCAACAATATCATTACGGCCATGCAAACAAAATAATGCATTTGCAATTGTTGACACTGCCCGAGCTATACATTGCAAATTATTTTTCGACGCTGTAAATAACTTAAGAGCGGAAAATGATACATAAAAGCTTATACAACTTGTAAAATAACTTTTTGCAAAAAATATTTAAAATAGTACAAAATATGTATACGCTGATAATCGTTGTGAATTCAAATTTTATAAACCCGAAATTCATCGTGTTAGCACTACCGAAAGTTGTATCGACTTCTAATAAATTTCTAATATCGAATTCAAAACAGAAATAGAAAACACCTAGCAGCGAAGCACTGTACTGACTATTCTGTGTCAGTGCAAGTCGAGGTAAAGAAAGTGCAATGAAAACAAGCAGCAGACAAGATAAAGTGTAGTGTTCGTCGGGTTCTGTCTGTTTCGCCTGTGCACGAATGGCATGGACCAATGCAACGTCCACATCGGTATTGATGCCAACAGCCATGCAAAGTTCTGATAGCATCTGAAATATTTCAAATATAAAAGATTTGAATAAACTTTCACACCTTTTTTGGTTTATTAATAACAATTTTATGTTAATAAAAAAATGTAGAACACGATGAAAAGAAACAGTGCGTAATTATGATATCCACAGTGCATTCAGAAAGTCAAATTCCATTGACACCTTTGCATAAAATGTGACATATAACATTATGAAATTATCAGTCGATCACCAAATGTTCACCATATTTTTATATTTGGATATACGAGCGAAATTTCCAGTACTCTAATAAAAACTACAGGAACTTGAGGTCTGAATTCTGTAAAACATGATTACTCAGTCGTACTCAAAATACAAGTCTTCTTCAAGTGTGGTTTGAAATTTAAATTATGTGAAATTACCAATAAATTATGTTCGTTGGCTGTATCGTGTAAATTATTCACAATCGACAACAAGAATGGTAGGCGACGTTTGAGTACATCATGCAGGGCAGCATGCAAAAGAGAACGAAATGACAGGATTTCACCGATAATAGTAACACGTTGTAGTACTGACTCCATTGGGCCGTTTACCGAATTCTGCAGTTGTATGTATAGTTATTAGTCAACGACCAGGTAATGCAAACTACCACAGCTTTAAATCTGCCTATATTAGTTGCAAAGAATTTGTAAGTAAGACCCACTGACTAATTTGGTCGAAGTTCTTAGTACTTCAACTAAGCCAACCTAACTGGCTGACAACCTAACTGTCGTAATAAAGTTTTCTGTTACTGCACTACATTACAGTTTTGTTAAAGTACGATCAGCCACACAGAAAATATGGGAATCAATGTGCAAATGAACAAAAAAATTCCGAGGTCCCCACTTGTTTTTTATCTTTTACATCTCCACTCAACTGCAGTAAGAGTTCGCGCATTTTCTCCGGCTTGTCAAAACAGCTCCGTGCCAAAACCAAAGCATCTCGATGATCATTAACAATTTTATTCAATTCAGTGATCTGACTTGCCACATGCCATATTAATTTCTCACTCATGGTTTTCACACCATATGGTCCCAAAAGCAGCGACAAAGCTCTCAGTTCTAAAATGAAAATATTCGACTGCCATAGAATTTTTTTAAGTGGTACCACTCAAGTATCAAGTAAAAAGATAGCGGAACATTTTGTTAAAGCATGACCACTCCAGTAAAAATGTGAAAACATCAGTCTGCATTATTTTCAAATTTCAACCTACGGAACATGTTGGCAATGAATTAATTACTCAACAATATTCTATCTTTTCAGCTTGTGTGGAATTCGAATGTTAACCGCAGTCACAGTCATTTAATCAGTGAAAAAATTTCGCATTTAAATGTTGAGAAAAGCTAAATTGATCTTTTAGAAAAAAATTTACTATATTGAAAGGACTATAAAACAATAAGAAGGTTTGCAAACCAAAGCATTTTACCACGATTGTCAGTGTATTGATCGGGACTGAACGTTTGCTGGTAGTCTGGATTTGCAATCAGAGCTGAGAAATGAGGTGAAAATAGTATTTGTCCAGTACTCATCCGACGAAGAACGACTTCAAGATACCTGAATTAAGAGTTATGACTTTCAAATGAGTTTTATAAATTCACATACCCTTTACATAAATCAATAAAGTCATACAATAGGAATTCCACTCTTCTCTAAAACAACTCCACCTTCCATTATAAACTTTCAACGTTTACCACTTTGTATAAATAGATGTTAACGTGTCATTGCCATGATAATCCTGGTATTGTGTTTGTTGTAGAAGTACGCTGTTGAAAAGACGAGTCGCATCCAAAGTTACTGAAGTGTGCACGTATATTCACTACTGATCAATCTAATCTAAAGTTCACCTACAGATTCAGAACTGCATGACCTAATATGAAAAACATAAAGAAATAGTAAACAATAATAAGGAGATTTTTCACATTTTAGAATTCTTATCTCGGAAGTATTTCATAAACACAAAATTCTCAAAAAAAATTATTTAACAAAACAATGGCAAACAGCAGTACCTATAGTATCCAAATTTTGTAATACAATCATGTGAGCATTTATTGAAGCCAAAAGTTGACAAGGCCTCATCGGATGTTCAGCTGATGAGATTAGCGTTTGGATTGAATGCGTAAGCTGTGATTCCAGTTGCTGTGCCAGATATTCACGTGGAGCAAATATGTGGTCTGACACAACGACCTGCCTCAAAATAAAAAGAATTCATATAAATTCTTGGATAACATACGGAACTTCTAGAGATCTGTTGATCTAGATATATCGTTACCTTGATGAAGTAAATGCTGAGCACAATTCATGAAGCGCCGTTTGCAGCTTATCAGCCAATGTTAACGTATCTCGACTGCAGCGAAAACTTTCTTCTCCTGGCATAACTAATGAGCGAGAAGTATTCGAATTTTTATTTGCTGTAAAACGATCATGCGAATATCACAAATAAAGCAGGAAAACTTTCCCCGATATCTCGAAGCAATTTGGGGTGATTACCGAAGCTCAATTTGAATACATAAATGAAACAAATAAATAAAAGAACTGTGTGCAAACTATCAATAGTTGCTGAACCTTAGTCTGTTTTCTAATTGAACGATAGTGTACTAACAATTAAATTAAAAGAACGATAAAAGAACAGGAACCGTAAATCTCCTTCAGAAGAAGAATGACGTCTGAAAATGTCTGGCTATAAATAGAAACAAAACAACACGTTTTAAAAAAAAAAAAAAAAAACATATTGATAGCGCCGCATATTCTCGCTGCTAATTTGCGATTAATTTCACATCTTGAATAACAGTAATCGTACGCTCCTAACTACATATAAAATAGAATTATCCACCAACTGTAACAATTAATCAGCCAGTTAATGTACCAGCTTTTGAAAATTCGAAAGACATAAAGATATCTAACATTTCTGCTTATCATGCTCTTCAATCAGCCTTGCACAGTTATTTGGTGAAAGTTGCTCAGTCAGTCGCACCTCGTATTCGCATAAACGAGCGGCTACAGAAGCCGTTTCCTTCGCCAGTTCATCCAGAACCAGATTACATAATTTTAAGCTCTATAAAAAAAAATTAGAATTTATTAAAAGAAACGAAATCATTTCCTGCTAAACTTGGTTTAAAAAGATCTTTAATATGAAAATAAAGAAGTAAACTCAGCGACAATGGAAACAATTTAACGAACCCGATCAATAATATGGGCTTTTTCTTCCGGGCAGAGGTCATGCAGAGCAGAACAGAAGTTCGAACATATATGTGCGAAGGAAACGGTATACCTTGACTGGGATGGTAACTGAAGGCATTGATGTAGCTGCGTTTCTAGCTGTTGAGCATAGAAACTGCAAAAACAGAGTGGACCTTTCATTTCTTCTATACTATAATCAACTTATTCTTAACTAAATGCACATAAGACAACCAACAACAGCACGCTGTGTTATTACCAGTTACGAATGACCCACTTCACTTTTCGACACTAAATATGAAAATTTACTTTAAACGTAAGTTGCTTAATACTGATTTCGCGTTTTTGAAGAGATAAAAACCACACTAACCAATAGATCGATAAATCACTAGTTTCTCGAAGCATTTCATCTATAAGGTCGATCATTTTCAAATGGAAGACAGTAGTATTCATTGTAACTGCTAAACGGCGATCAGTACTTAAAGAAAAGGATGATCGAGTCATACTGACATAAGCTTGGAAACGGAACCAATCCAAACGCAATGAGCGCAAGTCGATACTATCATCTAAAACTAAATTAATTGAAATTAAAAATTGGAAAATTACAGCGAAAAAAAAATTGTACGACAGCAAGAAAAAAGTCATCATCAACTCACGGCTAATATGAGATAGATCAGCGCAAAAATCGGATAATAAAACTAATTCTTTTTCTCCCAAATTCTCAATGGACTTCACAATATCAGTCAAAATGAGCGCATCATAACCAGTGACATATTGTGCATAGTAACGCTTAATGACACCATCATGTTGTTGTACCAGGAAGCGTAACTCCAAAATGTAATACAGCAGTTCAGGCAACTGCCTCAAAAAAAAAAAAAAAAACCATTACAGAATGAAAAAACTTCAGATATAATACGTTTCCTGAATTGATAAAAAACTTTCCTACAAACTTCAGAAAATTTGACTGAGAAAACTCACTGTACTAAGCATTCCTTCATAACGGTTTATTTAATAAGAAAAAACGACTTACTTGTCTACTACTTCATCGGCTTGTTTCGTTTTCTTATTACTACTTATTGGCCAAATATCAATATGTCGCAGAAGCCAAATTACTTCATCCCTTGAAAACGAAAGAGCCATCCAAACAAACAAAATTTTTGGCCCGAGAAGACCGACCTGGTCTTTGATTAGCAAACAGAGTTCACGTAAAGTACCTCGAAGAAAACGGCGCCGATCCCTATGAACAGTGAGGCTGGAAAAAAATCAGGCAATGATTAAACATAGGTATTTTACGACACCCACTTTACTATGGTCTTAATATATGAATTTGAATTTCTTGTTCGAATGTAGTGAAAAGTCAACAAGTTTAAAGAAACGGATACCTTGTTTGCAATGCAACTGAATAGTGGTCTTTTACTTCCTGCAGCTTTTTACTGTAACTTTTCACATTTTCAAAAATACTCTGAACTGTTTGATGAACAATAAGAATTTCATCCCTGAATGATCATGAATTAAATATCACATTTAAACTAGTGAAAATCGCATTTCACAACTTTCACTAGTTTCAGAATCTCTGCTGTGCAGCAAAAAATTTTGTTTCACAGTACTAAATAGCTCTTACCACTAAGCACGATTCATTTAAAAGCTCTCACCACTAAACACGATAACGTGCAAATGGAATGCAAGAAATAAACAAACAAACCTAAAAAGGCGTATAGCAAGACCCGTTTGCAAAGCCCGTTGCCACAAGTTAGCAATCACGGAATCGTTTAAAAGTGTGTTATGACAAACCAGCACACCTACTGCAAATTAAATGTCTGCAAACTAAAAATTCATTAAATATGAGTGCTGCTAGTCGAGATTAAACTCAACATTTCCGGAAAATCTGATTTAGATACCTCATCGAATGTGAGATAGGTCAGTAAAACGAGTAGGTGGGATCTTGACCATAACGAACTTAACTCAGTCATAACAGTAGCGATATTACGAATGCAATTACATTACCAGTAGGAAATGCGCAGCACTGAATCGTCAGTCAACTTCACTGCTTAATGATGAAAAGAAACCTATAGCATATCCGAATAGATGGCAAAACCAAAAGAAACCTGCCACACTACTATTTTAACTCCCTCTTTTCAGCAATGTCAGAGTAGTGCCGTTGATTCGATCGTAATAGATACTCGAAGAAAAAAATTTGATAAGGTTGGGCATAATTTGACATTAAAACATAAAGTGAGGTCTGGCACGTCAAACCATACTATTTTCATCAAACAAATGACCGACATAGCTAATTGCTTCAGATAAAATGTAAAGTTACAATATGGCACTTACATATTATCCACCTGTCCATAACATCCAATGACAAGTATTCGCAAGCTATCTGCAAAATTTTTACTCCATTAAATAAACATATATAGAGTCACTAACATATGAAAAAAAAAAATCAAACAATCAATCCAGCAAAACATAGAGATAAAAATGAGAAACTAATGTAACACGTCCTACTTTTATTGTTTCAAGTCAGGATTAAACCCTGAAGATTTAAGTTTAAATACGTGCTAATATGTGCTAACTCAAAAAAAAAGGTTCCCACTGCAGCATGTTTTTATTTTCCTTTTTCTTATGGAATGAAAGGTTCTCTAGGCCATAAGTAATCTTATTTATCCTAATTCTTTAAAACATACCGTGTCAGTTTGGGCAGCGTACAGAATTTGCTGAGGAGAAGCAACAAGTGATAACATTTGTGCGTTACGCCATGCATCTGCTGTTATATTTCTGCGCACATAAACTGTTCCTAAGGAAGTTAGCGAACTGTGAATCAACTGCAATAGCCACCAACATTTTTTCATTAAAGATTTTCATTTTTCCTCGAGAAAACTAACTTTTGACTAATTTAGCTAATGGAAGATTTACTTTTCTGTCTCTCTTTCAACTATGAAGTATTACAAAATAAATGCTATTACGCAGCGATATTTAAGACAACTGATTAATAGTTGAATGCGTTTAAAAATTCTTCAGTGAGGAAGATAAAACGAAAAGCACCCTATTCAAGGGTCCTAAATCTTCCGCTAATTTCTTCCATGGATTATCGTACTCAATAACCAACTGTCCTAATCTCGGAAAAGCAGGTTCACTCTGTCCATTGCTTAATTCATAAGCAGCATTGAATAATCCAAGAACAGCTTTTCTATCATCCACGCGAGATAAAAGTACCATCAAGCACACCAAATTAATAACCAAATTCATGTAACCTGCCGTTAAATCGTAGCTTGTTGTCTGCAACGTTTTTGGCCATTGTTGGGAGTACTAATTATTGAAAACTAATAAAGTTCAAGGATGATATCTTTTCTTAAAAAAAAGAAACTTACTATGTCTAGCTTGAATTGTGCAGCATCCATTGTTGTTAGTAATTGCAAGATGTGATCTTTCAAATCCAGCAAATCAGCAAATGTACAGTAATATAGCGAAAGAGACTTCAATATTTCGTGCTTGATTAATGTCACTTGATGAAACAATGTCTGAAACAATTTTATTTGACAAAATCTATTTCAAAAGTGCTTCGGACACTTTTTCTGAACAGTCTACAAACAGCATTGATAAGTTATTTTTGAAAATGGAGCAAAAATTGCTTTAAAAAAATGCGCAAAAGCATCCATTTAATCAAAAAACAAAATAGCGATAAATTTAATACGGATGAAGGATGGATGAAGCTTACACTGCTTGATCTGGCATCGACAATCGGGAATTTGCGCACTATATGCTTAATACAACCTTCCAATGACTTTTCACTTAAAAACTGCGGTTTTGATTTAGGATCACCACATGCTTTCTTGATATTGTACAACCTTGTAAGCATACCCACTGCTCGATCATTTAGTATAATCAACTTTTCGGCTATTTTCATCTGCATCACATCCATCTTATATGCCATTTTCTTCATACGATATTTCTCATTTCCTTGATACCCTGGAAATGCAATTAAGCAATAATGAGACCGGAAGAAAAGCGGGAAAGGGATTAGGAGGTGACCCTAATACTTGGATATCTATATTCCGCAATAACTGCCCTATTGTCCAACGAATCATTCCCTTATACGGCTTGATGACGATTTTGCCACACAATACTTCCACCCGTCAAATGGAGATAGATATACACGAGCACGCGCACTCAAAAACTGAAAATGGAAGTAGTGCAGCATTTTCCCAAAACGACACCAATTTTTAGCCGACGGTAATAATGTCTTACTATTATCTTAGACTAAAAAGGTACTTATACTAACTCCAATACAAATGTATCATATTCAGGATAACATCCAGGTCATGAAACCCGGCATATTAAAAACTGAAACGCATCCTGATGAATGCAGGAAACACTGATGTATATAACGCTGTTAAACACGTGCCTCATCTCCTGCAGCGATATAGCGGATTTTAACGTTTTTCTTGCAATTATTTTGCGGTTGTTTTGAGTTTCAAAGAAAATTTAGTGTGGGAAGAGACTTAGATCACCCATTCCTTACTAAGCGTGTATTACCTAGTTCCAGGTGACTTACCTTGACAACCCATTTTTCTCTCACTTGTCTTGAAACCTAGTTACAGTCCTGGATTGGCTTTCTTTTGCTAACTCAATAAGCTTTTGTTTGTAGTGAAACTTATGTTGATGTTTGCTTACAGCAGCCATTATCTAAAAAAAAAAAAAACGCAAAACAGTTGCTGATTGAAAGTGAAACATGACGGGGGAGGTAGCATGCCGATAAAGGTGCCGGATTGAATGGAGGACTTTTTGATCTTTCGGTCATTTTGTACTTTGTTCTTCATAGTTGATGTTCCTCTTCAGGATAGCATTGATTTTTCTTTTTTTATTGACGACCATAATCTATAGTGGTTTCTAATAGTGTTCTCATCTATTTTAATTTAGCACAAATTTGTCTAAACTCTGGTTATGCATATTTGCAACAAGCAGTAAAGGTTAATCAGTCCTGCTTCTATAACGAATTTGGCGTTTGCCTTCTCTCCGCTTTTCTTCGGCAGCAAACGAAAGATGAATACAGGTTGCTTTAAATCGTTCAGTGATTTTTGAACATGATATTAATGAAACAGTTTAAGTCACAGAGTTTAAAAGGTGTAGGTCTGAAGTCAGAAAATTAAATTAGACCGAATAATTTGCAAGGTGATTCTCCACTATTCGTCCCATGTTATTTCATCGCACTGCTAAACTTAAAAAATTTTGCTATCATTTCAAGTTTTAAGGTACAAATTGCGGATGCACGCATATATCCGCTGATGAATCGAATATAATTTTCATTAAAGATGAAGAAAATACAGATAAAAGTGAGATGAAGTATTCTAAAAAGTAATTTCTTTGTTCTTTTAGTTGCCGTAAAAAAAATTTTCTTACTTTATTTGTTTACTCACTTCCTTTGACAACAGAAACTGTACAAAGTTTGTTGGTGTTATGCAAGATTCCAACTGCTGACATTTAAGAAAAGATTTTCCTCATTTTTTATTTCAGACTTCCTGTATGCCAAAGGTCTTTTAAAAATGTCTGCCGTTCATTTTCACAAAAAGTAACTGATTCGGAAAAGGATGATGCCGATATTAACGACTATCAGCAACCGCACATATCAATGTCGCAGTTGCCATGCAACTTTGATGAGGTTCCCCACGTTGAAAAAGAAAGCGCTATCGCGTAGTAAACTGGGACTGAGATATTTATAACTATTCTATCTTGAATAAGATAAAACCTTGTTTTGAGTCAGAATAGGGAATTTTTTAAAAACTTGTGCTGATTGATCGTATTGCTCTACCAGGTTTTATCAATATTTACCGTTTTGCCGAGAAGTAGTCACAAAATTCCTAAAATTTTTAGTCGTCTGTCATTCACTGTAACTTTGGGGACTTTTAGCTTTCATTATTTAATGAAAAGTAAAAGCTTCTACTTTTTTATGAATCACCATCAAAGCATGCCATATTTCTAAAGTAACGTTGTCTAGATCCATTTATTCTTTTTTAATTATGAAACTATTGGACTAGATGCATGAAATTTGCTGTGTCGAGTTTACATTGCGGTAGATCTAGACTTTACTATAGAGATCTTAAAGTTAACCATATGCATTACGAAAACATTTATTTCATGTTGTTATGAAAATATCATTTTTTTGTGATGAATTTTACATTTAATTTAAAAACGTAATATATGCGGTAATAAGCGTTAACAGCGACAATGACACAGTATGCTGTGCAACATTTCTTTGAAGAAATATTTTCGTATGTCTGCGGTTCACTAAGCCGCTGATTAATTAATCTTTTCTTTTGATAAATAAAATGTTAAATTGTATTTTCAGGTAGTTCAAGAAAAGGAGCGGAAAAAACGTGGAAAAGCCCAACTAGTACCTTCTATTTTAGACGAATTTTTTGGCGTTTATTGTTTGTTGAGTCGAAGCTCGAACAGATATTTCAAGGTATTTGGAGTGTTTCATAGCTATTGTAACCATACTATAACCTTAATTCACAAGCAGGTTTTGTAGTTTCAAGTTTTATGTATGTATTATGTCATTATTTACAATTTCAGAATCGTTGTTACATTGGTTATACTGTTAACCCTAATCGGCGTATACGACAGCATAACGCTGGGAAAGAATTTGGAGGAGCCAGAAAAACAGATTCCAGAGGACCTTGGTACCTTTTCGTGCTTTTTGAAATGGAAGCTAGGAGTAGATGTCTTAGTATGAAAGGCTGAAAATTAGTTCAGTGTTGCAATTTGTGATTTAAAATATGAAATAAATTAGAAATTTTTTGACTGTATTATGTCTCATTAGGGATATGGTTTGCATCATACATGGTTTTCCAAACAGCGTATCTGCACTGCGCTTCGAATGGGCTTGGCAAAATCCAGAGAAATCACGAAGATTGCGATCTTTGAATTTAAAGAAAAGAACGAATGAAACCGCTTTTGGATTTCGTTTGCGTGTTGCTTGTCATATGTTGAATAGCGATCCTTGGCGGCGTCTATCTCTTACATTCCGATGGCTTTTACCTGTAAGTTTAGAAGTTCAAAAAAAGCTAGCAATATGTTTGGAAAAATATCTGCTGCTATCATTCATACATTTTATTTAGGAGTTGGAAATCCCGTTTCCAATGGACGTTCTACCTCCTTCTCATATCTCTGTGGAATATGGGACTGTGACAAAAATATCGACGTTAATACCGCAGCTACAGGAGGAATATAATATCGTTGGAACTTGTTCGCTTTGTTTAAAACCAATACATTCGGTAAATTATCAGTTGAATCATGGGTATTTTATAGTAATTGCGATGTCAGATTTCGGCAACAATTTCTTATTACTTTTTGTTGGAGCTCCAACTGATGTTTACTGCGGAAATACTAGAAATTATCTTGAAATCTTCAGAAAGATTTTTTTCAGATCTCTGAATTGCTTCGTTGTAGCGCCAGTGAAATTTGCAAATCTCATTTCCACATGCGATGCCTGTCAAAACATGCTTTGGATGCTAATGATGAATACAAAACTTTGTTGTTTCCGATTCAAGGACAGTGTCCTAAGTGTGGGATGATGTACTTTTGGGGTGAGTTGGTTAGGGAACAGCGAATTTTGTTAGCATTTAGTAAATTTAATTCAAGCGGCGCATTATTCAATATGGTACCTCGTAGTAAACTCATTAAAATTTAGTCGAAAATTCGGCTAAATTGGCATGTGATTTAGGTAAGAGTAACTGAGGTGAAAGCTGAAATCAATATCTCGTCTTATTGGATGTCCACTCCATTTTCTGGTTCAAAATGTTCATGATTTTATAAGCAAATAACTTATCCTTACGTTAACATTGATACAAATCCTTTATATATATATATGCTAGCTAGCGAAAGCAACCCGAATTATAGGACATTCAGAATTCGTCAGTTACTGAACTTTCAAGTTTTTTTCCTTGCAGTATGCACTTGGCAAATCATAACTTAAAATGCAAGTGTAGAGCAAAAAACTGAGTTTGACATAATGGGCTTCACTTTTTTGTTGGCTGTTTTGCAGTTTTTCCAGAGAGCTTACGGATTCTTCAATGATATTCTGTAAAACGAGTGGGAAGAGGTCTTGGTACTCGTATTCATTGGGCGTTAGGAAATTCAATTTATGTGAAAAGTGTTATAAAAGTAAATAAGTTAACATTTGATGTCAGAGTCAGAAACGTAGCCTTTTTTTGGACCAGAAAGGTTTTGAGATGAGATTAATCATGCCAAATCTCATGAACAAAAAAGCAATTCAGATAAATATCCTATTTTTCTCTGCTGATGACCAATACACACCTCGTTTCCAGTGGCGAAATGACCTGGATTCTAGTACCATATGTATTGATCTGATAGTGTCCAGTACGAAAAAACTTTTCCGATGAATCTGCCAATAGGAGAGGGCTTTTTGTGTTGGTATTGCAAGCTTGCCCTACTTTTTTTATAATCGACTGCCATAGGTATGCATGAAGAAGAGATATATGGAATGCACTAATCAGCCTTTTCTGCTGACTGGCCGGAACTTGCAAAAAATAAGGGTGTTCTGTAGTGCTGGATTACTGTGTCTCCAGGTCAAAAATTTCATGAGATATTTTCAAGGACTGAATTGTAGAAATCATTTAGAGATATCAAACTATAGTGATGAATTCAGCGAAGTTGTGTATTGTTCTTTCTGCTTATGTCGCCGGTATTGCCACAGCCTAACAGCTGACATCTTCTGGGAGGGAAAATTTCCTGTCTTCTCAAGAATGGAGATTTAGAATGACGAAAAAAACATTACAATTTGTTTCAACAACTTCATTTATCAGCGAGCTGTCAAGATTTCTGAGATTGATAAGTGATGAAATGTGATGGCTGGTTATTGCAACTTTCCATAAGATACTTGATAAAGACGCTTCACAAAACTGGTAGCATAAGCCTGTTTCCTATAGTTACTCCTACATCTACTTTCATTTTTTCCTCCATCGCCACATGTCATAATATTTTAGCCAGCCAGTTTTTTTCACTTGTGCAATTGCGTTAATTCAATTTTAGTTTTAAGTTCAATTCAGACATTAATTCCTCATGTCCATCAAATCAAACCTGCGCTGTGTTAGCATAATACTTGAACTGTTATTTTTTCAAAATCAACGATTCCCTGAAAATGCTTATTTCCGAAATAGCAATAAATAATTAGTTCATGTTAACTGTAATATGCAAACGGCGAGAGTTAGGATAATTTTGGATCTTCATACTTGTTTTGTTGATGGCACTGAAGGGATCAAATCATTCTTTGTAGAGCTGTGAAAAAGATTTGGAAATAAGTGTGCGGGAAAAAAAAAAAAGAAAATAATTAAAATTTTGTACGACTGGAGCATTGACAATCCTCAAATGATGATGAAAGGCATTTTGAAAAAGAGTTTCTACTACTGTCTGGCTCTTATACTTTAAAATAAACACTATGAAGGACGCCGGTTGTCTTTTTGATTAATCTAATAATATGACATAGTTTATTGTCTTTTTGTATAACAGTATTAAGTTTCCTCTTACGCTGCAGAGAGTTTGAACAAATCAACTTTGTCTTTAGTTTTAGCCAAAATTTCATCTCTATGATATTAAAATTCTGACTTATTATCATATCTTTTCCATCATCTATTCAATACTCTCGGTTTATTTGCACAGGACAAACATGCTGCCATCCGCTTGTTGCTGGTTGTATCGCATCCGAGACTTGTCCACCTTTATCTTTTCAAAAAAAGTTCCGCTAGCAAGTTTGGAGATTAATTCATAACATATTAAATCTTTTAACATAAAATTCACGACACATTCTATTGCGGTCAAATCATCTGCTGGAAGATAAATAAAGAACGAGAATGAAATCTTTACAAGTTCTTAAATTTTCTTCGAAGACTTTTTTAACTTTTTTCTGAATGATTACAGGTTATTCATATGTATATTTATCCAAACGGAAGTAGTGTTAAGATGCATTAATCAAAAATGTTATTTAATCAATAGATCAGTGGTTAATTAATAAAACGACACTATAACATAAGTTATAATACGTGGTACACTATTCTGATTAAATATGGTCTCGAGAAGTTTTACAGCTTTGGATAATGTTACTTGCAAAGTCTATGCCAACTGTTAATTTCAGTCTCCTGATAGTTGGCTTTAGAAAATTGGTTATAATGGCTTACATTTTAGTTATAATGAGATTTGCTTTTTTTTGTCAATAGAAAATGTAACAAAATTCCAAAAAAAAAAAAAAAACGCTGCGCCCTTTTTTCGACCTTCTTAAAAATAGTCCGTTTGAGTTAAATAGTTCGTCGGTGATTCGCACAACGAAACTCACCTATCTGTCATCTCTCGGTTTTAATCTTCAAATGAAATGAAATTGGGTCACACGATCGCGGTTTTTGATATCAGAAATGCACATGCCTTCTAATGCCAAGTAACAAATAATTATTTAGTCGGCTTATTGCTTACCGTCTACGACGAATCCGGCTTGGATTTTTCACCGCAGTGTGGCAAAATATTAGCTTCGCAGTTCCAAATACGATGAAATATATCTTCAAATAAATCTCCAGATGTCATCATATCGTAACCGGCAGCTTGAATCGTAGCAAATAACCATGAATTAATCATAAATTCATGATATCGAAAAGCTTTATATCGTATAAGGTCGCGTTTCAGCGACATCAAAACTGTAGCATTGATTTACGTTCGATTGTTACTGTTCAGTCTTACCTCTCAATATAAAACGTTTTGAAAACTTTAAATTCCTTGAAATTTGGAAGTAGCTTCTGTATAAAGTACTTTTTCTAATAGAGTAACGCAAGTAATCTGATGTACAATTAAAAATTGTTATAATGTTGTGGTTTTTCTGGTGGCGACATTTCAATGACCAGCGGTCACATATCGTATGAATCAATGCGAAATGAATGACGATGGCTACCATAATGTTTGAACGGTGCAAAGATAAGCAATAGAAAATAAGAAACAGCAGTAGGGATTGCTCAGGATGATTTCATGCGGACATCATGTAATATTGGCGCATCATCAGCGGTTGAAACTACCGATTTCGGCGACTCGATCAACACCTTCTCATCTAACATACCTATTGTACCGACCGACCTATCTGTGCTTGATTGTCACCGCAAGCCACACCCTTTTCGTCGCCTCCCTCAAACTTCAATCTTGTCGTCTTTGTCGACGGCATCATCGATGCTGTGTCGTCATCATTGGTTTCGCCATTGTTATGTATCAATTTTTCTTTCTTATCGAAATGTCCATGGCCATGTACTAGTAGCAGTTCGTTGGATCAAAAGCTGTCAAGATGGAGCATTGTGGAACAGATAATTAATTTCAATATGTATGGGATTTAAATGGTTGGATAGTTAGAGAAGATAGATTGATAGATGGACGAAAGTGGATAAATAAATGGATGGATGAATTTGGATTGGTGGATGGATGCTGTAATGTTGTTGCTGATACTTTTGACCTGGGATGAGGAGTTGGAGAGTGATGAGAGGTACCTCTGGACCTCGTTTATAGAATAGAGAACAGCGGAAAGGGGCGGAACATTCAGTGTACGCGTGGGGCAGAGTTACACCTTAACCAAACAGGTTTGACCGTTATTGTGGCCATCGCGGTTTGTGTACCACTGTTTGCTAGTATATTCACATTGTCGCTAAATAAAATACCAAGAACAGGTGGTACCAGGTACCAAAGAACCGATGACCCGCTCCAGATATTTGGCTTATAATTCGAACTGTTCTTGTTCACCTTCTCATGTTTTCCCCGCAACTCAGGTATCACAAATTTGAAAGATTGAATGTGTAAACCAAAGCCTGTTTTTAAGGGTCTCTTCCACTTAATTGATGTAATCGTTGAAATTTACTCTTTTTTGCTTATCATTTCGCTCACTTGGCAATTTTTTGTCACTTCAATCCATTTCTCATTCATTAATAACCAAATAAGACGAAAATTATAGTTCTATTATTCGATCACAGTCTTTGTTGCAGTTCTAATTTTATTTTTTATCCATCTTTATTCCAGTTATAATCAATTAAGAAATAGCTAGTTGGGGAAAAAAGTTGTCAGCAAACGGGTTAGATTTAAAATCAAGATCTGCACTTCGCGGGCAAACTCTTAATTAAAGTAATGATCTGAGCTTACCAATTGTTTGTAAAAGGTGTATTCAAGTAGAAATCTGACTTAAGGTACTATTAGTATTATTAGGCGGCGTTTGGTAAAAATTTTAAACTGTTTAAGAAATAGATGAGAAGAAAAATTGCTTGAATAAACAGTCATGAAGATAATATATTCTACTTAACTATTTATTCTTGGTAAAACCAAAATCTACCGCAACAAATACATTTTCGTAATTTTGTAATGTTCTTAAAAGTAACTTTTTCATTTTCTTGATTTCTTCGATTTCAATTTTTCTCTTTAGCTAACTAAAGAGGAATCTCAATCACGCTTTCCAGTTAAAACAATACTTATGGTTCGAAAATTGTAATTCGATTATTTAATCACAGTCTTTGTTCCATTAAGGTTAAAAACAAGCATTTCCAGCATCGATAGATCAAGCGAATTATGCAATAACTGAAGGATATTTTTATCCGTTAATTGGTCTTGGAAAAACTTTTTCGAAATTCTTTAAAATTGAATACTGATGCTCGTACGCATCATATCAAGCGTTAAGATGATTTATTCTCTGTCAACCCATCAGGATATCCAATTATCAAATAAAGCAACAATTATTTGTTAGTTCTCACATCTCTGATGACATCGGATTTAACAGGTTTATGTCTTCTAGCAGTATTAAGACCGATTACATGAATCGCACAGTCATCCCATTAATTATCTAATTGAGAGAAAAACACGAGAGACGAATGGAGAAAAGGAAGAATAAATATTTCGGATTACAAAGTAGAGGTCAGTCGATCGCAATATTGAAGTGACAGTTCGTTAACTTTCGAAATCAGTATGGCCATTTTTTTTTTTTTTTTCACATAAATATCAGAGAACCCGAAATGGAATAGCAACACTTAGAAATATAGTGACCCAAAGAGGAGAAATATTAATAATAATATTAGTAGCAGTAGTAATAATAATAACAATAATGATAATCGTTGGCCGGGTTATGTCATCATCAAAGTTGTTGTTGCAGCGGTAGTTATAAAGGTAGTGCTGGTCAGCAAATGGGCAGTGCAATAAACAGAAAAGTGATTATTTCTTTTTATTGATAATAATGTTGCTGAAGGGAGGACTTTGTTTTGGGTAAATGCAGGTAAATGCAGGTAAACGCATTCATTCATTGCAATTATATTAGTGAAATTGGTCATTCCGAACATGATAATAAAGATGATTGTTCTGGACCAAACAGTGGGGAGGAGTGAAGGGATGAAATCTAAGGTAAAATGATGAATGCATTCATTTCGAGCGTAGAGCGGAGGCGGTCGTTACTCAGAATACTGAGAGACACAAATTACATGACAATCGATAGTATCATTTTTCCTGCTTGCATTTTCCGTCATAATATATGTATAGGGAATTTTTTTTGAATCTCTTTCATCTTACTTTACTGTTAAGCATTTCATTCATAACATTAAGGGACCATCTCTGATTCAGTCAAGCAATACAGTGGTTGTAACATTGAATGATTGTTTCAATCAGATTGATGGAAGTGACAATGTAACTGGGTACTTGACTTGTTTCTTGTTAGCATATCCATTGATGAATGTGAAATAAGAAAGCACCATGAGGCTTTGAAACACTGTTTGCAATGAATTGGAGTAGTACAATATACTCTTTTTGTTCACTGTAACAATAATTATGACGTTTAATTACCTGCTAGCTTTCTAACTTCCTTCCCTTATACGCAGATGGAAGTGCCGCTGTGAGCAACAATTGAAGAAGGAAGTATTAAGCAGATGTTAGAAGTGTTGTCGTTCATAGAAGTGTTATAACATGTATCAGACAGTGCTGCGCAGAGAGGGAAGCAATTCCTGGGGTTTTTCAAATTGGGCAATTTTCAATTATTGACAAATACTATCTTAGTTGGTCGGATGCATTTTTGCTTAATCTTCAGTTACGGGTTTTTCTTTTCTTCAATTATAACTATGTGTTATTGAAAATGCTATTTAATAAAATAGAAGAAGCGTGATTATTCATTCCTTGTTTTGCTTACGAAACTATCTTTAATCCTGAATTGTAGTTATTTGGTGAGAAATAAAAAAACCATCAAAGTTGTCAACTCGATCGCGCAGCTGCATTACGATCTACCTCATTTTTAATAGTACTACTAAAGATAGAAACATCACTTATTAGTCTTATGCAACGCTTTGTATGCATTGTTCTTGCACTTCCCGTTTTGACTGATGCGATTTTTTTCAGTTTGAAGCGATCTGAGGAGCAGCAGGCTTCATTCTAAGCTTTAAGTTATCTTAATTTCTTAGCTGCTTTCGGCTTCTTTTCCTGTCCTATTGCCATCATGGAAAAGACTAATAACATTAGCAGCAATAATAACAGCGGCATCATCCAAAACGGTCACAATAACAGTGTGACAAACAGTGGTGTTGGTAATGGGAGCAGCACCGCGGAGAAATCGAGCAATCAATCGGATCAATTATCTGGCGGTTGGGAACGTGTTTCCGAAGAACTTTCCGATTCGCAGGTATTAGGTTTCTCTTTTGAACAAATTGTCTTTTTGAATTTTTGCAGTTATCTTCATAAAATCTTGCGAACAGCTGCTATCAATGCGTGTTATCAAATTTTTCGTAAAATAATTCAAAAAACGTAGCTACCATTATACGCATTTCGGAGCAGGCCACTTGACTGATGCAAGTGACTGATTAGGTTGCTCACGGGAAAATTCTTAAAAATAGAATTTCTCATACGGTTACTTGAAAAGCATGCAAGAATTCTTTTTCTATTTATGATTCCTTCGAGCATTGATTATCTTCCGCAAGCACTGAACAAATTCCAACTGCTTTCGATAGCTTAGCATTGTTGAATGACTCCTTGTCAGTACTGCAACCTGGAAGCCTTGATACAATATGAGCCTTTTTTCGTCATCTGACCATCACATACTGTCCAGCTCTAATTCCATCAATTATATTTTTTCTGCGACAAACTCCAAGGACTTGAGTGAATTGAATAAAGTTTTCAAGCCTAAAAAAATTGAAATTTCCTTTTATTTATTCAAAGATCTGCTACCTGTTATGAAGCAAATAATTGGACAATTACATCTTCATAAAAAACATCTACTATTCCTCTATCTCCCGCCTTCTCATCCTATTCAAAATTATTGCAATTGACGCATCTTTTTTCAACCATTCCTACTCTAATTTTCAATTTCCATTCTTTTAGTGTTCGATCTTCATCCCTGTTTCATCCCTGATTCTGTTTACTTTTAAATTCCTGTTTTCAAATGCACGCGTGCGATGTGCACTTTGATAACCGACTTTTATCAGGAAAGAAATCAAAAGTTTTCAGCTTCTCCATTTTTTTTATTCCGAAGTGATCAACGTTCGACTATGATAACATATGCAAAATTTGTCCTGCACATTATCTCGCCTTTCTGCCATTGTTTTTGGACACCGCACTTCCACTGCATATTTTGATGTCAGTAACAAATGGCTTGTATCTGTACCAGGAATTTGTCGTGCACTGCTGGACTGAGAGGTGGAGTGAGAGTTGTATCTTTGTTCCAGATCAGTGGTAAATGAGTGCATTGAAGTGTATAAGTATGCACGCATATCGGAGGTGAAATAAGATTGAAATGTATTCATTTTCGAAATTGCTCAAATATCGGCTCCTCGAAAACGTTCTCGTCTTTTTTAAATTCAGTGTTGTCAAAGATAGTAAAAAGTGGCAGTAAATTTTCACTTTGATGAGGATGGTAGTTTTTGATTCAAATTGCAGTTCGAAGGCTACACTAGTACCGGCTCAAATTTCTTTTATTGTAACTTTTATTGTACGACAGGAAAGCAGTGTTGAATTGTAACATTTTACACTTATAAAATTACAAAGGATGTGTTAGTAGAGATAAAGCAGTAGCAATGATAGTATGTTAGTGATTGTAATTGGAATAGTCTCAATAATTGTGTGTTAAAAGTGGAATACACTGCTGTTCGTCATAAATCTTGATAATGATGATGCCGATGACTTTGTAATAAGGATTGATAACGACTGATGACAATTTTTGCCAGTTCATTAGCCGAAAACTGAAATGAAAATAGCACACTAGCTTTATTTCTTGTTATGTGCATTTAGAAATTGATTCTTCGAAATATTCTCTCATAGTTTTTTAAATACCATTCAAGGTGGTTATTTCACGTCTTCAATTCAAAATCCGAAATATCCCAGATAACCAGAGTTTTAATAGTGTCTGGAGAAGTTGAAAAATGCCTGTAGAGATGACAACCAGTACTTATTATTTAATACTTGATACTTGATATTAGAGAGACGAGCAAGTAACTGTTGCTGACTCTGTCATGCTGCTCTCTGTGTACATGTGTTGCATAGGTAGATATATGGACATGGTGATTTGCGAACCCCTTCTAAAATGATTTCCACTATTTATGGGTCAATAGATTTCTGCGTACAATTAGGGAGGGGAGAGAGGAAAGGGAGGGGAAGAGCAACAACAAGAGTTTTGAAATGAGAAAGAAGTGGGGGACATAGGGCTCTTTGATCAAGAGTCACATATATCTGCAGCAGATAAGAATCAACAGCGAACCGTTTCTAAAATTTGCAGCAATGATGTTACCAAGGTTGCTCCTCTTGCACCAATGACTGTTTGTAATAAGAATCGGTTCGTTTCATTTTCCACCTTCCTTTTTTGTACCAGCAACCAGTTTTTGTCCTAGTTGAAATGCTACTCTTGAAACACAATGTATCCTGATGTGCTTTCGGGACCATCCCCGAGCGATGACTTGCCTTTCCAACAAATTTTTTGCAAATTATATTCCTCTTTTCAGGATTTTTTAATCAACAAGTAATTTCCTTCATTTCTTGAGGAAAAAAACAAGACATAAATTATTTTCGCTTCCATTTCGTATTTTTAAAATTTGTCCCTGAAGTGAGGTCAAAAGTAAAAAGTTATATGATTAGAATATAATATCTATTCTCTTTATGTCTTATAGCTTTTTATTTCCTTGATTTTCTCCCTTTTAAATAATTTGCTTTGTGTTCTTTTGAGATTTCAAATTCTTGAAGTTGAAGGTTCTTGAAAAAAATTCAAAAGATGGTGGAAAGGCTCATACACAATGACCTTGCATCTTTTGTTCCAAATAGTGTAGCTGGAAACCAAAATTGGGTTTCTGGGTGCCTGGGAGGGGGCAAGTTTTTAGGAGTTGTCGGGAGAAAGGCCATGGGGATGGGTGTTGTGGTAGGAAAGGTATGAGAATTGGGAGGAGGAAAGGAGTGGATGATGACGGAAGTTGAGAGTGTTACAACTTAGGTACGTCATAAATCACCAATTCAGCTCGAGTCAATCAATTGATCACTGTTACGCAATTTTCCACTTTTCTTGGAAATTTTTTATAACCTGTTAAAGTTCTCAAATAACCGTGTAGCAAGCAACTTACTGATCTAACCCTTCAAAATGAAAGAAAAAAAAATTGTTACTCATTTAGATTATGTTCAATTAATAAATGCTGATGAGAAGCGGATGCGAAGCACTAGAAGATACAGTAATTTAAAATAAAAAGCACAGAGTGTCTTGCTTACTTTCGGAGACTTTCATTGGTCAAATTCCTTTCACACCCTTAGAAACGCACAGCTCCAATTGGTTCGCACTTGCTCACTTAGCTTTTCACCAGTTCGTTTTTCGCTGGTATAGAGGTTTTTTTTTATGGTAATTAAATTTCTTTTTACCTTTAACTTAAATTCTCCTTTCGTTATTTGAATACATGTGTGAAATAATTCGGTTTGCAATGACTTCCAAATAAAAGTTAACTTGTGCAATTGTATCATGCGAACTTAGATCGTGAAATGAACTGAAAAACGATAATTTAGAAATATTTAGAAATGAAAATACAGACATTTTTCATTGTTTAAGAGATTGTTATCTGAAGGAACTATCAAAATTACCATCATTTATATTACATTGGCTCCCGTGTCTCAGCCCTATTTGCCGGATGAGGGAGGAAAAAGATGCGCTGTTCAACACCTCTTCGGTCAATTTTTTTGATATCAGTCTTTTTGTTCTTGCGACATTCAATTTCTTACCTTCTTTTAGTGACATTCTTTGTGCTCTTCCTTTACCGATCATATCTCTTAGTTAACGTATTTTCTCCACACTTTTCAAAAAGAGGACCAGTGACAGTTGCCTTCTCACATTCCTATTTTATTATGTGATGGTTTTTAGTCTCCATGCAAATTTTCATTCTCATTTGAACTTTTTCATCGTTAAATTTGTGAGGTAAATCAGTTCAGACAATGAGCACGGCTATGTATTGAACATGGTCATGAACAGTACGAACAATACTAGCCGCTAAGCGCTTCATTCTGCCCAGTGTGGAAGTTATTCGAGATATCTTATGTACTAATAAAAATCATTAAGCTGTTCAAATTGAAGTCTTCATTTTTATAAAGTTGGAATAAAATACATGGAATAAAATAGGGAATGAAAACAAGCTAAACTGAAAACGGAGACTAAAAAATAAACAACGTCGATGAAACATACATGTAAATTGTCGAGGAACAATCAGGAATTGAAATTGCACATGTCTGTTATTTTGAAAATGATTTGATGACATCCATATATAACGATTTCAAATCAATATTTCAGTCAAACGGAAGCATGAATTCATCGGGTGAAGTGCCGTTTTGGCGAGATCAGGAAGAAATTGTCATCACCGGCATTTCTGGGCGTTTTCCACGCTGTGAAAATGTTCAGGAATTTGGTGACTTGTTGTTGGCTGGTGAAGATCTTGTCACCGAAGATAGCTTGCGCTGGCCACCTGGTGCTTACATATTTTTATTATAACATTTGTTTCTTTAACAGGAGTATAAGCTTCACAATCAACTGGTTTCTTATTACTGAAATAAAATGGCACTGCGTAATTCTTTTATTTTCAGGAGTCTTCGATTTACCAAAGCGCCATGGAAAACTGAAAGATTTAAAAAAATTTGATGCGCAGTATTTTGGAGTTACACCGAAGCAGGTGCAGAATTTAGCATATTCGGACAAAAAACAGCTTAATTCAATTGAGGACGTAATATAAATAGAATAATGTCTGCCTTCAAATTACTACTATTGTTCATTGCTCCTGGTTTATTTTTCTTGTCGTTTTACCGATATTTTGCAAATTCTTTTCGAAAGGACTAAATTTTAACTGGTTTAGGCTAATTATTTGGATCCTCAAGTACGAAAATTGTTGGAAGTAACTCTGGAGGCCATCATCGACGCTGGTGAGTGAAATAGGTCTTGATTATCTCTCATTTTGATCTTGATTTTATTATTGATTATTTGTTTCGGTTCATGTTAAAAATGCTGCCACAGTTTTCCTCCTTTATCGACAGCATGTTGAAAACTGAATGAACAGCTTTAGAAATGTTTTTTCATTTCTATTCCTTCGAATTAAATATAGCTTTTTTGTTACTTGAATTTTGAAAGCCATCGATAAGGAAGTAAGGAGACTGAAATGTGAGTAATTCAGTAAATTGGACAGTTTGAAAATCGAGACGAATTTTAAATAACTATAAAATTGCTAGATTAGGAATAAAAAGCAGCAAACAGCGCCCCTATATTTTCCTGGCTCATTACAATCGCTGTTGATCACCGTCACTATCACCATTATAGTAGGTAAATCAGCCTATATGTTCTTCTCAATTTTTATCCGGAAAGAAAAATTAAATTATTTGATCTTTCATCATTTCTACTCATAGTTTCTTATAGCATAATAGTTATATTGCATTTTTATAAAGAACAAAGAAAAAATTTGACAAGAAAAAGTTTGAAAAGGTATGCGAAAATTGCTTGGTACTTTTTCAACTTTGCATTGGTAATGACTAAAAATTGACAGGTTAGGTGCCTTCATTCAGCGGTCTTTAATTTCGAAATCTCAACCTTTCTCCCACCATCAATTCTTTAGTACATTAAGACGTCATAATGACGCATTCCTGTCTCTTCCTTCTCACATGGCGTTCTGATGTTGGACCATAGATCGTTATGGATTGTTGCAAGCAGGTTGGAACAGCATGGAAGAGCCATCTTACATGTTTGATTACAAATGAGTAATACTTGAAACAGTGCACAAAATGAGATAAAAATGCATTAATGAATATAAATTGTTAAAAGCTGGTTTTTTTGAGATTCTTCAGGTATGATTAATGCCTTGACAAGAAGTGGACGATGTTTTGATTTTGTTTTGGAAAAACTTAAACAGATCACTCGCCTGCTTAAAGTCAAAGATCAGATGATATAGACTCATTGCCCTGATTTTCAGACATCCTTCCAGGACGATACTATTTCTTACTAGTGGCGCATAAATGCGTTTTGCATGAGCTATGTTTGAGACAGTTTTCCCTCAAATTGCGTTGACAAACGGAATTGATTTATGTCCAATCATCGATCGATATTTAATGCATTTAATGGATGTCGAGGTTCAGGCCTTGCTCTCCTTTACATTTAGTGCACATCATAGTTTTTTGATTGTTGAGCCATTTGTTAGCATCAAATGGTGGAGGAAACTTGTATTATTCGTAAATTAAATTCCAATTACTTTCCTTGGAGTGAGGGTAAAATTTGTTATACAGCCTTGACTTCTTTCTCTTCGTCTCTTGAAAAACAAAAATGTGATCCTATTACACAATTAGGACAAAGTACCACCAAGCTGTCGACATGTAATTTTAAAAAGGAATAGATGTTGTGTCCTTAGCAAAAAAGAGGCTTTATTTAAAATATAAATTTTGAGGTTATTTTCTTGCATAAAATAATGATAATATTGAGCACTAATTTATGCATAGTAGGATGATCATCGGAAATTGCACTGTTTTATCGAATATCAGATTGTTTTTTCCAAGAGATGGGCTGGATATTTGAGTCATCAATGTCATTCTTTAAGTTCACTTAAATTCAGATTTCGATTTTGTCAGATGGATGTGAAAATTTAGGCTTCTATTCTCTTTTGCATCATAGATTTTTTAATTGCCGGTTTTTATCCTCAAGAAAACGTATTTATTAAAGCTAAGATTCTGAAATGACCATCATTAACGCTTAAAGGAGGGAGAATGTAAGATTTTAATGCTTAAGGGAAGACGACATATTTAAAAGATCTCTTTTTTTTCGCTTCCCTTGCTTTCTGCTAATGAAAAAGGAGGCTAGGTTCCTTATTCATGTTAGTAAGTTTGCATATTTTTTGATTAGCAATATATACTCATCTTCACTTTTTTGCTTCACTGTTTAGGCACAGATCAATGAAAGTTGATAAACGTTAAGGACGGCCGTAATTGCGTCCTACCGCAAGAGATCCATCTCATCTCATTTCTGGATGATACTTGGGGTTAAATATACACCAGTGTATGACAAATACGGCAGCATTCCACCAACTCATTTCATCCGTAATATCTGCCTACAGTAACTCAAAGATTAAGGATCACTCCAAATTGGATATGCACTGAAAAGCGATTCAGGAAAGTGAAGCTGAAGGGGTAAAAAGTTGTGAGAGATAAAAAAGTAAAGCATGGTTATTGGTACCTTATCAAAACATAGTAATTTAGTGCATTCAGGTTTAAATCCAACTGAACTTCGTGGTTCAAGGACAGGTGTCTTTGTGGGTTGTTCAGCTTCCGAGACTGGTGGAATGTTAACTCAAGACCCAGAAACCGTCACTGGATATACACTGACAGGATGTGTACGCTCAATGTTTAGCAACCGCCTTAGTTTTACGTTCGATTTGAGAGGTTGTCAAATCTCATTTGATTTTTTCTTAAGTTTTCTAAAATAGCTAAATGGTATTTAATTTCTCAGATACTTTTCTAACAGAGGAATCTGCCACATTGTTTTATCTCTATAGCAAATAAAAGGACATGTGATTTAGATACAAAAGCCTGGAAATCGGAAGTTAGTAAGCTAGTTTAAAGTCAAAATCTGCAATCTAGACGTGTCACTATCGTGCTTTGACCACATAATCTACTTGAAGAACATTCGAAAGAATGTATCGCATCATACAAATGAATCGTGAGTTTTATGCAAATTAATGTTGCTTAGGACCGTCTTTCTCTGTGGATACGGCTTGTTCTTCATCTTTATGCGCGCTGCAGCTAGCGGTCGACGCAATACGACAGGAACAATGTGATGCGGCAATTGTCGCTGGCGCTCATCTAACTTTAACACCTACAGCAGCTTTACAGTTCCTTCGACTTGGCATGCTTTCCGATAAAGGAAGCTGCCGTTCGTTCGATGCTTCGGGTATCCATTTAGTTTTGCAATATATCGTACAAAATTCAAAATCCCGAAACAATGAAAAGAAATCAAAACATCCGGAACTGCATGAATCCAAAAAGTAATGTAATTCCGTGAGTTCTGAAAAAAAACTGATCATTGTTTTTATAGCATATTTCGCATTTTGAAACTATTGCATTTTAAAACGATTTTAAATACTTGTTTTGTTTTGAGGTGATGGGTATTGTCGCACGGAAGCTATTGCTGCAATATTGCTTCAGAGGCAGTCGGCAGCCAGACGAATTTATGCTACCGTAGTTCATGCAAAGAGTAATACTGACGGTTACAAAGAGCAGGTGTCCACAGATTCTGAATTTATACGCAAAGACTTCCATTTCGAAACAATCTATGATTTTTCTGAACTTCAGTTTTGCGGAATCATCTTAATATAGATCGACAAATTTTAGGGCATTACCTTCCCATCAGGCGAACGACAGGCAGCATTATTAGAAGAAGTATATCGTGAAGCTGGAGTTGATCCTAATTCAGTAACTTACGTAGAAAGTCATGGAACGGGTACAAAAGTTGGTGACCCTCAAGAAGCGAATGCAATATGCCAAGTTTTTTGCCAGAACCGGTAAGCTCATAAAGCTGTGGTTTTTTTTTAAAAACAGTATCTAATTTTCAATTTGAAAAAATTTTTAGGAATTCTGCACTTCTTATCGGTTCAGTTAAATCAAACATGGGTCATGCAGAGCCGGCATCTGGTCTATGTTCAATTGCAAAAGTTCTAGTAGCAATGGAACGCGGTTTCATACCACCAAACTTGCATTATAATGAGCCTAATCCATATATTCCTGGTCTCCTTGATGGTCGATTAAAGGTTTCTATATAAATTTTTTGCAGTTTAACATAATTTTTGTATTACATATTCACTGGGAAATTCATTCACATGTTTATTATATTTCATTATTGCTTAGGTTCTTTTTCTGTTGTATTACCATAGTTAATTTTTAGGTCGTTACTGAAAAGACGCCATTTCAACGCGGTTTTATTGGTATCAATTCGTTTGGTTTTGGTGGGAGTAACACTCACATCATACTTCGTCCAGCAAACCACGCAGAACGTAAACCAGCACCAGCAACGTTTATGAAAATCATTTCATATTCTGGAAGAACAGTAGAAGCAGTAAACAACATCTTCGATTGCGTTTTAGCCCATCCAGAAAATGCTTACTTACAGCAGCTACTGGCAAATCAGGCTAATTTGCCAGCCAAAGATACACCATATCGTGGTTACATGATTATTAATCGTGATAAAATCCCTTATCCAGCGGATGCAAAAAAAGATTCAGAACTGCCACCTCTTCGAGATGTGCAAAAAATAATGATCACTGAGCCAAAACAAATTTATTTCATTTACTCAGGTAATTCTACTTTGAACGAAATAATTAGCTCAGTTTATTTCTGTTTACAGATCATTCATATGATTTGAATATTTAATTTCACTTTTGATTTTTGTTTAGGTATGGGTAGTCAGTGGGCTGGTATGGTCAGACAGCTTATGTCAATACCTGCTTTTGATGAATCATTGAGAAGTTCTAGTGATGCTGTCGTCGATTTTGGTGTCAATGTTTACAAGATGCTACAGAGTGATGACCCAAGCTTTTATAAAAATAATACATTGAATTGTATGCTGGCAATCACTGCCATACAGGTAAGCAATTTTTTTTTTTTTTTTTTTCATATACTTTCATATACTGGTTATGATGTAATTTATTCCTGAAAATAGATAGTCAATGTCTTCAGCTTTTTTGACAAGTCGAATTTGGATATGGTAACTTTTAAAATTTTCTAACTTGAGCCAATTTTATATGAAAAATAAAAATTGAAGTTATTCATGCGTTTAAAACATCAGTGCAAATTGAATACAATTTCCAATTCTATTTTCAAACAACAACTGCAAATTTTTTTTTAGATTGCCTTAACAGATGTATTGTTCCTACTTGGTGTTACGCCAGATGGAATAATTGGGCATTCGACTGGTGAAATGTGTTGTGGATATGCCGATGGTGGACTTACGCGTGAACAAACGATGCATTTGGCTTATCATCGAGGCCACACGATTATGAATGCAAACATCAAAGGTGCTATGGCTGCCGTAGGTCTGTCATGGTGAGATTTCGGTTTTGGAATTTCATGACATGCTATAAATTTAGAGGCTTTTGAAAATTTGGCATTCTTGGTTCCTGAGAAGGTTGCAATTTGAATATTAATGAAAAAAGCATGACGAAATATTTTGTAATTCACATACTTACCTTGATGCTCTGTTTGATTTTTAACGGAGGAATAATTCTCAGTCTATTAATATGAGAGGAATAATTCTCAGACTATTTTTTTTTTTTTTGTCTATTGATGTGAAAGTCAAACTTAAATTGTTTTGATTATTTCTTATATAAAAGGTCTATGAATATAATAATTTTAAACGAAAGAACTGAAGAAATTTATTGTTTTCTGTCATTCTTATTTTAAATCGATGCATGTAAACTTTGGCGATTCCGTTCAATTACTTTCACGAAGTCATATGGAACAGAGGAATAATGGATATTTTGCAGAATGGAAGAACATTAATGATTATTTTTGGAGTTCATTATCATATACAGTATATGCAACTAAAAACATTTTGATTCAGGGAGGAAGCCAAAAAACGATGTCCGGAAGGTGTCATTCCAGCCTGTCACAATGCTGCTGATTCAGTAACAATTTCTGGCAATGCTGAAAAAATTGAAGAATTTGTTGAAGAGCTAAAAAAAGAAGATTTATTCGGAAAAATTATCGATTCATCGGGAATACCGTTCCATTCACCAGCTATGCTTAAAGTAAAGTATTAGTTTACTGCAGTGTTGATATCTTTTCTGCAACCATCTAGCGGCATATTTCAAATGCAAGTGATAGTTAAGGTTTCGATAGTCGAACATCTTCATACCGAACTTTAACATCGAAAAAGATGACTGTTCGCCATAAATTAATTGAATAGTACTAGACCGTTCCAATCACCAGTTTAATCTGAGCAAGATTCTTCAAAGCAGATGTGGAATTTCTAAGCTTCATCGATCGGCTATGATGTAATGGTACATTGTTATTTCAAAGAAATTTGATTGATTTCAGATTAAAGATAAAATGCTTAAAGCAATGCGTACAACCGTCCCAGATCCAAAACCTCGATCCTCTCGGTGGATTTCGACCTCAATTCCAGAAAGTAATTGGGAAAATGAATTGGCGCAAATGTGTTCAGCTGATTACCATACTAACAATGTTGTTACTCCAGTACTTTTCTATGAAGCACTTCAAAAAATACCAGCGAATGCAGTAACAATTGAAATCGCACCTCACTGCTTGATGCATGCAATTCTGCGTCGTTCCCTGCAGAAAACCTGCACTAATGTGGGTTTAATAAATATGAAACACAAAGATCGCGAACTGGAATCATTTTTGCAGGTGAGAATTGTTGAACTCGTCTCGTCGAAAATAAGCTGCTGTATTTACTTGCTTAGAATATGAAAATGCCAGAAACAAAAGACATTATGTCAAACTACCGCAAACAGCTAACGGCAAAAAATTTTAATCGAATTCGATTTTACATATTTTTTCCATAATGATTGCATCTGTTATTTCTAGAAGTATTTAGCACCATTACGCTTTAGGCTTTGGGAAAGATTTATCAGACAGGAATAACCATTCATCTCGAAGCCTTGTATCCAGCTATACAGTATCCCGTACCGATTGGTACACCCATGATATCTCCCATATGGCGCTGGGATCACAGTCAGGATTGGCCAGTTATCGACGGCAAAACGCTTTCGGCTGCAGGTGGCAGACAATTACCAACATCATACTGTTACACAATTGATCCGTTTGCACCTGACTCGAAGGTATATTATGTTATTTTGCGTCGAAGCTGTTCAGCAGTAATTATTGTTCCAAATAAAACACTCTGTGGAAAGTAAAAAAGGAGCGCAGAAAAAGAAGTATCGCAGAAAACACGTTTTATGACTTACTATTAGCAGTTTAACAGAACGACAAAATAAACTAATAATGTCACTGTCAGATAAATGAAATGACCACTCTTGTCTTCCACTGATTTCTATTCACAGAGCTGTATCTGGTTAGTTTAGGAAACATTTTTGCTTGATCACATCATCGATGGCCGTGTATTGTATCCCTTCACTGGACATATGGTTTTGGCATGGAAGACTATAGCAAAATTGAATGGTTTAGACTTTCTGAAAACGCCTGTCATTCTGGAAGAAATCCGAGTATATAGTGCAACAATCGTGACTAAACCAAGTCAGGGGTTTATCTTTGTTATTTCTAGATTAGCTGTTGGAATTATGTAGAAGTTTATCTTAGAATAGTGAGATAAGATATTAGCAATGGTGAAGAAGTTCTGATATCGATCTATAATTTTATAAATAATCATTTTCAGTTCGTTTGGATGTCATTGTGACGCCAGGAAATGGATATTTCGAAATTTTGGACGGTGTTCAGCTAGCAGCATCCGGTTATATACGCATCGTCGATGAAGATGTGCCATTTTACTACAAAAATATTGATGAAATTCAAACGTCCCAAATTGCAGAACGTATCGAATTAGATACGGAAGATGCTTATAAGGAATTTCTACTTCGTGGATATGAGTATGGTCAAGCGTTTCGGTTTGTACTTGTCTTCATTTCATCCTCAGAATTGGATCGTACTTGACCATACTATCACTCAACACTGATTGTTTCCCAATAACGCTGTCGTGGCGGATATGACTTTGCATTAGTTTCCTTAAAAAATCAGTCGGGATTAGCTCTTGGTCGAAACTTTTGAGCTGTAGACCGTTCCAACATTTCATATAATTTCTATTTTCCCAATAGAAATTTCTGCTCAAATAGGTTATTTTATCATAGCAGACTTTATGCAGATGAATGTGTAACTATGATTTTTTGACAGTTATAATGTTTGCAAGTACTTTGGGTAAAAAAATTTTTCTTAGTGGAATATATCGGGCATGCAACAGTGGAGAGCGCGGAATGCTTTACTGGACTGGCAACTGGGTAACGTTTCTCGACTCGCTTTTACAAACAGCTTTGCTTGCTGAACGAGCAGATAGTCTTCGTCTACCTACCCGAGTGCGTTACTTGCGAATTGATCCGGTGAAACACATGGAACATATCCAAGAAAAAGGTAGATTTTTCTTACTTTGAGAATTTTGCATAGAACTGTTGAGTGATTTTTCTCTAGTTATTTTTTACTCTGATTTGAATTAATTTTAGATGGCATCCAAGTAATTGAACTGCGTAATGATGTATCGACTAATGGGTGCATTGCCGGTGGTGTTGAATGTTGTGATCTAACGGCACATACAGTGGCTCGTCGATTACAGTCCGCTGGACAGCTTTACTACGAAAAAATTTACTTCACCAAACATTTCGATCTTAAGTAAGTCATCTTAAGAAATCCAGAATGCAACAATCAAAGAGACAGTAGGAAAAAATATGCGGGAAGGATTCGTTTTGAAAAATACTGTTATTCAGAAATTGTTTGCTAGAACTACTGAGTGATTTTATTTGGCACATTTCCTGATGATGGCATGCAGCTCTAAAATACCAATACAAAATTTAAATAAAACTATTCACTGTGCATGTTTAATATGTTTTTAACTATGTAGAATTAAGCGTCAGTATTCCACTTCGGGAATCTTATCAGTTTTGGCAATGTTGATGGTTTTTATTTTCAGCGCCTTTGATGAATTTCCTCAGATTCGTGACGAACTGAATGCTTATCGAGATTTCCTCAGATCACTGCTGGCCAATGGCTTAGCAAAATGGGAAGCTAGTGAGTGTCTGAAGGATTTAACAAATGGTGCGCTCCTTTCGGACGCTGTTCGTAAATTTACAAAATTCATGAATCCAGTTAGTGAAGCGGAACACAAACGATGGCTCGATGATTCGCAGTTTGTTCTTTCTCTTATTTTTCAATAAAGTTTGAGTGCAAAAAAGATGAAAAATCTCTCTTGTCGCTAATTGGAAATTCATGTTTGTTTCCATCCAGATCACCACTTGCAACAGTTTTTGATGAAATTTTCGCCATTGAAATTGGTGACAATCCAAAAGATTTTGAAAAGAAAGTAGCAGAAAAAATGCAAAGTATGCTGAAAATCTTTAACGTGGATCGATTATGGGGTGCTGCTATTGTCCATGACAGGATCTTGAAAACAACTCAGGTAATCATTCATTTGCAAATCCTTCGAAATTTAAACTCTGAATTATATTGTTAATGGAAAAACCGTGGATATGGAAACAGTGACTGACTTCCTAATTTAAAACTTTTGTCTATCAATGTAATCTAAATATTATGCACGGAGCATCATTTCAGGATACATGCATCGAGAATTCAAGGGGACACAACTCTAAAATTTGTGCACTTGAATTCAATTCAACCGAACAACTTAAATTTTGTGTCGACGCAGTAAACTCACACCCGCTTTTGGAAGTGGAATGGCTATGTGTTGGACCCAAAGTAGATGATATGGATGAAAGTACTCTGTTACAGCTTGGTGTTCAAAAAATTACGGCTGTTTTAGATGACAAACAATTCACAGCAGTTGCTGAAATCAAAAACTGCGACATAATAATTTTGGACAAAATACTATCACGGTGAATTAAGTTTATAATGTTTTTTTCAATTTCTTAAAAATTTTTTGCTCAAAATTTCCTCTTTTGTACTGTATTCGCAAATATCACTGTTTTCACTGCTCTCTTCTGGAAAAGAATTTTTTTGGGGGGTGATGAACTTGAAGTGACACGTATATCTTTGCAAATTTACAACTGCTGGATGGTGTGCTTAATTAACTTTGGAGTGTACTGGCCATATACATCCGAAAGTAGCACTTTAAATTATCAGAAAGTACTAAAAAATATGATTTGTTGAAAACGGAAAGTTTAGTGATGTCAAAACACTTTGCAGAGTTAATTGCAATAATTCTTATAATTAGTCAAAACGAAAATATGAGTTTTCAGGAAGAAAGACGTAGTGCAGTATCTGTTGAGGTGTAAAGAAATGCTGCGTGATGATGGCTTCATCATTTTGGTTGAGACGACATCTGATTACGAAATTGCTCTGGCAATCCAAGGTCTTAGTGCAGAAACGATAAATATAAGTGATTCTGGACGAATCTACGGTGCTTATTTTACACATGACCAGCTACTGAAGTTGTTTGAAGAATGCGAGTTTCGTCTCTGTAATTATCAGGTGTCTTTTTTATATATTTTGAAGGACGTGGGATTTTCGATTAATGGAAAGTCAAAAACTTTAAACATTTGATCCTTATAGAGTGATCCTTCAATGATGACTACAATGTATGCTATTCGGAAAATTCCATCGCAAGCTAGAGAACCAATAGTGATTGACGTAGATGATATTGAAGAATTTACCTGGATTGAACCACTGCAAAAAGCAATTGAAGAGCGTCTGAACGAGCCGGATTACAAGACTATTTGGCTTACCAGTACAACTGTACGTAACAATGGTTTACTTGGACTTGCCCTTTGCTTCAAGTAAGTTTTCAATTATATAGTCATTTGCTGAAGCACGATAAAACGGTCTTGCTTGAGTAATCCTGAAAGTTTCACCAAGCAGTTGACACAGCTCAAAATTTTGCTGTTCAATGATATAAAAAATTATCCCTATAGTTTATGAATATAGTATGAACTTAAAGCTCTGTAACGAATATGTAAAGTGGAAATGCGTAGGTTATCTGGTGAAGTGAGATAGCCTATTCTCTGTTCTATTCTTGAAAATTTAGACTTTTAGTTAATTGCAAATAAAGGAAAAAAACTGAAAAAGTAAAGAAGAAACAAAAGCATAGAGAAATGACTGTTAGAAGGGTATATTATAAAATTAACGTTAAATTTTTTAGGAAATATTTAGCTCACTGTACCTTGAAGATTTATGAAATCAAAAGGCAAGTTTTGATGTTCCAGATGAACAACTCATTCCTAACCTAATTCTTGCTTTAGTGCTGGCAATTATCAAAATTTTGGTTAGGACTAATGTGTTTCACTGCAAAAATATTCACTGTGAGGTGTTCATGTTTCAGTGAAGAAAATTTGAAATCAAATCGTTTTCGAACATTGATTGATATGAGTGTCAAGAAGCAAAATCGTACCGGTCCAGCTCAAATCGGGATGGAAAACGAATCTGTAAAACAGTTAGTGAAGCTTGATCTCCATGCTAACAACTACCGCGATGGTGTGTGGGGCTCCATGCGTCATTTTGTTGTTAAGGAAGGTAGATCTAGATTTATTCTAGCAAATATATTTGCTGTTCGGTGGATATGACAGATAAAGAATTAGTCAAAATAAGATAACTACATTTCTGGATTCATTTTCGGATTCAATTTACCAAAGCAGCTTTTTCTATAGAATATTTCTATTAAAAAAACTGCAAACGTAGAAAGGGTAAAACGAATTGGACCGAAAATTAGTTCAAAAAAATTAAATTTAGGATTATCTTTAAAAGCTGAGCAAGAAACTATTTATTGATCAGTAACGAATAAGGAGTAATTGATTTTTCAGACGAAATGCACTTATATAAAGATGTTGACCATGCTTTTATCAATACTTTGATTCGCGGCGATGTTAGCTCATTAACATGGTTCGAATCGCCGAATCAATTTTTTGAAGATACTTGTCAAAAAAATCCTTCGCTAGAACTATGCCATGTCTATTACTCAGCCATTAATTTCCGCGATGTTATGCTCGCATATGGGCGACTTCCACCCGATGCTATACCAGGACAGGTGCACGATTCTATCCATTCTTAACAATATTCTGCAATCTGAAGGATCTGCTTGTTCTTAATTCTTACAATCGAGAGCAGAATGAACGATTGAGGTCGTAGATTCCTAAGCTTTGCAGCTACTGCATAAAAGATAGAATGAAATTTATAAAGCAAAAATGATTTGAAATTCAATGGTGTGTTTCACTGATGATAATATCACGTACAGCATTAACGATGAAATCTTCGTCTTTTTCCTCTTCACTATCTCTAGGCTCTTCCTTACATTATAAATTATGTGGCGCAGGACCCAAGCTGTGGGTCGATTCAAAACATTTGGTTATTGTGTAAATAAGTTTTATTATAATAAATCTAACTGAAATGATTTAGTTCGCGGATCGCGAATGCTTGTTGGGTATGGAGTTTTCGGGACGACTGAAAAATGGTACTCGTTTGATGGGTATATTGCCAGCGCAAGCTTTAGCAACCTCTGTAATTGTTAATCATGAGTACGCCTGGGTCGTTCCGGATAACTGGTCACTCTCAGACGCTGCAACGGTACCAGTGGTATACACTACTGCATACTATGCGCTTGTGATGCGTGGTCGCATCACGCGCGGCGACAAGGTTAGTTATAATAAGAAAGGAAACACTTTCTTATCTTCTGGATGAAAGAGTTCGGATTGCTGTTTACTACCGAGAGTCGAAGAAATGTACTGTTTAGAACAAGACTAGTATCTGGATCTGAAAGGAATGGCATTCTGTAGCACTTATGATCTATTTATGTTTCAGCTCTATGTACTTGATGACCATGCTGTTGGTTGGAAATTGAGCTCTGCGTTGCTGTTGGAGCAGATAAAGAGCTATTAGCTGCTCTCTCTTTCGAATATCTTTGATAAAAATCTCACATTTAGGTTTTAATTCATGGAGGTTCGGGTGGTGTTGGCCAAGCTGCAATCGCTGTTGCTTTATCACGTGGTTGTGAAGTTTATACTACAGTTGGAAATGCTGAAAAGAAAGCGTTTTTGCAGAAACGGTAGAGTATATGAGTTGATTTAATTAACAACAATTCTGCCTCCATATTTTTGCCTTTGTATTCAATTGTTTGAAATTAAAAATTGAAGTTGAATGAAGCAAATTTTTTCTTAATTCTCGCATTTTTTGCAGTTTCCCACAGTTAGAGGACAGACATTTTGCGAATTCACGAAACTCCGATTTTGAGCTTCATATTAGACACGAAACAAAGGGACGCGGAGTTGATGTCGTGCTTAATTCACTTGCTCAACATATGTTGCAGGTGTGATTAGATCACTTCTATTATCTTCAGGAAAGACATTTTCACCAATTATACTGATTAAATGCATGGTACTTTTCTGAGATATTATATACTGATGAGCAGAATGCAATGTTATGGTGTTAGGTGATATGTTGATTAATCATTAAAGATAACACACTTCAGGCTTCTGTTCGATGTCTTGCTCAAAACGGACGATTCTTAGAGATAGGTAAAGTAGATTTATCGCAAAATTCACCACTCGGTATGGCAGTGTTTCTCAAAAATATTACTTTCCATGGTATACTTTTGGATGCCGTAATGGATCCAAACGTCGGGAAAAAAGAAGACTGGCAGGTTTGTGTGGCGACGATCAAAATTTTTTTTGGAAAAAGTTACTGAAAGTTTTACACAATTTATTTGTCAAATTGTATTTTGCTCTAAACTTCTTGAAGTGAAAATTACACTGCATTTTAGGAAGTAGCGCGTTTAGTTCAAGAAGGAATCAAAAGCGAGGTTGTACAACCGCTGTCGTACACCGCATTTTCGAGTGAAAAAGCTGAGGAAGCGTTCCGCTTCATGTCATCTGGCAAACACATCGGAAAGGTATGATGATCGTGTTTTAAACGTTCGTAACAATTGCGCATCCTATCATTTCATAAGAAATGTGCCAATCTGGTACCATTCCAAATTCTGATTTGATTTGAAACTTGACTGGAACAAAATTAGGATAGAAGAATTTGTAGATAACTTCACACAGACAAGTTATCTACCAAATTGCTAAGTAAGTGAAGAAGTAATTCGGTAAGTGAATAAATGAGTGGAGAGAAAGTTTGGATGCTGCTAAGTGTTGATTGTTTTTAGGGCTTTGAAATTTGAGCATCTTTAGAACTCATAATATTAGGAACGTTTCCTGCTGTTAAATTTCTTTTTCAAGGATCAAAATGCATTGATGATAATAGATTAATTTGCTGAAAATATTTCAGGTCTTAATGGAAATTCGACAAGAGGAATCGGAAAGAGTGTGTGTACCGTCACCAATTAAGGTGCGAGCAATATGTCGAACATTGTGTCACCCAAATCATGTATATCTCATTACAGGTGGCCTTGGTGGATTTGGTTTAGAACTTTCACAATGGCTCATTAATAGGGGTGCTAAAAAGTATGTCGTCAAAGAAATTGCTCACTTTTTTTTAAGTAATGGCAAATTCAATTGAACCTATACGAAAAATGAAAATATTTTTGCGTGTGAGCACAATTCTGTAATATCGCTCGAGAACTCAAGTATCTTTGTAAGCTTTTCTACGTTTTCTAAGCTTCTATAAGTGATGGCTTAAAAATTAATCGATAACTAACATTTTAGCTTTACAGATCTTCTCGAAAGAAGTGGCTATGTGAGAGAGTGAATTAATATATCCGAAGTGGCATAAAAACTGCATGATATACGTTGCAGATTGGTGCTAACTTCTCGAATGGGAATCCGGACAGGTTATCAAGCTCGTTGTGTCCATTTTTGGCGTCGAACGGGCATTTCGGTTCTCGTTTCAACACTCAATATCGCACATTTATCAGATGCTTACGAATTAATATCCCAGTGCAAAACATTAGGTCCAATTGGTGGTGTCTTTCATCTTGCCATGGTGTTACGCGATTGCTTGTTTGAAAATCAGAACGTACAAAATTTCAAGGACGCTGCCGAGGCGAAATACCGGGGAACCCTGAATCTAGATGCTGCTACCAGAAATGAATGTGGTAAAGAACTTAGGTGGTAAGTCTACTCTTATCCTTAATTCACGCAACCACTATTTTCTATAGCGCCATTTCCTATTTTAGAACTACTGTTTTTAACCAATTGAACAGTGAATTGATTTCAACATTTTTAAACGATGTACATATGTATATTAAAATTTTACAGTTTGTTCATTCTGTAATTTCAAAAAAGTGCTATTATGTTTCAATCCTTTTCAATACTTTTTTTGATATTCTGATACTTTGAATAGTAAAACAGATATCGTGCGATTTTCTCGAATTTAGGTTTGTCGCATTTTCGTCAATCACTTCGGGACGTGGAAATGCTGGACAAACAAATTATGGTTGGTCCAATTGTACAATGGAAAGGATCATTGAGCATCGTCGAGAAGATGGTTTCCCAGGCATTGCAATCCAGTGGGGAGCTATTGGTGACGTGGGAGTTATCCTCGAAAATATGGGTGATAATAACACTGTTGTCGGTGGTACTTTGCCACAACGAATGCCTTCTTGCTTGGCTGCTTTGGATTTGTTCTTATCTTGGAATCATCCTATTGTTGCCAGGTTTTCATTACAGTCTTTTTTGCGTAAATCAGTTATGTGCAACACATATTCCTTGTTACTGTCTAAGCTTTAATTGAAAATCCAAGTTAATTTGGAACACTGGAAGATTTTTTTGGTTGACTTTAATTTCAGTTACATCAAGGCGGATATTGGCGCTAAAAAAGTGGGAAGCAGTGGAAATTTGTGGCAAACAATGGCCCATATCTTGGGTGTGAGTGATGCAACCCAGTTGAACCCAGATGCTTACTTAGGTGATTTGGGCCTCGACTCACTTATGGGTGTTGAAATAAAGCAAGCTCTTGAACGAGATTATGACATTGTTTTATCTATGAAAGACATTAGAACGGTGAGTTTCATCTAATACTGTCGACTGCACAATATATAAGTTGATTAAAATGTTTCCAATATCTTCTGTTTGTTAGCGTGCGAAAATCATGTTTTTTTTTATCACAGCCCTTTTGAAAATAATAAAACATCAGCATAATTATAAATTGGATCCGTGGCTTATAATAAATTTTTGAGGTGTGAGAGTTTTACTATAACAAATGTTTCTTAATTTTGATGAGAACTTAAATGTAACACTTTTAGCTTACGTTAAATAAGCTTCAACAGTTGGTAGATTCCGGTGGAACACCTTCAACGGTGTTACAAACAACTGAACTTGAACTGAAGAAAGAAAGTGAAAAGGAAGCTGAACAAAACACTGTTGAACAACTTGAAAGGCAAATGAATCAGTTATTCAAGTGAGTTTTATGACTTTTTTGTTGAAAATGGTTGTTCTCACATTCGACTTCGAATCAATAAAATTTTAATATAATTCACATCTGATGTCCTCGTATTTCTAAGAGTTAAATTTTTTTCTTCAATTTTCAAAAAAAAAACATTATGTTAAAATTTATTTAGAATGAGAGTTGATGTGAACGATCTTGAACCAATGGATCTTCTAGTAAAATGTAACAAAGTTGAAGCTGGACCACCAACGTTCTTTGTGCATTCAATAGAAGGAATTGCTACACCGTTGAAGAAAGTTATGTCGAAGTGCAACTTCCCAGCATACTGCTTCCAGTCAACTAGGGAAGTGCCACAAGACTCGATTGAGAAAGTTGCACAGAAATATATATTGGTATATATTTAGAAACATAAGTAGCGCGGTATGCATTGATGCGTGCTGTTATGTGTATGTGTAATATTCGAAGAGGACCAACTGTTTTTCATATGATTATTATTTATAAGTATCAAATTCTTGTAGGAGATGAAAAAGATACAGCCGGAGGGACCGTATCGGATAATAGGTTATTCCTATGGTGCTTGCATTGGTTTTGAAATGGCAACAATGCTCCAGGAGAGTGATGGTGTGAACTCCATTGAAAAACTTATACTACTTGATGGATCTCATCTTTATATGCAAACTTATCGAAATGTTAGTTTTTTTCTTTTTTGTTTGTAGCTTGATTTTTAATATTGTTCATTTCTGATTTTTAAAACTGCTGCTCAAGTTTCGCAATAATGGGATGCTTCGTGAATTGAAGGTTTATCGGATGGCATTTGGTGTGACCGGTGATACGCTCGTCAACAATCCGCTGTTTGAATCTGAAATTATGTGTGCTATGACACTGCGCTTTGCAAATGTCGATTACAAAAAGTTCCGAGTTGAACTGTTGCAGCAGCCAGGATTTAAAGCACGAGTTCAGGTCAAACTTTTACAGTACTTTTTTGGGTTTAGTATCTGTGACTCTCAATGTCGTTAAACATTGCTGAAGTTCTAAATTTTTTGCATGGTTTAAACTTCACATTTTTTTTCCAGAAGGTTGTGGATACGGTAATGACAACAGGCCTCTTTAAATCAGCTGATACAATTGACTTCGCGTGCTGTGCAATGCGCTCCAAATTTGTTATGGCTGATAAGTAAGTTAATACAACATGAAAACCCACCATGACAAAATACTAGAACTTTTGGATAATCTGCACCTAAACAAATATTATGATCCATGAATAATTTTGAAAATTTCAGAAATCAAATCATTGGCTTAACATTTAGGTACAAACCAGAGCGAAAATTTAAAGGGCTGATAACTCTAATAAGAGCGGAACAAGGAGCAGCTAGAGAGGAGGATGTTGGCTCTGACTACGGCATTTCACAGGTAAGAGTTTCATGTTAAAGTGATTCTGTCATGTTTTTTGGTATGTGCTGTGTTAAAATGAAGTGGCGAAAAACAAAAAAGCAAGACTATTATAGGTGTCCGACGAGAACAAGGTATACATCGTGGAAGGTGACCACGACAGCTTCGTTCAAGGCAAAACTTCTGCAAAAACGGTGAACATAATCAATGACTTGATTGCGGAAGCAAATAAGAAAACTGAAAGCGTATAATGTATTATTAGAAGGTATGTGTAGGAATAATCAAGTCATAATTACCATTATTGCGGTAATTATAATCATTTCTGTAGTCGTAACCATAATTAAAAGCGTAACAGCATCAACGAATCTCATGACTACGATTGTAGCTACGGTTATGATATTGATTATAATTGCTATAATGGTTATGATAGTGAATAAAATTATGATTATGAAAGTGGTTGTATCCATAACTACAGATAAGATCACGATCAGGGATTATAAGTCTATTTGCAACTGCAGTCGTGGTCCTAATTGTAGTTATGATTGTAGTTCCGATTATAATTACGATTGATGTTATGATATGATTAGGATCGCAGTCGCGATTTTACGTATGCCTAGGAATTATGATTGTTATCGCAATTGTAATTACAATTTTAACCACTATTATGATCAATAATATAAATGCGATCAGAACTGCATTTGTGGTTACAATTTCGCATTTCGCACATTTCTCTCGTCTCAATCTTTGCAACGAGTTTTATTTTACTCAAGATGTGTAAATATTTATATGTGCATTTTGATCAGTTATATATCATGATGAAAAGTAGAACTGGATGTTTAGCTGACTCATACGTTATCAAATCACTGCTGTTTTTACAAAAATTGTTAGCACTCATTGATTTCCTGCCAAATAGAACAGATCTTGACAGCTTAAAGTAGCATGTTTGCGAGAACGAGCCTGATTATCAGCTTGAGATCACTTTTCACTGAAAAGCATTTACGGTAAGTTTTCGTAACTGCCATTAGCGTGGAGCTCCAACTGTATTCAGTAAGGCAGAATCAAGTTTTTGCATTTTGCAAAAAGTAATTTTGACTGATAAAATTTTAGTATGATATTTGTGATAATCACCAATTCGAGGTATTTTCGTGCCTTTGTCACTTTTTGTAACATGTGTTTTTTGAAGCGATTTTCGATATTTCAAATTTGCACCCAAAGCTTTTCATTATTCGCGAGCTTGCGCGGTCTTTTGATTTCCATATCTCATTTCAAGGAAGCCAAACTATTATTATTTCTTCCTGTCAAAGCTAATCCGGATGAAACGTTTTGATAAATTCTGATTTCTCCATATATTATCGCCTCGTCCAAACTCTTCTCACTTATCAATCATTTTAGCAAGTTTTATAACAGTTGCCAAATATTATAAATAAATGATAAACCTGCGTTGCAAATGCTTGAATCACTTTTTAGAATCATTTTAAAGCAATGTTTCAAGGACTGATCTTATAGCTCTAAGATATGATAATACGATGTCTCGAATAACATCTTGAATACAGAATCCAAAAGGTTTCCATTTGGGAACTTCTTCCCGCGCCTCTTTGATGCTTCGTTAAAGCATTGCTGTCCTGAGGAACAGCACATCATCTAGTCATCATAATTGAGATCCTTTGAAACAATCAATTAGATTTTTAATGATAATGCTGTGACAATCCTTATAAACAACGTAAAAAAAATAAACAACATCTTTATTTGCTTCTGAAAATAACAGATGCTCTAATGGTGAACAAACATCGCTGGAAAAGCTTCAGAAATCTATTAGTGTAAAAGCGACACTCATCAATGCAATAGACTTGTAGCCAATTTAAGTTAGAACTTTTTAAAACTGACAAAGAATGTTACCTCCTTTTGGAGGCGTTACAGTCTAATGCTTTCAAAATTCGTTCTTAAATAATAATTGTTTGTAAGCACCAATAAATTTTTCCTGTATGAACATTCTCAACCGAAATCCAAAAAGAAACTATCTGAATGGCAAATAAACTTTATCGATGATAAAGGCTTATTTATTTTTCAATGAAACGAATTAAAAAGATAGAAGGGATCGGCAGTAAAAAAGTGCGAAAAGCTTCAGTAATATTCAGGATTCCCACAGAGCTTCAAATCTCCAGTTAAAGTGAAGTTTGTACTATCTGGATTTACAACAATCTCACAGAGTTCATCGACACATATGGTGGGTACTAGACAGAAACTTCCCAGTCAGTCGTTGACTGACCTCATATAAAGCACTTATTGTAAGTAAATACAAATGAAAAAGTTAATAATACAGTACCTGCAACGAAAAATGTGACATGACTGCCCTTAGTTCTGCTTTCCTCCGGCCAAAAAGCATTTCAAAATAAAAAGGCATACATCATTCAGCATGAACAGCAACAAAAGAAATGTTGCATTTCATGCGAAGTCATTAAAACAAATGTGTAATTGAAGTAAACATCCATCCAGCAATTCCCTTCCTAACATTCCGTGCAACAATCTGTCGCGAAATTAAATGAACTTGTACATTTATGAAAAAAGTAAGTGCCAACACACAGCAAGAGAATGCCATGACTTCCTTCATCCGCAACGTCGAAAGCAAGGTTGTCTGAGGTTGAGCCACTCAGAAATGCAATAAATGTTGTGCTTAAGGCATCGACAACTTATTTAATAAACTAGCTGATTGACATTCATGCCAAAGCATTTGACAGTCAATTCGAACGGATGTAAGTGTAAGAGTAAAAAAGAGAAAATCTAACCCTTCACGAAATCACTATCCATTCGTTAGCGAGTGAATTCATTGCTAATGTACTTGAGTGGATTTATTTGAAATGAATTTCATTGGAGCATTTTGAAAGCCAAGTAAATACATAAGCCAACATTTTGGCTCTTAACTTCTTAACACTATCATTATATTGATATTCGTGTGAAGATTCTTTTTCCATTTATTGGCTATTTCAGTTTAGCATCAAAAGTTTATTGATTGCCTTTTAATTTCATGTACAGTGAGGTCGCCACCTCTCACACTGTAAATCCTTCATCTGGTCACTTTTGCAGACCAATCAGTTATTTCATCAAAAACACTCCTTTTCTTCTGGCACAGAAAAGAGCTGGGAATCACTCCCTATAACATTTAAAATCAAAGAAGCACAAAATCCACCGAGTTCTGATTCACCGTCAATTCCATGATAACAATCCTGAATGTAAAACTAGCACTTTACGCATACAATCTGAACACTGCCGAATGATGATAGATACTGCATGCCCGCAGGCAAAATAACTCGCAAAGATCCCTGCCAATAAAACTGCCGTAACTTGGGACTTGGGATTTTGCAGGCTCTCCTTATAAAACTTATGTAAATCCTACTACATCGAATGGATAGACTTAAGTCAAATCAACGTCAAGCAACGAAGACCAATGCTGAGATTCGGTTGATATGTTGGCAGTCTCGTAGGAGAAAAGCTACAAAATACCCACCATTCATAATTCAAATTCGGATGAGTTGCTAACAAATTGAAATGGACAGAAGAATGTTCGAAACAGTACTTCATTTAAGGATTGCATAGCTCACAACAGAGTTCCAGTTCATCTGAAGCTGAAATAAGCTTTATCTACCATTAGAACCTTTTATTTCTTTCTATTATTACTTCATAATTTTCGTACATGAGGAATGACTCAAACAATCAGTAATCAGACAATTTGGGGAAAAATCTTCATCGTAGTACAAACCCATCTTTCCTAACACTCATCTCAACTTACTGGAATTATATAAGAATCAATAATCCATAGGTAATGTATAACATTGATAAAAACCACTCAATGACAACCGTCCCAAATTGATCAAGCCCATCAAGCCTATGAGAAGTTTATTTGACTGAAATATTGGTGATACTTATGACTTCTCTGTTAGCATCACTTCCAATGCTCTTCGTTTCCTCACTGTTCCTTTCATCGTTCCTTTTCATTTCACACCTACAATGTTGAATCATATGCACAAACGGAACCCAGAAACACCTCTCATTCAATTCTCTTTACCTAAATATGCCCAATATTGAACACAAATGCATTATTGGCCACAAATGCATTGTTGACCACAAATACATTGTTGACCACAGATGCATTGTTGACCTTCCATGTACCTCACATTTTCTTCAACAGAGTTCCCCTCACTCATTGTCCTAGCAAAATAAACTGAAACCATTGAGCTGCTTTACGACTGCATTGACGAAATCAAAATTGTGAGGCGCAAAAATTGTCTGAAATGTCTTTGAAAGGGAAAAAACTTTTACGATAATACTCTTACTGCTACTGATGTTCCCAATTAAGAACTGTCCGATGTGACGTGTTCTATTTCTTGAGCTACGTGACGTGTTCTGTTCCTTGAGCTGTCTCTGCTTCATAAGTTAAGCATGCTCGTTCACGTATTAATTGTCAAATATTATCGCTTTCTTATTTATTGACATTAATGAGGACATCCAGATGATTGATTAAGATGAAGATGGAGATCATCACTTCCGCTTCCGCCTTCATTTCCATCCTACTGCTTTACATCTATCAGTTGGTTTTATTTCTTTCATTTATTATAAAGAATTTCCAGTTAAAACGTTGAAAACAAAGAGCTTCGAAGAAGTGAACTTTAAACTATCCTTTCATATTTGATGATGTCACTGATTCCATTAGGTTTTGCCCAGTGCCACTCATTATATTGCGTAGTACTATTCCTTCCCAATTTTCTGGAGTTCTACTACCGTTTAACATTTATTGAATAAAGTTTATTGTGCAGCGATTACAGCATTAGCAGCTTTCCATTGGAGCCCCAAAAAAGTAGTCATTTTGTGAAATTCATAATCATTTCAACTTCAACGGTTCACGTAAACCATTTAAGCAATTAATTGATCGTCTACTAAAACTATGAATGATAGGATTTTTTTACACCTTGGATCGATTTCAGTAATTAGCACTTTTTTCGGTGTTATATGACAAATTGCCAGTAAACTTTTGCATAATACATAATTTTATCATTTCCAGTGTTTTTAGGTTTCATCTGTCTCATAAGCTAGTTCATTTATTCCTTCGCGTTCGCGGTTTAATTGATTCTGATAGGTCCCAGATCTCATCTTCATTCAAATAATTGCTAAATCCATCAAAAAACTGAATAACCTTTTCATCCTTCTCTATCGAGTAATTCCTGCAAAAAATGCTTATGTTTTCCTGAAATTGCATATTTTCGATGAATTTTTGATCTGTTTGTATGTTTTTTGAATGTGTATGTAACTACGTGTCAAAGCCATAAAGAAAAATCATCTGCTGATGACGCCAGGTGTTGAGGAGCACCTGGTTATTCATTTATTTTTTGGCATGCCATTCTCTTTCTCTTCATGCATAAAGATGAAATTATTGCTTACCAGCTTTTGAAGCATCTGATGCTATCCAGAATTGCAAACTGTTGCCATCTTTTACCATAGTTTACAAGGTTCTTTCTACCGTTACTTTGTTCTGGTGGGATATAATCACTGTTTCCGATATGTACAAATGTTAGATCTTGCAGAACAAGACCTCTGCAAAATAGTTATCTGTCAAGAGATAAGATCAGTGGTAATGAAGGATGAAAAAGCCCGACCTCTCTTCTTTAATTCATTCCTTTCCTTAAGAACTACTATTGGAAATACTCCATCTTAAGAGCAGATACCTATCTATTTCATCCATTCTTCTATTTGAAAGTGGAAACTTACATGTAAGGCAAACATGGAGGACGGCTCTCGCCCAGCAATGTGCGATAATTTTTGAAGGAATGTGAGCTGTCCATCACAACTGAGTGTTCCTTCAAGAGATCGATAATATGTTTCGACCAATCCAGTCTTCGGATGGGACCCGAATCAAGTGCTGATAAGATTGCCAAATAGGAATTGTAATTGCTCACAATACGCAAATGCTGCAGTTTGAAATAATTTGAAATTCGGTGAAGAGCAATATCTAAGATTTTTATAATAATGATGAAGATTTACTTGATACATTTATCCATTTCAGCTTATTTCAGTTTAGATATATAGTAGTAGGATTCAGAAGCGAATAAATTACATTATCAATATTATATAAGGCTCTTACATTTCTAAATTTTCTTGCTACTTAAAATGTTAACTCATAGAATACAGTCATGCAAACATGATTGTTTCGGCCCTTTAGTATTATGTTATTGCTTTGAGATTATGCCTTAATAGTCACGACAGGTCCTCTCCATTTATGAAATAGATTTACTTTCTCTATTTCCAACATGCATCTCCATCTAATCTCTGAAAGCCATTCGAATGATCTATTTTTCTATTTTGTGAACATAACTCAGCAACTTGAGCAACCAATTTCAGTACCTTTGAACCTTATTTTTCTGTTACATATTATTTTCTAGCAGGCTTTTAACTGAGATAATTATCGTCCTATATTTTTTTAAAAAATTTCCTTCGTAATTTATTTAAAGCAAATCTAATATAGCTTAACTCTGAAAGGCTAGGACTGAGGATCTATCGAAAAAAACACCTTCATTATCTTAACAAATTTCAACATCACTTTTTCACGTATTCTATGTTCACTTGGTGTCAAGATGAGAGTCCGAACCCAATAAGAGACCTGAAACAAATTTCTTTCAGAAAAAAAAAGCTTGTAGTTCTCATCAGGAAAAGTTTTGAAGCCTTCAGAATGTTAGCTGTTGATGGACTGGATTTTAAAGCTTACATCGCATTTTCTATAGACGTACTCAAAAAAGAGAGTGAATTCGATGGCATCTTACCTTGTTGAAATGCTCGGTAAAACGACACAAATTTGGGCTTTTTTTCTCGTTTTGTTCTTGCGCCCACCAAAGCATTTCAGCTGGCTGAAAGTATCTTTCCTGGTGACCAGAAGTTTTTCGTTTCATAAAAAAATTCGTGCCAAAGTTTTTGGAATCGCAAGTGTAAGCATATCAAAATTTCTCTTTTCCACTGTCTCGAAGCAAAATAAGTCAGAATGACGTGATAGAGGTCTTCCTAGTGCATCCTCATATTTCTGCTTTTTAAAACTCATAATTAAAGTTTCCAATTCACCTCAATCATATGGAACAGTTCTGCATCCAAATAAGTCATTTGTTTGGCGATAATTGCGGAGCGGAAATCAAAAATTGTTGGCTGCCTAAAGTAGAAGATGTCACATATGAACTGTAGGAGAACTAAGAGAGATAGAAGTGTACCTTGAGCTCAGTCCTCCAATATTAGTTCGTTCCTTCGATGTCGCTGGGGATTTTTGCATTGACTTTAGGTCCATTCGTGACATTAGTCTCTTCCTGAAGCACATCTTGAAATAAAAAAATCACAGCAGTATTTCATTCTTACTTGGAACTTCTCCACTATCCTTATATAATTATAAAAATTATATGAAATAACCTTAAAATCCTTGCAAAAGTGTAATTTTCATCTTTAACAAGGCGACTTATGAATTTTGTAATTATGCGAGTAAGTTTCCGGGTTTGTTCCACTGCGCATAGCTCATCAACCACTCGTACCAACATTGAAAAAGTTTGTCGAGCCACTTTCACCGACTGTTGTTCTTTTATATTGCACATATGCAGATACCTGAATAACTTGGAGCTTTTAGAAAATTTGAAATATTTGAATCCATCCGCGGACTACTTTTTAGCAATGTGTAACTGGTAAAGATCATAAGAGGTTTTTACCTCTTAAACATAATAATGTCAACAAGTTTAATTGGATAGTTTCGAAATAACTGTTAGGAAGAGATGAACTAGTCTAACTTATACCTTTTAATCAGTTTTTGAATAAGTTCATCCGACTCAACAAAGCTACGATAAGTTGTGAGGAAAGCCTCCTGATAAAGCAATGATCCTGACGGCTGGGTCGCATAAGCAATCAACGCATCTTTAGGTCCACCACGAACCTGTAGAAAAATCGCAATACAGAAATGAAAAAAGACTTCGCTTCTTTGGAATGAATTCTGTTGCGATACCTGCAAAGCAAGCTTACTTCACTGGATTTCGAAACTGCATCATATACTCGCAGCATTAACCAATCTGTCACATCAACACATTCCAAAATTTCTGAAGCCTCTGAAGCTGCCAATAAAGTTGTGCCTTTCGAAACGACCTCATTCTGTAGCAAATACCTGCTAACAGTCTGTGAATTGCGCTTTTGACGCAAACTTTTCAAAAATTCAAATTCCGAAAAAAAAAAAAAAACAAGACGGAGTATTAGACTTTTCTGCTTAAAATATACCTCATTCATATATCGTTTTGGCAGTAAAATTCTGTCAGTTTCAGTGTATTGTAACAATTGGCTCAAGTCGGAGAAGTTCTGATTTGACATGGTTGCTCCTGTAGGAAAAAATTTGTGCTACAAAAGTGATACGTTAAATTGAAGATAGAAATGAATCAATTTGCCAGTATCGAACTAAGAGCCACTCGTCATTTTCGTACATACATGATTTTGTACTGCAGTAAACCAGATAAATGATACAAAATATACAGAAGTAAAATTGATGCAAAGAGGAAAGAACAAAAGCAATTGAAAAAGAGAAAAGAACGAAAGCGATTGGAAAAGAGAAAAGAACGAAACCAATTGGAAAAGAAAAAAGAACGAACTAGATAATGAAAATTCGAATGAAATCCTTTTTTTGTACTGTTCTTCATGATACCGTAAATTATCGTTCAACAAGATGTATGAAGCAAGTGTTGAGCCTTTAAAAAAATCATCTTGATCTTCGCTTTTGTTTCCAAAAGTCTGCAATTTCAACATTACTTCCGATTTTAGGATACCTTACTTATCAGTCTTGAACTAAACATGGGAAAAAGTGGAAAAAGAAATGAAGATTACTAGCATTTAACGATATCGCAACGATTACAATGCAGCAATATTTAGTAATAATCAGCAAACAATAAAATGCATAAGGTTTTGCAAATCACCTGCATATATTGAATGACATGTCGCTGCTTTGGTGGAATTGAAGGAGAGGATGATAATTTTGTGAGACCCATTTTTACCGTACTATGCTCTTCGTAAGAACCGCTTCCACGACGATCCAGCAATGTGATATCCTGAATATCAGTTAACGTGAACTAATAATGAATCACGTTTGAACCAATCAACTTGACTAGATTCAGTTCAATATTTACTTTAGAATTGTGCTTTGAAAGGAAATTATTCTTACCTATTATCCTATATAACTCTCATTAGATTACCTTAAAAGTTTCCACTTGTTTTGCATTTAGCTCACTTCTATCAATTTTCTGTGCAGCATCATCTGCAATGATCTTCCCATTCTTCTGCGCTGTCTTCGACACTTTTCTGGAAAAATTTTAGATGTACACAGACATTCCTGAATTGCAGTAGTTTATTTTCGAATTAATAAAAAGTTCAAAAAAATATATGCCAGTAATTCACTGGGAAACGGTATTTGTATGCTGAACAGTTTTGATTTTTTGTGAGATGCCTTCATCCAGATATGTTGGATCATCTGTCTTCAGCAAATTCTCTCTACATTTGACTCCATCCAAGCGATCACGTCCGAATATGTTTCGAGGTGTCGTGAAAAAATCATCGGTTACCAAATCATCATTAAATGACGTGTTGCCATCATGAAAGGTATTCACAATCTCATCACTTCCATTACCATGTGACCGTACCGTTACCTATTTTCATTGCTTCACTAATACAAGAATTTTAATTAAATTAAAGTCATGACAATAGCAAGAAACAAATGATTGTACATTCATTTGAAAAATTGGAAATTAGTATATAAATAATGGAGGATTCAAATACCTGCTTGCTGTTCTGCTGCATATTAAATGTCCTCGTTTTCCGTTTTCTTATTTCACTGCCATTTGACAATCGCTGAACTTCTTCTTCACAAGTTTTCATGTCTTTTTTCTCCTCTCGTTCTTCTCTAAAATTCCAAAAAAAAATTGATTCGTTTAGACCGATTACTGATCTTGGCATTATAATCTATCTGCTTGTCTAGGACCAGATTTAGTTTTCCTAACTGCAAAAAAAATTTTCGAACAATCTCATATATGTAAAAAGGTGGAATCAGGAAACTGTGTTAACTAAGTAATTTGCTACGTATATCGATCCTCCGGTACCTTTTTTCGTGGACAATATCCAAGTCATCCTCGTCACTATCTTCATTTTCAACCTGCGGAAAAACTGGTTCAAATTTTGTGACTTGGTGGAGATTCAGTTGTGCTAAGAGGTCATCGAGGTTTTGGTCCATCAAGCTGACATCACCGATCCCTTTAAAAAAAGTAAATGATGTGTCTGAAATTTGGAGACAACTAAAATGATCAACTGAAACATGCACCGATCAGTATTCAAATCATAAAATAATATTTATTATGATTCCGAAATAAAAATATTGAATGTAATTTTAATATTAAACTTAGTATTCATAAAACTACCACTTAATGACTGAACAAATCTTCTTCAAAGAATAAAAACAAAATATTACATTTCGTGTTAAGCTTCCCATCCAAACTAAACAATTTTTGACTACAGCATTATTGTCGAATTTTTAACATTTAATAGTTGGCGCTTCTTTTTGTTTTAGAAATGCTGGTTATGATGAAAGATGAAAGAGAAAAGAAACTCGCCATTGTTTCCGGATGAATGATTTGAAGAGGAAGTTGCATCATCACCGGATATACTGCGGAAACCTGAATTGCTGGGTGCTACGGATATGTTGTGATGTTCAGCATAAACTCCGAACAGATTGATATTTTCAGATTCTGAACTAGCTTCATAAGATTTCTCATCGATTTCCACAATAACCTTTAAATTTTCAAATCTTTAACAAATGATTGAGTATAAGCGAATCTCCGGATCATTCTTTGCTTCCAAATAGGTATTGTTAAAAAGCATTATAAATAAACCTCAAACATATCCAGAAGATATTGCTGTTTATTGGCAAAAGAAGTAAATCAACTGATACTTCCTAGTTAAACAGTAAATTAATCAGACTGTTGGACATCTGTTGGTTCGGGAGACCACTGTATAATTGTTTTAACAATTAATTTCAATTATCAATCAATTAATTAATATAATTTTAACAATTTTAACGTAACCAGGCCATGTTACACTACATAATTATGGGATCGCGATAGTTTAGCATGTAGAAAACTGTCAGCATTTGCTTAGTAAACTCTTTCGCCAGAAGTATTAGATAAAATGCAAACTTTCAAAAGCTCGGTAGCCAGTCGTACTCCTTCACTTCTATCGCCTAACGAGCTTCCGGGCTCTGTAGCAATATCAGTGTCGTCATAGATGGCACTTGATAAAATCTTATTTTCCACCCAATCCAATAGCGCTATTAAGGCATCCTGGAAATCAGATGATCTCGTCATGAATAAAGTTATCAAATAGGAAAAAATTCGAAGGCTATAAAATCATGGAGATCATATATGTATGATATATATCTTATCTGTGCAATGAGCTGATAAATAAAACGGGTAGACTGACCTGTACAGAAGGTGCAGGACATTTTAGCGTTGCTATATAGGAAAGAACTGAATCAAAAACGGCACTGGCGCTGCCAATAAGTACTTCAAACATATCGGTGCGTATTACTTCATGCAGGAACTGTATTGATACTTCAATTTCTTTTATCGGTTTCTTTATCGGTGCAGAAGAAGTGTTTGAATTTTCCTGTTACCATAAACCTTATTCCATATTATGAAAATAACGAAAAGAATGCAAGAACGGGAATATGAAATACTAAAATTGTCGATGCAATAATTTACAATAACTTACCGGCACTTCCGGAAAAAAAGGGTTGCATTAACAATAACTAATTCTGGAAACTTATCAATGTTTTGGTGGAATTTTTGCTGCATCTGTCGAAGTTTTGAGTTATAGCATTCAAGAAATTTTAAAAAAATAAGAGCGATGGGAAAATATAACTGCACATGTTCTACTATCTAGTTTATTAAAGCTGATAGGGAAAAAGTGAAGAAGTCGCTTAAAGATTATTTTTTACTTACGTTTAAAGACGCAATCTTGTCGGATGGTATCCGACGTGGCATAGTTGTAAGCTTTGACTCGTTATGAGAGACTGTATTGGGTGATGGCTGAAAAGTAATTTGAAGTATTGTTGACACAAACTTTTCTCGTTTCCACTACACTTTTTGTTAGCTAAAGAATGTAAGAGACTGATATATATATGTGAATATGAAATGAAAGTGATTTGAACTACTGCCAATTAAGTTTTTTGCTATGAAAAATTTGTGGTCCATCCATGAGTTATCTACAGAAAATAGAATAGCTTAGACGAAAATGGAATATTTCTAGCCAGAATTTAATGAGTGTTACAAGAATTACAAGGATTTGATTGAAAATTGCCTTTGTAGTTAAATAAAAATTGCATTAAAAAGTCATAATGAAAGTTGCAAGCGATTTATGATTTGACTAGTTTAACCTGCACTCACAACTTCATAAAAAATCCTAAAATATCGTATATATAAATTTAAAACAGAAATTAAAACTTATTTCATCTGGTAACATGATTGATATGCACATTGCGACAATAGTACGATAATACTGTAGTAGAAGTGAATATTGGAAGTAATTAAAATAAAACTGAACATAATAATGTAAGAATAATAGTAATGAAAATTTTAAATTGAAAGCAAGTCGGCATCGTGATGCTAAAAACATCATTTTAAAAGCTAAAATGCTTCGCTAAAGGGTGGCTTTAAAGAATACTTTAAAGATAAAGATTAAACAGCTTTAATAATTCGGTAGAATGCTGTAAGTAAAGGTTCCAGTTAGCTAAATTTGCTGAAGTTATCCGGCAGTTAGATATAGGAGATCAGAACTGCAGTCACATTCTCTTTCGTTCTCTCGTAATCAGTATTTTCAGCTAATTAAGCTTTTTTTGATTCCGATTACCAACTATTTTATGCTTGAAACTGTAGGACAATAACATTTCTCTTACACTTAATACAAGAAAACATCATATGAGAGTACTAAATGTAAATAGTGTTCTTATACTATTATTTAACTATAATTCCTTAATAGGTATAGCTTCCCAAAATGTCAAAAATACTGCAACCAGCTGTTTTTAAGTTTTAAGTGATTGATCCACGCATTAAAGTGTAGACAGTAAGAAGGGGACACTTTCATTTGATGATAAAAGTGTTTTGAAATCGAGCAAATACGCTACCTTAAAGCAAGCAAGTAGCAAACCCCATTTATTTTAAACTAACCAGTAAATGAGTCACAAAACATGCTAAGCAATACGATGGATATTAACGATAAAAACGGTCACTAAAATTAAATGAGACAAAATTGCGGGTAATATTGAATATTAATTCTTCAAACTCGATGTATTATTCTGTTGCATACATCTGATTGTATGTGAATCAAGAAAACCCGTAAAATAGCTCTGTATCAAAAAGAACAGCTTGGCTTGAATTGAAATCATTGAATTGAAGGACGGAAGAGAAACTGCAAACTGTGAAGACAGTTAGGAAATAAATCATTTGATAAATTACCAGGAATCCTCGAAATGCATCTCGAACTTCGCGTAATCGACTGCGAAGAGAAAAAGGATGCTGTGCGGAGGAGGATTCAAATTCTGCACCGAAATCAAAATCGCTTTTAAACGGAGGCTCAAACATCTGAAGCAAATAAAATGTCAAAAAGTGTCCAAATTTTATTTTGGTAAGTGCCGAAAACTATCTCCTGCTAATAAATATCAATTCCCTCATCTATTCCACATTTATATATGCTCACACTCTTCCCGAAATTAATCCAATGTTTTCTTTTTTTAACGAGGAAACGTCATCTATCCAGTAACATCGAAATTAATGTACGAGTCACAGCATTATTCATTTAGCATGTTCGCTACTGTGTCTTAACCAGGTTTATTATACTGAAGACCGTCGGTTTGAGCGCTTGACTCTAGCGAACGATATGTGAGCTATTCCATACCACACTGTTCTGGATAGGTATACATCCAGAATCAGCGGCATGCAACACTCACACACCCCACACCATCTTCTGCAAAATCAACTGATTGGTCGTTTCTCCTCTGTCGGGTACATTTCAACAATTTGTGAGCTCTTCACGGTTCACCCAGTGTGTTGGTTATGATGCAGTGATTGCAATTATTGACCGTATTCACTTTGCGAAGAATATTTGGCTCTCTTAGAGGACGCAAATATTGGATAGTTTTTTGAATGGACTTTGAAAAGTAATTAACTGACGCTTATTTCTTTTTTTTATTGCTTCATGCGGACAAATTTAGACGATAAAAGAAAGTTGCATAAACTTTTAAAAAAATTTGAGTGAAGAAATTTTGCGGAACATTATGTTTTCAAATGCAGTGAAATTTATTACAAAAATTGCCATTTTCTAAACTAATGAATTCTCGTCAGCACCAGCTATTCATCTATGACGAAGACTTTAACAAATGGGTAGAGCATATCACAACACTGAGATGATGATCAAATGTTTAATGGCGAAATGATAAGGATTATAGAAAACATTAATTGGAAAGAAACTCTGATGTGACACCAAACTCTGACAATCCAGGTATTGACGGAACATATAACAGACAGTGACATGACATTATTCATTATTAATGGTAGGAAATGGGACAGAATGAAAAAGATAACATGAAAGTGTAAATAATTTAAATTGCTACGAAGGTGGAAAGAAGATACGCAGACGATGAATGATAACAACTCTTTCAACGTACCAGTATCACCGACAGTGTGCTATAAGTGACCTCGTAACATCAACTATCTGCTTACCGTCTGACTAATTTTAGACAATTAGAAACATAGCTGAAACGTCAATTGAAATGGTACGTTAACATAAGCTAGCGGAGTTAACCAAAGAGAAATGTAATTAAGAAATATGAGTAGTTAACATTGATATTGCAGGAAAAGACATCGTTTCTGCAGCAGCTGGTTTGCCAAAAAACAAGATAAACGGAGAAAAGCAGCTGTTGGTTAAATCATTTTTCTTCGCTGATTTCAGGAATGGCTTTTGTTTTATGCATTAGACATGTAAAAGGATAATAGACAATTGAAAAAAGAAGAGACATCCCAGAAAAATGTACAAAATTATTACAGACACTCGCTCTTCCACCACAAATTATCAAATATTAATAGTGAAAACAATGACGACAAGACATAGCCACACTGCTACAACGTGAAGATACATTATCCTACACAAGGATACCATCATTCAACCATTCATTCATCTGATCAATCAATTTTGCACTAATCAATACTGAATAACAGTTGAAGTGAGATGTCAGATCCCAGGAAATATTATTTTCGCGATGTAAGTTATTATATGTGTATAACTTTAAACAATGAACTGTTTGCATGAAGTTCAAAGTTCAAAGAAATAGCATAGCATCAGGAACAGCGGCAGAAGAAGAAAGATGTTTTTGAAATTATTCGGTGAGCACACTGATAAATAGAAGAAAGAGACTATTTCTCTTGCAGAAATAAACAACTAGAAGTTCTTCATAGAATTTATTAATCAGAATGAGACAGATATGTAAGATTACTGTGACTTTTGGAGTGGTCAAAAAATATCAGTCGTCACCAGTGGTGATAAGTTTAGTGGACAGATAATGGAAGAAGATGGGAACTCAGATCACCTAATATGATAGGCAAGGATATGTTAGCAGCAATAAACGAACGGTTACGACACTTCTCTTTTTTTAATGCAACAAATGGCATAAGTTTTGCAGAAAGTTTAGGGAAATTTTTGTCGCGCTATAAACATTTCATCAGTTGTCGCTCTTATATTGCTGATGCTGATGTATGTTTTGATAAGGTTAACGGATGTTTATGAAAGGAAAAGCTGACAAAAATAATACGGGAGGACCGCGGAATAGGAACAGAATTGAACAGGATGCATAGAATGTGTAATGGTGCAGGGACTATCAAAGAAAATTTGTTGTTGGAAAAGCAAGACGCTGAAGTTAAGATTGACAAATTAGAACAAATTTGACAAAGAACTGGGCTTATTTAGTGAAAACAACAGCTATTGTGGATCAAAAGCAACAACGATTATTCAATTCAAAAGTTCAATTTCAAGTTAAAACCGAACTTCCGAACTAGCTCAGTAGTTACTGGCACATTCACTTCCAACCGATTCCCCTCCCCCACATTACATAATAAAATCTGATGGAGTATGCACAACCTTGAACATTTGTATAATTCTGCAGAGGAAACACACCGAAAAAGGAAAGAGCCAAGAAGACACTTGCCATTTGTCGCCTTTTTTTTATTGCTTCAAATTTTAGCTCACGTGTCATTTGTAGCACTTTATTGCTTCAAATTTCGACAACACTTCAACAAACCTCCAGGAAAAAATGAAAACCATAAAAACCACTTCCATGAATTAGCCATTTTATTTGGAAATAATGATTGGACGAGAACTTCATACATATATTCCTGTGAAGGGGGGTTTATATATATGATTAAGGTATGCAATAGAATGGTATCACATTTGCAGTGCTGTCATTGTCCGTCCGAAATGAACAGAAAAAAACAGAAATAGTGATAGCAATGGAGAGCACGACTGCCTAATATTCATTCCTGTACTGCAAACGCATCTTTAAACAATCTATCTTTAAGGTTATTCGATTTTCAGCAATTGTAAATCATTTTCCGAAACTTCAAAAGATTTCTCAATTAATATAAGATGTAATGTGATTCGGATTGGATTCAGATGATGCAGAACGAATGTGAATGATGAAATTACCTAAATGAAGGAATCAGGAAATATAGTAAATTGCACTCAACAAAAAGATTAAAATTTAAATTAACGTAATGCAAATTTCACACTGATTTAGATAGAAATGAAAAATGTTAGAACTTTCCGGGGAAAAAAAAAGAAACGAGATACCTGCTAGTGAGAAGCTATGCAATTGATAGGTCAAGATACGATAGGATGGTACAACATCAGAAATTCCAGTCGACAGAAGTGACACTGTGATGATGTTTACACAATGTATCTGAGGGTTCCGGGCGTGAAGGCGTGCTTCACGCAGAACACGTACCAATTTGTACTATAGAGTTAGCATCAGAAAGCTTTTCATTAAAAACATTTGCAACCAGTTTCGTTTTCAAAGTCTCTACTTATGGAAAGATTACGAGGATGCACGAGAAAACACGCAATCGTGAAAATCCAATTCCCATCACTGCAAACTAAAGCTTTCTTAACAACCAAACCACACGCATATTTAGTTTTTTACACCTCAACCGAACAACACTATAACCGAAATTTCAAAGACAGACCTGAAAACAAAGTTTTTAGTAAATGCTGACCTGATTGGTACTCTCATTTAAAGCTTAATAATACCTCAAAAATCCTTGATGCAATAAATTATGCTGTCCGGTCTTGAAATGGACCATTGCTATCGACTAATTTTATTCAAAAATGATAATGAAATAGACATCGCCTATCTCTTTACAAAATACAAAGTAACAAAGCATTTCAATTGTAATACACAAATTATTTTTCAAATAAGAACAAACTAATTTCATGAAAATTTGGTGCTAGAAAATTTGTACAAATGTGAGTTATTTACTGAAAAGGACAAATTAAATTTAAATCAGGATTATTGTAGCATACATTATAGTGCAGATGAACTGTAGTAGTTAGTGGCCAACTATCATATCATCTTATTAGTTCATTGCAATAATTCAATAAATTATTTCTTACAAAAGACATTTATCACAACAGGATAGTAGTATTCATTACCGAACATAAGTATAAAGTAGTAGTCTGGAAGATCCATCCAGTCCTTAGCAGCACTTATTGAACACGAATTCGTCGGTTGCCAGATCTGACGATCAACCGTTCTGTCATTTCTTTCTAAAACATTCGTTTTAATCCAACATATGTGAAGACCATAGAAAACCTCAAAAATTGCTGCTAAAATAACCCAAGAATTTCTAATAATGTATGGAAGAGAAAACTTGCCAGTGCATCCAGCTCACGTGATGAAACCATTTGATGTTCAGTGATAAAATAATAAAAATGTTTGTATAAAGTGTTTGCGTGTGGTTCCTAAAGAGCAATATAAATGATCATTTCCTAAAATATCATAATCATGCAACTATTACCACAAATGTATGCATTAGAATCGATTTGAAGAAGGAACTTACAGCTCCTAGTTCCGATAATCGATCGAAGTGGTGTATATAAATATGGACAAAGACTCGGAACAACCTTGTCAGTATCTTTTTACACGTTTGTCGAAAGTCTCGTGGAAACGGGACCTCTCAAAAACATAAATCATTTGAGTTCTAGTCATCATTGGAAAACTTAGACCGTGTCCGTTGAGCGCAAATGAATATATTCGTTCAAAATTTGAAACCATACAATTAAATTCATGCTTATTATTAACAAAAATTAATACCGGTACTGGAGGGAAAAATAGTTTCATTATTTATTCGTATTTCAATCCAGTCCATCAAAAGAAATATGTATTCAGGTGCCGGTAATCTTGTTGGTTTTTTATAACTGACACCGTCCTGCCAAAGATATTCATATCTACAAAGAATATTTATATATATACTTCATCTTCACGAGAAGTGAAAGAAAATATAATGCGAAGCTCTAACTTAAATCTGTCGCCATTCTAACATACCACAATATCAACTCTCGTAATGTTTCATTGTCAAAATTCAAAGGTATCAGCCTCAGAAATTCTAAACTGTAACGACATTACGGCCTGCAACTTTTTTTGGACATTATTACCTGTTAATACACAATCTTCGGTTCTTAAAATTTTCACCCAAAATAACAGCAAAAATAACTTACCGAGGTCCACCACTCATTGTTGGGCAAGATTTCGCCGTACAAACATCCGATATTATGCCATATAGAAGATTTATTCGATTGAAAAAATCCACAGCTGCAACTTGTTCATGACATTAGTTGAAGCAGCTATGACATTTCATTCAATTATGAAAGAGTGAACTTACTGTGAACAGCTAACCAGTCTTCGAAATTTTCGTTAGGTGGCAATCGAACAGCTGCTTTCAAATCTAAACCCGAATGTAGCGTAGCTTGAGCCTGCTTATGCAGATTATACCGCAGCGTCCCAATTGGAAACTTTTTTTTCGGCCGAAATGTCTGCAAATTTGCCGAAAAATAGTCAGTACACAAGGTTCTTTCAGACAAGTTAAGAAGATTATGAACATAGAGAAACTGCGTCCACCGCAGCTAACACGTAGTTCATTTCCCATTGAAACTCACAATATGTTTACCCGATATTCTAACAAAACTTATTTCGTCAATGATCTTTCCTTTTCGGAGAAAAGTGTCCAATATGAAACATTCATCATAAAAATAAGCACAATTATTTTATGAATACACAGTAAAGGCAAATTCATTTGAGCATATTTCATGAAAACTTTACTATAAACGAACCTTATCCTTGTTCATCTGCAAAAAATCCAGGAAACTCGCCATAACAGTTAGCTATCAAGAAATCGTGTTGCTGCCTGCTCTACCACCAGTTCTAACAAAAATTTATGAATTTAATCCAGGAAAAGAAATATATGAAAGTATTGATGTATTCTCCAAAGTAATTTGGTGCCTGCAAACTCTTCCTCAGTGTTTGTGCAGTAATTTGAGCTTTTCAACTAAAAATTTCGCAAAGTTGACAAGTAAGCACGACTGCATGTCGTGAGAGTTCCGTAACAGATTTGCCGTCTTAATTATTTCAGTGAAAGCACCTAATTTCTCAGGTTTTCATTCCTCTCTTTGCCTCAAAAACAGCTGAACCTTATTCTCAGCAGCCCTATTCTCCAGATATTACCAGGATACCAGTCTAGATGACCATAACTTCTACTTTTGAAGCAGCATAGCTAGCTTTACATAGAAAGTTCAAAGAAAATGAATACTTTTTTAAGGAGATTTCCGGAAAATGAAAATACCCAGTTAAGTAGCGTGATAAGTAATTAACATCTGCACATAACTTGCTTAACATGCTTTAGTCCCAGGAAATCCTTGGCTCGGATTATCTAACATGATAACAGTACCCAACATTTTCAAGGCCAGTACCCAACATTTTCAAAGCCCTGCAACCACAACAACAATTATCATTTAGGCAAAGAAAAAATGAGAAATCATTGACGTAGCGTTTCGATCTAATTCCATGCGAATACCAGCCAATATATGTGATTTTTTAGTTTTCATTTTAGTCGTCTTATTCTCAGAGTTTACCGATCTCTTTCAGTCATCTTTCTTCCCGTTCTTTTCCATCTTTCCATTTCTTTCACCACATTATCATTCCACTTATTTTTACTACAGTGAAACTGTTAATATCTACCCGCTTTCTCCAATTTAAAAACCTTTTCAATAAACGACCCCTCACTCTCCTCCATTCCTCTAACCCGACCGCTACCAAACTGCTACCTCATGCTAGCTTGGCCTGAAATTGACGGTCGAACCACATTTTAACGAGAAGCGTAATGCAAATCATGGTCCATGCACTTTGTTCACTTTTGATGGATAGGTACGAAGTGTGATTGAGGGTAACTGAGATACGATTTATAGGTGTAGGGATATTGCCACTCTTCGGAATGCGTTACCTATCTTCATCAATAACAGGTAAACACATCTGTTGCTTAAATATAAAGCAATTCCCTAAGCTACGCTATGGTCAAAGAGATCCACTTGCAGACTCATTGACTCCTAAACTCATTGATTTCTAACCCTTCCTATCTTTTGGATCACTTTATCTTAGTTTGCTTGCTTTAATTCATGTCTGGGCGATATTAATTTATTGTATTAGAAAAAATCAATGAATACAAAAAAACTAGATAATTAAATGCAAAGCCATTAATGCAGTGTTAGCTGAGAGAAAGCAATAATCATCTATTTATCACAGGGCAGTCCTTTAGCAAAACTAGTCCAGTTGAAAAACCGAAAAGTAGCACGTCTGCTGCAAAGCCGGTTATGCTGGTTAAAACTTAAATGATTGCTAATCGATGTGAAACTGATTCAATACACCCATCAACATAATGCCAGTCAAGAAACATATCCACTGTAAAATATTTTGCCTGAAATTGTGCCAAATGACCATTGGTTAAATAATAATAAAGACTACAGTAATTAAGAGTTGTTCAACAAATTCGTTGAATAATTCGAAAGTAGATGCCGTGCTAACATCTGTATCTACTTGAAGCTATCATCCAATAAAAAAAAGTAACAAAATCATGGAAAAAGTTGATAGTAATAGAGATAGTGATACTTTGGATCAGTCTCTTTCATTAGTTCGGGTAGTATTTGGACGAGGGCAATATTGATAAAACCACCAGCAGTAAATGGCAGAATGTTCTGAGATGCTTTATTCGTCGCGCATTCGATATGCAGAAATAATGCAGCGCATGCTCCTAGAACACCACCAACTGCAGTCAGCAACTGTAATTAATCAATTAATTCATGTTTTTATTTTTATGTTTTTTTTTAATTTTTTTTTTATATATTTTTTTACTTTTTTTTGTATAGAATTTCACATTATTTCAGATATCTTCAAAAATGCCGAAACAAATGACTGACCTGAGCTTGTACAGCTGACCATCTGTTGAAACCGGCGCGAAGTAAGATTGCAAAATCGCTAATTTCATGCGGCAATTCATGGATAACTATTGAGAATGTTGTCAACAAGCCAAGCTGTAGACAGTCACTTTCAGTTTACAAATCTCTTACTAAAAGTTTGTTAAACATAACCAGCTCTGAACTAATTTAATGCAATTATAGACTTTTGCAGTAGAGTAGTTCAGGTCATCACAGAGATCAATTCGATTAACATAAAGCAAGCAATAAATTATAACAGTAATTTTATAAAACTGAATCAAATTTCCAAGTTTTTGTGTTCTCGCCATTCCTATCAAAGGTCAACTATAGATCAGGTAATTTGTTCCTGTGAAATTTGTGGGGAAAAACTTATAAATAGGGAATTTGAACGGCAACCTTTGTATCCATTATAAATGAACCTCCAACGGCTAGCCCATGAGTGAAATTGTCCAAAAAATTGGCGATAAGATTTAATATGGCGCACATCTGCAGAAGTTCAAGAGATAAGCTACTTTAATTTTCGTCTAATTTAGATTTTAGCGCAAAAAACTATTTATTTAAACCATATTGTTGGGTCTTGGAGACAATTTCAAAGCGAAAATCGTACTTTTCGTTATGATCATGGTACAATTCGTTACCATACTGCACTGCCGTTAAATGAATTTGTTAGCTGTATGCTGAAGATAGTTGCTTAAAAGACAACTTACTCTACGTTGGCTAAATTCACTTGTTGAACACAGTTTCTCCAGTAAGAAGCAAAACAAAACACCTGCTGTTGTCCAAACACCTGCTGTCAATCTATTCACTGTAAAACAAAAATTACATTGTTACTTATTTGCATCACTCCAGTATATTATCAAAATTACTTAAACTAAGTTGACAGTAATGCTCATATTCAAAGTAAATAAAACCTTGGCTATCCGTCCACACAGTTGGAAGTAAATGCAGGAAGACATCACCAGTCATACTTCCAACAGCGAAACTCAGCAGCAGATGCAAGCTTCGGCGACCGTCTAAAATATATATACATCCCACAGAACAGGAATCTTGCACCAATGTTTATTAACTTTTAACACGATTCCAGCAATAATTTATGAGTGCTATTTTCTTGAATTTTAGAGCTCTTTTTGGAAAATTGCATGTTTTGAGAAAATTTGTTTCCATTTTCGACACAATTTAATAAGTGAAAAATATATTTTTGATCCGAGAGAAACTTACAGTCTGACAATAGAAACTTCGTGAAATCATGTGACAAAACAAATGCAGGGACAATGCCGCATGCAACGATGCAAATGCATCCAAATATCGTCCAGAGACAAGTGTCCCATGGAACCAATTTGTCGCCATCTTTTTTGGCTATTTGTTGCAGGAATTTCCTTTCTTCTTGCAGTTCTTCCGCATGTCTATAAGCTTTTATCCTGCTGAAGCGTAAATTACCGGTCCAGAACCATTGCTAGGCTTAGTTTAGGCTGTGGAAACGCTGATTTATGTTAGCACTGACCAGCAAGGAATACTGAATAGATGGATACAATCAATCATACAATTAATCACTAACTAACGTCTTTTTCTAACAATAAAGTACCTATCGAAAGCTTGGCTAAAAGCTTCTACAAGGTTTTTTCTAGTAATGCAGAGTACTGGCACTCTCGAAATTGAAAGCTATTACTTTTGTTCCAAATGTCTTGAAAAAACAATAATACGTCCATTCGGATCAATAAGTGTGTCGGGTGGTATCTCATTGTAGGTATTTAGGCTTTCACCAGTTTTTTTCAGATTAGTAAGAAGCATTTCCGGCGGCAACACGTCGTTACCGCCAAAGTCGGGTGCCGGTAGCTGATCGAGCTCTGAAAAACAAATATTAAAAAAATTTTACCGATCAATCAATTGAATATCATCATCTCTAACTTATCTGATAAAATTTTTGCTTGCGGTTGCATTGGTATTATTTACTTACTTAGCTCATTAGCAAAACATTTTGACATTACCATTTACTCATGGTATAAGAAAACTCCAGAAATGGAAAATATTTAGCACGGCAAGCGAACAAACAGTCTACTAGTAAATGTAAGCTTTTGAAACTAATTTAAATTTAAATATAGCTTTTAAACCAATCATTTATCCAATGATTGCGACTAGTATGTGTGTGTATATGTATGTTTGTTGGTGTGCGTATAATCCTCAGTTACGATCTTATGCCACAAAAGTAATTAAGAAACAATGAAATTTGATTACGCTGCTCGAAAAATACTTGTTGAGCATTGATAGGACAGAATAGTACAGCACTGAATAATAATAGTTGTAGAACTGATCGATTTGCCATACCCATCGATGGATCAATGGGTTTTGATTTCATTCCAATTCTTTGATCTTCCCGCATGTAGCCATCCATTTTTGTACATAACTCAAAAAACTTTTTTATACAAATGTTAAAAAATGTCTTTATAACACGTGCCTTTGTGCAACAACTCTTTGAATCTAGCAAAAGAGCAAAGCAGCGGATGAAAAATTAGGAGAGACTGAGGGAAACATATTATGTAGGCAGGAAATAATATGAATGCAAAAGGATTCAGGGTCACTGGAGCGGTCAGTCGGTCTACTAAAGCAAAAGAAGGAGAATGAGGAGTAGGATAAATGGGAGATGAAGGGAGGGATTCGATCATTTATGTGAAAGATATTTCTGAAGAACGGAAGTGTCTTTAACAGGGCACTGATTCCATTCCAGATTACAAACAGGTTTTTGGAAAAAACTGAAACAGGATATTCGTATCAGCATACAGATACTTTAAAGTGCAGTATCTTAAACTTTAATCTGCATAAAAATGGCGAAATTTGGTGTTATGTTGTCTAACAGCGCAAAGTCATTGCATTTTTCACTGCTAATTCATTGCACTAATTTTTTAATCATGCATAAATGCATCGACAGGTGTTGTGCACTGCACACTCCACTGTAATCCGTAATTCGGAGATCTCAGATCGAAAGGATATCACTCTCAACAACATTCAAATTTCAAGTATTCAGTGAAGCACTATGTTGTTTACAGTAAGATACGCAGTAAGAGTTCCAAGAAAGTAAATATTGCGGAGTAACTTAAGTTACTAGCGTAACAATACATGTAAGGTATCGTAATCTCTCCTACATGGACAAAGCTGTAAGCAAATATGCCAGAATAGACCAGACTACTAAACTCTTTCTTGATTTTTCAATGATTAACTTGGCTAACCTTGGCATACCGATGTGCTATGGTAAGGTATTTAATATAGGTTCAGTCTCTCTGCCTTCTGATGATGATGTAACTAGCAATTTGTTCGTTTCGAGAGGAAAACAGGTTTGTCAAAAATGCAGCGGAAAACAGCAGCAAGTGGTTTTATAAGATAGACATTGAGGAATTTGATATAGGGACGAGAGGAAGAAGACTGAAACAGTGTAAGAGATAATAAAGCCTAAGAAGTTTTCACGAACCATGGAACTGTACCATTAACGTGTCAAAATGATCCGATGCAAAGAACAATTGGTATGATGGATCATCCTGTCGATTATGGGAACAGCAAGCAAGCAAGAATGAATGCTGAGCAATTAGAACTGCCCGTGAAATTTCTACCTCTCTGTGATTATTAGTTCATTTGTTTCGCTTTCATGTCTTCATCATTATCCTGTGAAAATGAAAATTTTTCAAATTGGACAAAGTACTTCTTTTTCAGTCGACATATTTATTTCTTCGCACTCAATGTATAAATAACCCTGAGCAACAAATAATTTTGGGGAATTTCGGTTGGCAGGAAACTTTGAAAATCATTCCATTATGCGCTACAATGTAAACCACTTGTCAAAGTCATATTCAAAATACTCTTGAATCCGTAGAGATTCCGATGTTAATATGATAGTCCATATACTTCCACAAATCATCCACACATTTGAGACAGTTTCCATTAAATACTAGTCTGTTGATGTGAGAATATTCAACTTACATAATTAGAAAATGAAAACAATGTATACAAGAATAGTACTTCCATATCGTTCGACCCGACACAATATACAGTTTGGATTACCTGATCTGGAACGAATAATATGGTGAGGATAGGACTGTAAAAGCTATAAAAAGTTGCGTAGATCGATCATGCGAAATTTCAACCGACCCTTTACAAAATATATTCATAGTTATTCAGAAATTCTTCAAATCCATCTAAAATTTTTTGCTTCCTTCTTATTACAGCACTGTTCCTGTTAGCAAATCCTTCCAGTGAAAATCAATCCTATGAATCCTTCCAGTGAAAATCAATCCTATGAATCCTTCCAGTGAAAAACAATTCTTCGATTTATCCTTATCTAGTTAATAGGAACAAGGTGATCCGGAATCAGTTGTAATTTTACATATAGATCTATTCTGCTCATTCCTCTTCTCTCAGCTTCTTAGGAAATGACAGTTATGCACTGCCAGTTTTTTTTGTTGAAGGCAACCTAAGTAAGATAATTAATTTATTATGTAACACATAAGTTGGTCAGATGTGAAAAAGGGATAGATGAAGCAAAGTGATATACAGAAAAGAGTTAAGTGGAAAGGTGGTAGGATGAGGTTGGGAGGAAGTTAAAAGATCTAGAACAGCTCAGACACAGCTAACTTCCTATGAAGACAATGAGAAGAGTGCTGAGAAGACAGCAAATGTTGTAATATGAAGTTTACAACAAATAGGTGTACATAGAACAGGCTGTCGTTCGATTGAGGACGCTGAGAAAGGGTAAATAGAATTATCAGGTGGATAAAGTGGATACAGATACAATATCCCTCGCTTCTTCCGTTCAAAACAACCCAACGACCGGTTAGCGTTCACATCAACTGAACTAGTATTATTTTATTTACATGCACACATATATATTTGAAGAAGTTCTGATGAAGTCCGCAAGAAGTGCAGTTGGCTGTTTCTGTTAACATTACTCAATGGATCAGATCAGCTGTAGCAGACTAACTTGAACTCTCTTGAAACTCTCCCCCGACGATTCAGTCCTGGAATGCAGGATCGAAAGTTTCCAACTGGCTCCTTAATGGTTGTTGAACAGATTGCTAAACTGCGCCAACTGAAGTAAAAGCAGCTAACGATTTATTAGGAAATGATAAAGATTATACCTAATAAGATTGGTTATAAATATTCCATCCGGACAAGAAGCAGTAAAAGCTTCGGTCACCTGCAAAAATCTAGAAAGCCACTTTACCAGAAGAGAGAAAAACATGAAATGTCAATAAAAAAAAAAAAAAAAAAAAAAAATCAGAATAACAATCGAAAACAATAAAATTGGTCTAACTATCAATAACATTCTCCACCTTTTTTCATTAATACAGAAAGACAGATGGAAAATACCTTACAGGTTCGATATTGCAAGCATGAGATAGAACAATCATGAAAAGAATCAACCTAGATTTCTCTTCTACTGCATAGTTCCTTCCACCATCTAACCTATTCTTATGATAGTACAGTAACACGCTAACACGCTTGCTAATTAGCAAAGTTTGCCACGGTGCCAAGGCTTACCAGAAATTGCAGCACATAGGTCTGTCTGTCTCCACATTTGACATATCCACCTTGAAATTAGTTCATTGTTGTTAATTAACTGGATCATTCACCACCATATTTCCCCACTCGTTTAATGTAAGAGAGATTTTGCGGGAAAGAAGTTTTTCGCAAGTTTTAAACACTTGACCTAATTTATTGAAGTATATCGAGGCGAGGTTTCTCTCCCATCACCTCCTCTACATTCCTAAATTCCAGCAGGAATGCTATCAGCACACAATCGTCCTAAGAAAACCTTTATTTACAATACTTTTCAAGTGAATGAACAACAAGTTTTGTATGATAAAAGGTGCAAATGAACATGTGAAAAATGTTCATCTGCATATACAATAAACAAAAACTATTCTCAATAACCAAAAATTAAAAATAGATAATAAATGAGCAGATACTTAATAAACTGATATTATAAAACAATCGAACGCGCGACCAGCATTACCAGTGCACTGAGAACACCTGCAACGGAGACCAATCCTAATCTTAGTAACAATACTTTTTCAGTATCCTTAAAAAGGGCTTTAATCAGCAGTTCTAGGACTGAAATAAACTGTTATTCTGCTGAAACTCTGCGCCTCTTTTGGAAGGCAGATACCCTTCCGCATTTGACATTCGGTGTGCCATAATCAAACGATATAGCGCACCTCACTATTTCTGCGATTAGATCATATGTTAAAGCTATTTTCCGGAACTTAAAAAAATAGCTGGAAAATAATATGAAGTCAAATAAGAGTAGAAATAAAAATAAAGACTGTTACCCGTGACAGGCAAAGTTACAAGCCAGGATAACGATATGTTTCGGAAAGTAGACCACTTCACAGAGCTGCTTGCCTGTACCACACCTACTGCTACCACACTGCCAACCTGAATATTAGACAATTATTAAAATGGTACTTTTGATGTGCTTCATACCTCAAAAAGTTACAAATAAAAGCTTTAATTATCTTCTAGGTCTGTCTACGCATTTATGAAACAAATTTGTAATTAGAAAGTTTCGCAGGATATTTACGACAAAATAAGGCAGCAAATGAAACCTTGCACTGTGTGGAGCTTATTGGAAGACCAAATTTGCTTGAAGCTAATACTGTTACAGCAGCACCAAATTCAATAGCAAAACCACTGAAATTAAAAATTCAACTGAGCATTTTGAAAACATGAGATGGATTTCATAAAAAGAAAAAAAAATTGCTAAGAAATCCGTGAGAAAATGTAATGAATGAATGATGTTGACAAAACTTGACCAATAAAGAGTTCTCTCATCCTACCTCGGTGGCGTGATTTTGGTGAGATTTTCACCAACTGTATAGATTACCCGATGTCCCAACACCCAAAGACCGGCACACATACCACCAGCACCGTAAAGCAGAAGCCAAATGGGTGTTGCGGATCGCTGCATCACCGAATTTTCCTTGTAAATGGCATACAAAGACACGAGCGGAGCAATTGCGTTGCTGAATATTAAATTTCGTAAATGAAATTCTGAAAATTCGGCCTTTTGAAAAAAGCCCTTTGTTAAAAACTTAACTTCACGAGATCGAGCTACAATTAGATTCTGATCGAAAAGTTCACAAACAACAAACAAAATCCTGAAGAGTGCCTGAACTTTACTAACAGTCTGTAACACCTTCCCTTTAATTCAACACATCAAAGAATTCAGGGATTCAAAATACAGTCAACAAATTGTTTACCACAGACTTCGAAAGATTCCTTTGGATTTTAGAAAAGTACAAAAATAAAAATGTTAACTGAAATGTTCATACCTTACATCGTTGCCACCGTGAGCGAAGCCAGCGAAGCAAGCTGTAAGCACCTGAAGGAAACTGAACAGTTGAGATGCTTGCGGATCTTCCGGTTTGCAGGAACGAAAGAAAGTTTCAATAGTTCTCGTTGGTTGTACCATATTCGTACCCAAACCATGATGTCCATCGGTGCTATTTGTTTGCACTTTCTTAGATATCACCTCACTTTCCTCTTCTATCATGACCACATTAGTATTACTACCATTGTTGTTCAACAAATCAACAGATATTTCAGAAAGCTGTTGTTCTGTGCTGCTGCTAGTTGGTCCCAGTGTTCGATTTTTCCCGTCTTCACAGTGCAACAGGGAACGAGCATCTGAACAGTATTTTCAATCAAACACCCTACTTTAGAATAAAGCATAAACTCATTCCTTCTTTTATTTGCACATAATAATCTTCCCACTCCAGGCTTAACGAGAAACTAACTACATAAAGTCCCATTCATATAGAATCATAAAACGATAATGAGAGAATCCTTAAATATTATCTCATCTTCGATTCCATTTTAAATAATCGTATTCCACTTTCTCATTCTAACTCAGCGTTTCTTCAGAAAGTAAGCATATTTCGAAAATTAACCAAAGTATAATCCAGACAATCAATTCACATGCAGCAGAGTAGGCTTTCATGCTGCTTATGTTAAGAATAAAATGCTTCAAAAGATCTTTAAAAAAAAATAAAAATCAGTGCACAAAAACCAAATCAATGCTTCAACTTTACTAACCAGTGTTTTTACAAAATTTAAGATTTATTTCAAACGAATAAAGGACCTCCTACAGAATCCGTGCATCACTCTGATTCCCATGTAATATATAAATAATCCAGACTCTCAATACTTGATTAAACATTCACTCCTTAGAACACAAAGCAGCAGAAAAAATTATCGTAGAAATTAACGACAAATAAAACAGAAGTAGAATGCAATATTATTGCAATAGAACTTAATTTTTTCCTGTTTTTAAAATTTTCGAATATTTGCTGACCAACTACATAGCATATATCGAATGACTGGATTTCTCAACCTTACTGTGTTCCACTTCAAGCAACCAACTTGCGCACTTCACTTTCTTTTAATTTCAATCATAAAGTGCATTGCATACAGAATTCTAAATCGTTTAAAAATACATGCTGGTATTTATACTGCTTTTATGCTGTATTTCGAACATTAATTAAATAGAGACGATTAGCTACTATTTTCATGAAACCAATTGAACTTTTAGACTATTAATTAACTCATTCTATGCTCCAGTGAAGCGCTTCCTGACTTGTTCAAGCGTTCCTAATTTGAGGGAAATGTTTTTAATTTTAAGTCATTTTTGTATGCATTCACTATATCAACTGCATAATCTAAATTTCGTTATGTAACGAGCAACGCACTTATCAAATAATAGTTTTACCTATCATAAAGTTTACGGGTCAACTCATAACTAAAAACTCATCCTTCTCGATACAATAACTTTGGAATGATTTATCCAGGCATCTTAAAATTTGGTATTGCAATGTCTTCAAATCACTTACAGTCACCATTAGCACAAAGACAAAAATGAACTACGTTAAGAGAAAGTACAGTAAAACACACAGCATTACAAATAGTGTCAAAATTTTTGCAAAATGTTCAAGATTAACTGAGTAAAAAAAGTTGAAGAATTCTTTGAAAAAAAAAAAAAAAAAAGGCTAAGAATCCTTGATCCTTCTCTTTATTCAAACTTCGTAATTGCCAACTTTATAAATTGAAAATTATGCATGGAAAAAATGTTTTGCTCAAAAGTACACTAAGTGATGGCAAGAAACAGAACGCTATGACTGGGTGCAATAATGAAGTCTGAAAATCCAATTCCATTATATACATCTACACTTGTACGTAAAAAAACGTCTCACCTAAAATCCGTTTTTTCAGTTGCGGCGCCATAACGAAATGCACAAGTAACGCAACAACTGCTGCTGCGCTAAATGTTATCATCAAAATAGCCCACGTCGGTATCTTATTGAAGCCCAAAACTGCAAAAGTTATCACTTTCAATTCACATTGTATCTCTGAATATCGACCCTTTTGAAAATAGCTTGCTTTTCAAGAAATATGCAATTGAATGGATGCACAAGAAATCTTTTTTACAACAAAACCTTCTTGTATCAAAAATGCGACTGGGAGAAGCATTTAGACCTTTGCAGAAATTTTGTAAGCCGTAAAGAGTAAATCCTCCCAGAGTCAAAATTTTGAAGCTACTGATAATTAGAGCTTCCATGAAAACATACTTTCGGAACCATTGTACATAACGGCAAATACGTTGACAGCTACGCAGATGAAATATAGAACAGGCAGAAGAATCAGACCATAGTGCAAAGGACGTCGACGTCGCAATACGGCATGATCGATGAAGGCATAAAAAAGAATTGAAACGATACCCGAAAGCAACGGTGACAGGAACCATGATATAACTTAAAAAAAAAAATCAATACAGTTCAAAAACAAATCTGAAATTAATAAACTTGAATCTCAAAGATCTTATTTTTTTAACTAAGTTATACTCAAATTACGATCGTAAATGTGCAAGCAGAATTGAAAATCGTCGCTCAGTTTACAACACTCGCTGGTCAGTTTTTCTGCATTAATCACATCCATGTTCTCTGAATTGGTCGTAGTGCGATTTTGTTCGACAATCATAAATTTAAATTTAGTTTCTTTTCGAACGAAGACGTTACCAATCTGCGAGTAGACAATGAAGGAAAAAAAAACCAATGACTGGAAATTACTTTGGCACAGATGTGGCGTAACTCACATATGCGGATGATTGGCCACCAGCGTATTCCCTGCGTACCACGGGCAAGCAAAGAGTAACCAAGGGTTGCTCCGACAATACTATGGGTTGTTGAAACCGGTAACTTCAAAAATGTCGCTATGAGCAGCCATGCACCACATCCTGCAAAATTAATTTTATAAAATTTCAACTTTGAAAATGTTTCCTTGGAAGACGCAAATTTTGAATTTTGAAATACATATATATATATATCTAAGGAAAAAACTTTATGAAGTATTGCGTGAAAAAATAGTTTGTCTTTAAAAAGATATCTCAAAATTATTAAACAATTTCTCCGGATTCAAAAATTCCACAAACTTAGTTCATTAAGTGCACATTTCTCTACCTGAGAGTACAGAGATTTGACCGAGCATAAGCTCATTTTCGTTACCACTGTAAACAGCCAAATCAATTACATCTTTTCGCATTGTATCGGTGACTTGGTATCCCAACAGAGCCGCTCCGAGGGTTTCAAAAATGGAGGCTAGTAAATAAGCTTGCTGAAGTGTAAGCACCTGAAATTCATCAAGCCGATTGTCATACTGTTTCAAACTATTTCCAATATAATGTTTAAATTTTTTGGACGAAATCGCTCTTAAAAATTCCAACAAACCTTGCTTCCAACGCTCGTCCCGAAAGAATTTGCTGTATCATTGGCACCAATCGCAAATGCAAGAAGTGAAGCAATGAAAAAACCGACGATGATCGCCCATAACATCTCATCTTGAAACGTTTCTAATGCTTCTCGCATTGTACACGTTCTCAGCAAAATAATTAATGAGAATTTAGTTACGTTTTTCAAGCAACAATTCGATCACTGATATTAATAGGAATGAGAGAGAGCAAAAGCCATAAGACACTGGTAACAGGAATTTTTAAATGCTGGGTTAACAGGCGACGCGCCCAAAAGACGCAATTTCCGCGTGAAGTAGCGTACGTTCTTTACAGTCGAGCTTCGCCAACTCGTACCCTACAAATATGGGGATCAAACGATTTTTTCATTGATTATATCAATTCTCTCTAAGATATCAAATTGATGCGCCGAATTCAGTACAAATAATAGACCACAAAGAGTTGAAAATTAAAGAACAACACAATTAAGGGGGTGTTTCAGTAGTAAGTAGAGTATGACGAATCTGTGGTATTTCAGTAGGAGTAAAGAACAGTCACTCAACTGAAAAAAGTTGAACAACAACGTGAAAATTTTCAATTGTTTTCAAAAGAGATATAATAGATGATCGGTTGTTTTAAAGTGATGCTAAGCGAGAAATACGAAAAACTATATGCGAAGTGTGCTGATGGAAGAGGCGCACACAGCAAAAAAAAATATAATATTGAAGAGCTACGTACTTTTAAACAACAATAGAGAATCTTGACATAATTGTGTAGAGATGGAGTTCAAAGACCAATCAATCACATGATGGAAGGTGAAAATAGGAGAAAGAGGCGGCGAGCATCAAATTACAATTTGGACAGATAAAAACGTTTCTCATTATCTTAGCAAATAAGTTAATGAACCGCTGCATGTTCAGTAGACATGAGTCAGAATTATAATACAGTATATGTGGAATCATGAAATATATATTGATAAATAGATAACGAAAGCAAATGTTTCAATTTAATCATCAAAGACTTGCCAAAAAATATATAAAATTTATGAAATTTCTAAGTCATAAACATAAGCGGTAGAAACGGTGACGATTTTCCATCTAATTTCCTACAGACTTGTAATGTCGATCATTTAATTACTAACTCCTTAGACCAGAAAGGTCTGTCTGAGTCATTTCCCTCTATTTCATCACATACAGTCAACATTTAGTGCAGCTAATTATTACATTATAAGTTCTAGAAAGTATGCAGGCGATACTTTTGAATCATTTATTTAACGTAACAGAAAAGAAGAAAAAAACATTATTCAACACGGACAACATGTGTTACAAAAACATGATTTTATTAGCGATCCCTTTAAGAAAAAAACTATTGTATCAGTGTATAACGGTACGTAAACCATGATAATTCATAATGCTCTCTGAAATGCCGGAAATATTCAAGAAAAATAGAAGAAACGAAGAGAATCTATTGAATCAGTAATGAACCAATCAGTCTGAATTACACAGACATCAACAAACAGCTTGCATTATGTAATCATCACTGCGTCAATTTTCGTATATCTATTGACAGTACGTCAAAGATAGGTAGAACCGAATCAATAGTACTAATTTTCGGAATTCGCCTTCTGCTGGAAAATTAACAATAATATTGGAGACAGATGCCATCTACTCAGAGCAAAGATCGATAAACAGAAACAGTGTACAGAAAAGAAAATGAAAAGGAAATAAAAAGGAGGGAAAGGGTATATGTGACCACTCGAGGCTACAGAAGATATCAGGATCTTGCTTAGATCTATTTGAGGATAGACTGAAGCATGGAAAAGGAAAACTGGTGAATAAATCAATTTCTTATCAATAATTACTGATTCCATTTTTTAACCACAGATGTTACACATAAACTTACGAGAATGCTTTCCCTCTTAAAAATTAAGGATTTTGGCACCAATTCAGACGTGTTGTTCCCGAAATCTCTTCCTGAATATCCTGTATCTGTAATTCTTTGAGAGAGCTGTGGAAAGAGCTCGGAAGCCATAGCGTTTTAGCAGACGAATGAATAAATTTATAAAATATTTAAAACTGCGTAAAGTCATAAGCAACTACACTCTTCGATGGAAAAGTATAGACAGTATCCAACGAGCCATCATATATGATTGACGAGGAAGCAGTTAGTTTATGAGACACTTCAATTTCATGTCCACAGTAGTGAGAAGTTCAGTATTTTATCCCAATCTATAGTTTGAATCTGGAAAATTAGTAACGAAAGTATAAAGGCAACAATGCTGAAGTCTCATAAAGTTATAAATTTTAACAAAATAAATATTGAATGACTTCAATTTGAGACTGTCACCTTATACAAAACAAACGTCTTTCATCGCAATAGCGGTCTTGTTCTTCTCCAAAGGAATGTTCGTGAAACTAGCGGAAATCCTGTGGCAAAATGAGTATCTCATTCTGACTGTCCGATCATTAAAACCAATATCTGACAATTAAATACGGAGATAACTGTAATTAACAAGTCAAAAATAAATCAAAACATAAGAAGTTCTCACCGTTCTGTTTCTTCAAAAAAATTCCACTGATTTGGTCTCACCACCATTAAAACTCAGCACGGCACAGCACAGTACAGTCACTATACACGGTACTAACGCTTACACTTATATTAATTGTAATAGAAGTTGAAAACCTGCCTGCCCACCCACCCATTCATTCATCCATCCATTCACCCACTTATCTGCCCATCTGGAAACAACAGTATATAAAAAGCTGATAATTTCCTATTAACAAATGGTAATTACTAATACACCTTGTCTCTTCATTCGCGATGTCAAGCGAGACATGAAAGAACAAAAATAAGTTACGTAAATTTGTGCGTGAACTTTTCCGTACGAGTGGTAACAGATACGCAACAAGCACTCATAGAAAAGATGACCAGAGCAGTGAAATTCTGTCTGGGTCGTCATTATGTGCTTGCATGCACTAATCCAATGGATGAAATGGTTCTATTACTTCTGCGGATTTACGACGCTTAACTGCCATCGCAACGAATTTGCACGTGATAGAGACGGTCAACTCTCTTTGCAACAAATTTGCATGTGATGGAGACGCTAAACTGTTTCCGTAACGAATTTGCACGTGATGGAGACACTAAACTGTCTTCGCAACGAATTTGCAGTGATGGAGATGCTAAACTGTCTTCGCAACAAATTTGCACGTGATGTAGCGAGAGAGATATGCAAGAAATAGTATGTTAAATCCGGATGCGGAGCATGTTTGATAACAAAACGTCTTCCTTCCTTTTCGTTTTTCGCAGCGCACAATATATGCCTTCAATCAATTGAATAAGCAACGAACGGAAGTTACAGAAATGAGCTGCAATGGAAAAGTTGCAAAAAAATGAAAACTCATCCAAAAAGAAATCAGAAATCACCTGCTTGACAGGGCTGTTTGACAAACGTTCGCACTATCATGATCTGTGTAGTCCGATTAAAAGAACAATCAAGTGAGCACTACCGTTCAAATATATTCCTAACCAATACAATTTCTCGGTTAGGAACATATTTGAAGAAAGCAGATAGAAACTAGATTCGAAATATGGTATTCTGTCGAAATCAAAACGATGTTGTCCAAAAGTTAGTCAGGTATCCTGGAAAAATTACAATGAAAGCGGGTAAAAATGTGGGAAGCAATTCTGTTTACAACGGAATTCAGCTCCACATAAATTACTGCTGCACGAAAGAAATGGAACAACCGATGATGACTGGTGAGCTGATAACAAGTCCCTATATTTATGCAGAACTGGAAATAGGAATTTTACTGGATTTTATCCAGTAATACCAAGGGTTTCTCAGAACCTAAGCTAAGTATAGGTCCCTCGTTGTGACGTTGTCGTTGTCACTCGCATCAAAGTTAACTGTCTAATGGATCACAGTAGCCATCTGCGAGTCAACAGTGAAATGAACGACATCACAACCATCACGAAATTAAATCATCACTGCGTTGATAACCCAAAATTTTTTTGCCACCGAACAGATCGAAAGGAACAAAAAGAGAAAAAGGGAAGAGATAAGGGAGAGAGAAGAGTAACAAGGAGAGGCAGACCGACGAACGGCTGGGATGAAAAAGGCATAGTGGCCATTGACGAAAGGATGGGATGTATTTTGCCTGGGCCGTACAGATGTTACCTGGTGGAAGAATTGGATGAGATTATTGTAAATGTGTGGGAGGAATTGGATGAGATTGTTGTAAATGTGTGGGAGGAATTGGATGAGATTGTTGTAAATGTGTGAGAGGAATTGGATGAGATTGTTGTAAATGTTCGGGAGATACTAGATGAGATTGTTGTAAATGTGTGGGAGGAATTGGATGAGATTGTTGTAAATGTGTGGGAGGAATTGGATGAGATTGTTGTAAATGTGTGAGAGGAATTGGATGAGATTGTTGTAAATGTTCGGGAGATACTAGATGAGATTGTTGTAAATGTGTGGGAGGAATTGGATGAGACTGTTGTAAATGTTCGGGAGATACTAGATGAGATTGTTGTAAATGTGTGGGAGGAATTGGATGAGACTGTTGTAAATGTTCGGGAGATACTAGATGAGATTGTTGTAAATGTGTGGGAGGAATTGGATGAGATTGTTGTAAATGTGTGGGAGGAATTGGATGAGATTGTTGTAAATGTGTGGGAGGAATTGGATGAGATTGTTGTAAATGTGTGGGAGGAACTGGACGGATTGTTGTAAGTGTGTGGGAGGATGTAAAAGTTATAGACTTTCAACCTTTACTGCTTCTAAACGGAAGTTCTGTTCGCAGCGCTTTTGTTGTCTGCTCAATTATTCTTTTTTTTCCTTTAAAAAAAATTCATTTCATTAGTTCAATATTTGGCGTTGTTAATTACAATCAATATCATAAGTTCAATTTCTTTGCGGTTTGCGTTTTTCTCACAACTTATTTGTTGCTTCTATAATATACATACATGAATGCAAACAGAAAGACAAACAGAAACGTATTCTTGACAAGTCAATTTTTCTTTCTCGGCTCAGTTGGCACTTATCCGAAGTTGTAATGTTTCACAAAAAAGTTACCCTAAAGTAACTGAGTGTGTTATTTGGATGGCAATGTCACCGAACTATCAGAGAAAGGAAGTGTTATGAACGAAAGATTGAACAAGTTGCAGTTATTGCTTTAATCGTTACCTCATTGTAGCAATGGTTTGTCCTCAGATTACCATTATGCACTGCTGCTGTGAATAGGAGCAGAATATTTCTTTGGTGATGCGACACTACAATGGTCGGAGCTTCTGGATGCAGTTAACTGAATGTTAACAATGAAGAAATGATTTTGACGATGAAGAAAGAAAGAAAGAAAAGATTTTCAGGCCTTAAATCAAATTTTCACTCCGAACTCAAAATTCAAGAAATTAAAATGAAGTATAAAGTTTGAGTTGTAACAATAAAAGCAACAACTGTTCGTTACCCTTGCTTAGCACTTATTCCAAAAGCATTTATAGGAATTTTCGTAAAATATTTCCTAATGAAATTTCTAGCGACCGCAACAAAATACTTATCTAACATGCCAAGAAAAGTATGAAAAAAAAGAAGGAATGAACAGCTGTCATTTTTCTAGAGCGAGGATTCCGACTTTAATTTACTGTGAATTCTCGGAATTTGGAAATGAACTTAGGAAACATTGGAATTCGAAGTGTAAAGGAAAACAAAAATATGTTAAAGTAACAGTGGTGGAAAATTGGAAAAAAAAAATGTTTAGACTGTCTCTACATGTTCTGTCCATGCTGCTGACATTCCAGTATCTTTTTTTGAAATCGACATGTACTGGAATCATTCAATTGGCTCACTTCACATGATTCCAAGACAACTTTGTAATCAAAAGGACATATTAGTAAGGAAAGTAAACGAATCATAATATTTGGGAAAACGAAGCCTTAATCCAGCAAACTTCCATGCTTGCTGGGGAACTGAAAATTTAATTTGAAACGTTGAAAGATGTGAAATTAACTTACATACTCATTAAATGGTCTATGAATGGTATGCGTAGTACTTCTTTTTTGTCTTTTGCCTTACAAAGCTATCTAGCTGAGGGTTTTTCAATGAGTAGCTGAAAATGATAAAGAATCGGAACCGATTTATTGTGGAATTTTTGCGACATAGTGATTTTGAGGGGCTATCAGTACAACCTGGAGTTAGTTTAGTATTTGTATCATTCACGTTCTTATATTCTTTCAAGTTAATTAATCACAGTATATTTATACACAGCGTTCAAAAAGAGTGTCAAAAAGGATGGATTATTTTAAGGCTTTCTGCAAATTTTAGACTGATTCGGCGGATACAGCTGGACTGAAAAATCGGATGCATGCAATACAATATTCGAATTTATCCATATCGATGAAGTAACTAGTAATGCAGTCAATCTATTCAGTTACTGGGCACATTTCCATGACAACCAATTTTAATTTCATAACAGCTGGCCTTCATGTCCTTGCTTTCAGCATCCCTCATATTTTAAATTTTTTCAAATTGTTCGTCTCTGACAATGCTGATTGGTATGTGTAAGTCTCGTCGCATCATGGTATATATGATTGTTTTGGTTTGTGAGTTTATCGAACGATATTTCGATTCTTCTGGTGCACTATGATCAATTTCCTATTTCAGATATTTTCTCCAATTAACTATAATTGAATTTGTAATTTGGAAAATGTGCTTCTCAAATGTTTCAATGAAAAGACGGAAAGTGACGAAAAACGTGCCAGCTTATTGTGGACACGGTATCTTTTGTTATATATTCATGATGAATGCAGAGATGAGAAACAAATGGACACTAGACACTGCACTCCAAGACTGATTTCTCGTCCGTCGTTCTTGTCGAAAGCGGTTCTTGTGCCAATTATCCTAGCAGTCGCTGTGAGTACAAAAATGCACAGTGGCTTTCAAGCACTGTCTTTGCATGAAATGGCATAAAAGATAAAAATTTTTCCACTAATTGCAGTGCAGCGTATTGAGTAAACTATACATCCCTAGACAAAAGTAATTCATTAGAATATTTATTTATAACTTTAGAACAGTGGCAATTTCAGGTGTGGAATTGAATATAAGTTCAAATTATACGTTGTTGAACCGAACTAATAATTGAGAGTCCCCTGAATGTAATTCGCTTTCACTGTTTCACTTAGTTTTGAATTTTATAGTGTCGCTGTCATATCTGTCGATCCGCTATGGAATAATGCATGTAACACCATGGTCACTGCGTTGTAAATTGTATTGTAATGGTGCAAACTGCAAATACTGCTCGTGGAAACCGTGGTCTTTGAAAGAACAGGCTATCCGAGGGCTATATTCTTCATGGTTTGAGTACCTTTCTCATTATATCAGTTAAAAACTAAATTCTGTAATTCCTAATAACAAATGCTGTAACGATCACAATGCTATTATTATAGGATAACTGGAAACATTGTGGCAATGTCTCGACCAACTGATAAAACATTTAATGATGATAACCTCATTGCGCAGTTCCATAAGTTCATTTTACGTTTCTGAAGACTATTTTCCAACCAGTCATTAAAATTTATATTTTATGGAGTTCTTGAGAAATTGAAATTTCTACTTACCATTTTATTTGTTACGACGCATCTCAAAAGTTTATTTTACTCAGGAAAATATTACGTTGCAGAGCAAACATTCGTGCAGTCATCAATCTTCAAATGCTTGGTGAACATGATTCATGTGGACCAAAGCTACTTCCTTCTGGATTCACTTATAATCCGGAAATATTGATGCAGAACGGAAGTAAGCTTTGCATATTAAAGAAATTTCGCAACATCTTCTTAACATAAAAAAATATTTGTTATCATTTCAGTACAGTTTTATAATTTTATTTGGCCAGACTTTGAAGTTCTTGGGATTGACATTCTTTTGGATATTGTGAAAGTTATTCACTATTCGCTCCGACAAGGTAGGTTCATGTGATATTTGGTAAGAAATGAATTAGCTAAAACCATTTATACAGGACTATTAAATGCCCTCGTTAATTTTCTCTCTCTTAATAAATATTGATTCTGATTTTCTCTCCCTTAATAAATATTGATTACCTTTCCTGTTTAGGAAAGGTAGCAGTACACTGCCACGCAGGACTTGGCCGTACGGGTGTTGCCATTGCTGCTTATATGATCTGGGCCAAGCATTTCACATATGCAGAAGCTATCGGCCATGTTAGAACTGCAAGGTACTATTTCTTTCTGGTAAAAGCCAAAACTGAAATTGAAAAATGAAAACGTAACTGGAGTTAAAGGTTAGTTGTAATTCAGGGCAATAAAACTATTTTAAGCAACCTATCAAATTCGAGAACTGAGACCTCGCTCAAACTTTGGGATTTTTACATTAAATTCAACTTTCAATCTAACATGTCCGGAGCAAAATATTTTCTAATCGGTGTATTCTATAGGCCAAATTCAGTGCAAAGCAAGAAACAGATACAACTAGTGAAGGATTTCGGGATATTTCTGGAGAAATATGACGCGGCTTTACCACAGACAGGAATGGTACACCTAAATGATTATATACATATGCAAGTGAAAATTCTCTCCAGCAGTCAAGCCCGGAAGTACCACCATATTCCCAAGGTGAAGCTTATCAATCTATTAACAACTTTTAAATAACAAGTTAAAAACCTCTGAGATCATGACATCTCCAGCATTATTTTTGCAAGGTGACATAAGAAGTTAACTTCAAGATTAGCTGTAACTTGTTTCGCACAGTAAATTACCGTGAGTGAAAGGTGTTGCATGCAGCGATGGAAGAATTGCTGCTCATTGTCCATGGAGAACTTGATGGCAAGACTAGGCGATGGATTACAAATATCTTAAAATGCGCAGCAAGGACTGATCTGGAAGAATGGCCAGCACGATTGCCAGTACCATCGTAAATATTTATGTTTTCGATATTGGAAATTTAACAAATATTCACTTATATCAGTGTTCTCAATCCTCAACATTCCATAAATGTCGGGAAAAAAAGATATTAACAAAATTGATGTGGAGATAATTTTGATAATTGAAACTTAATTACAGTTGCTAGGTTCGGAATCCATCTATAACAAATGAAAATATTCAGAAAAGTGAAGTCGCAAGAGGTTGACATTTGCATATGCGGAATAATGGAGAACTATGGTGAAATTTTGGATTCAAGCAATAAAGGTGGCACATTGAAGATGAATAACTGTACGAAATTTATACGTACTAATTTCCGAGGTAACATGCTTTTGTTACTGCGAACGTTGGACCAATTGATGAATTCATTCATTAAACCAATCATTCCGAGAGAAGAACTACTTCACAATTTCCGACGAAATCAGCAGTATGCGGTATGTTGCATAAGTGAGCAAGAACGAATCTCACTAAAAGAGAATCAAAGAGAAGTCTAAACATCGTTCTCTTCACAGAGAACGATATTTAGACGTCTGCATCTTTAACAAGGGGGAGATGGAACATTAATAGCTATTTCAGGAAGGGCAATGTTTGAATAAAATAGTTATTTCAGGAATGGCAATGTTTAAATAGTTACCTTCTAATCACAATGGCATCATTATCTAGCGGAAATTACAAAAACATTGCAAAGCTTATCAGCCATTGGTACCTGGGTAAATCAGCCAGTGACGATGACATTATTGCCGCTCTGCAAAATCACCTTCAGCGAGCTTGATCTCGATGCAATTAGCAAAAGACAAAAGATATTCTTATTTCGTAATTTTAATTTTTTAAATGGCGTATTTTTTTTGTAGTTTATCAAATTTTAGTTATTATAGTAATTTTATCTTTCCATTTTTTTTTTTTTTTTTTTTTTTTTATGTTATTGTAATTATTTTTCTTATTATTTAGATTTCAACTTTTAATGTGTTATTATGATTACAATTATTACTATATTTTTTGAGTTATTTTTGTGTTACTATTGTTATTAAATTTGATTTATTTTGAGAGGAAGAATATATTTTGTGCGTGGATTATAAAAATATTAAAATAGATTTTCTATATATCACGTAGTTTTTGCAATTCACTTCGATTTCCAAATAATTTTAGAATTTCATATTTCAAGAACAATCATACTTCAACATCATCATTTCTATGTATCCACTTTTCTGGACTCCTATAATTGGAAGGACAGTCAGTCCTTCTGCAGAGTAGAAGTATGTATTAGTATTCTAGTTAAGTAATTCGATCTGGCTGTTATCATTTCCGCATTTTATTACGTAAAATTCCTTTCAAAATCGTACAACACAACAGTTACAACTGATAAATGGAAATCGAGAAACATAAAAGAACATTTAAGCATACTGAACATTGAATACACGACAAATGATTTTTCTCTTCTCGAAGGCTTCTAACTTAATTACAGTTGTCTCTATCTCCTTAAGCTTAGCATATCTACTGTCTAAGATAAAAGCTATCTTAAGGAAGGGAAATATACCAGAATAGAATTAAACTCTCGAAACTTGCAATATTCTGGATTGATTCAACAGTTTAGCCTGGTGCAGCCTGTAAAGAATGTTGCACGCCGCATGTGTATTATAACGCATGCGGACATATCCATCAGCTCCATGTGCGTTATCATAAAGCGTTGCATCAAACATCTGGTGAGCTAAAATAGCTTTCAATATATAATGAAGTCAAACCAGCCATAATTATAATGAACCATCACATAACAGCCTAAACAGAATCAGGTCACATCATATCATGTCGAAATTCCCGAGCCTATGACCCGTAATTGCCATACGCAGCCTCTTAAAGGCTAAGATTGATGTTAAAATTTCAACCATTTATTCCTAACTCACTAGTTTTTTCCAAAAAAAAAAATCAAAACCCATAAAAATTACTCTGTCAGACTTTTGTTTTAGGATAAGACAATAATCTGCAAACAGACCATTTTCCTTGATTTCGTTCTCATTCTCAATGTGTTTTTTACTGAAGTCGAAATCATCCATGCTTGAAACCTGAAGAGAAAAGTACTTAGATATAGCGTTAGATTCAGCACCATATATAGCTTAACAGTTCATTTGTAAATATCCAAAAAGAAAAGTCTTTATTTTATTCAATAAATAAGAGTATGTTTGAAAGAGAAATTGAAGTCCTTAAGTTCCTACCTCATGAAAAGCACCAACCAAAGTGCTGATTCGATGAGCTAACATACCGCACGTCTGGACCATCAGAATTATAAACAAGAATGCGATGATGAACAGTCCAATCGGTTCAACTTTCAGTGGCTCATCAGTAAGTTCGAATTTTCCTGTCTTCTTGCTCAACTTCGACCACACAAAACCTTCTATTAGCATTGCAGTTAGTTTAATAAAGACGTTCTTTCAAAACTGTAGCAATTAAGTTTTTCAGTTTTATAACAAATCGAAAACAGAGTGCCAAGCGTCGATGTCGGACCATATCTCCTTATGTAAATAAGTTCTGTAAACGAATACAACAATTGCATAACACAGGCAGAAAGAGCAAGCATTTACCGTACGGTTTATATTGAAACGAAAGTATTTCTTTGTGCTTTTGTATAAGAAACACTGCTAAAACCAATAAGCCATTGACAATTAAAACTGAAGATGCTATTCGATTTCTCAAACCGGCTAAATCTGCAACATTTCTTCTTGTTTCCTCCTCTGTAAATTCCAGTGGCTGCAAAAATAGATACTACATCAATGCGCATTCCTGGATCAAGTATATTGGAATCGACGCGACACAGAGACCCCACTAGAATCAAGATATTAATGTATCTGAAGTATAAAGGAAGGAATCTGTCTATACTTTCTGCTTCTTGTTGGAAGTAATTTTATTTTCTAACCAAATAGAAATGATGAAGTGATGAATGAAGAGGAATACCAAAAAGAAATAACAACAGATTTAATCCTCAACTTCCTTGACGTTTGCATCATATCTAAGAATCCTAAATAATCCAGCAGGTCATGGAGAAAAATGCAAAAACTTTCTGAGCGAATGTAGACCACTCACCATACTTTTCATCATCGATAACCCCAACCTTACGATTTCATTAAAAAAGCCAAAGGATACAAAAGTTTGCAAAAGACTTGATAGTGAATCTGCTATGCATGAACTTGATTATACAAAAAAACACTTCACGACCTATCTATACTACTTCTACATCTGAATTACTTTACTTTGAGATATTGTTCAATCATTCCATTCCAGAATTCATCTTCGGCTGCGTTCAATCTTCCACGACTGCAAACTTGGAGATATTCCATGTCCATCCATAGAAAACGACTCATGTTCTTCTTCGAGATAAAAGTTTTAAATGGCGTCGAAGATGAAGAGAGCAGAACCTCCTATAAGAACACTGTCAAATTAAATATTCAATTTTTAGGCAAAGAACAAGACAAAATTTTTTACCTTGTCTTGCTTCTTTTGATTATCCAGTGGAACCTGAGGGCTAGAAAGGATGCGAAGGTTTGCATGCGCTTCTGTCGTTTTATTGGGATAAGTAGAGAAATTAATATTTCGCTCCTGAAGTTTAGCAAATGATAACGATCGTTTGTTTTCTCAAAAAATAAGCAACCTGATTCATTGTTTTCACTAACCTTAAGTCCCTGCAGTTCGGTTTCCATATTAGCAACCTTTTTTTTAATTTCTTGTACTTCAGTAGCAGCAGCGGTAGCAGTATCAGTAACATTAGTATTATTGATAGTAACAGTTGACTTCCATAATGCTGCTGATCGCACAAAATCGATGAATTTGTGAAGACCTAATCGTTGTAATAAATCACGGGATTCGGTATCGCTCGCATGCTAAAATGTAATACTTTTAAACGGTGTCGGAAACTGAATAATATAATATAATTCATGACAACAAAAATACTTACAATACCGACCGCAGCAAACGCAGTTTCTCGCGTGCCCCAATTTATTACATTCAAATTAATAAGTGCGTAAAGTGCCATGAAAATATATGTGCACGGTATCATCAGGAAGAAAATCACACCTACAAGAACGTATCTCTTTATCAGCATATCTTCTTCTCTGCAGATGAACAAGATGCGATCAGTAACACCGTCATAAGTAAGATTTACCGTAGAAGATGTTGTGGAATTCTTGTGGATGTAGAAATGCGGCCAGAACGAATATGCCTATCATACCGAGCACAAAGATTGGAGTCGGAGAGAGCACAGCTAAAAAGTAAACTTTTTGTATACATCCTTGGTAAGCATCCTTTAACCAATATAACTATAGCAAGCAGTGGAGCTGCATGAAACTTTGATCAATGAGAAATGAAAATGAAATTTACTTTCAAGGATTATTTGATTGGTTGTAGCTACTGCTACAGCAAGCATCACAAAGCCATATATTACAGAAATAAATTTGGCAAAAATTATCTGGTAATTCGAATCGGCAATGAAACAGAGCACAATAAAAGCGAATACAGGTAAAGAGTTGTACAGAAACATTTTATCTGATTCCATTTCAAATGTCGCAACCTAAATTGTATAAGTACTTCTTTCTCTGCTATTTCCATTTTTCTTGAAACAAGTTATTTCTGAAGGCGATCTGTTACATTTTTTATCACTTTGTTTTTCCTTATTAAATTATCTACAGCAACTCATTAACTTACGGATCCATTCTACCTGCACTTCTAGGCTGCATTTAATTTCAACAAAGAACTATCAAAACAAAAAGAATAACCTGAGCATAGACAAGCATGGTAAAAACGATACCAGGAGACAAGAGACTGAAACCAATCACCATTGCTTGATATAAGATATACATTTTAGATATGCTTTTATTATTTTGACAGACGTGCTGAAAAAATTGAAAACAGAAAGGATCCAGTGTTACTGACTAGAACCAATCATTCAATTAGCTTACTTCATAGTCGGCAAGCAAGTCGACCGTATTTGCAATAGAAGAGGAAATCCATCGACGTCTTTGGTTAAAAAATTCACGGAAACCTTCCGGTGCATACGTTTCAGCGTCTGCAACCGCGTCATACTCTATTCGATAGCCTTGCTTTAGGAGCAATGTTGATAGCCAACGATCCTCACCCTTAATAAAATGTTGTGCTCGCAATGGTGCTCAAACACATAGCGCTCAAAAAGCTTTCAGAAGAACTGTAATGCATTAATAAGAGTGCTTGCCTGATCGTACTGCACAAAATGACGTGCTTCAGAGGCAGTCGTAGTATACTTGTGCATGACATTATCATTCATCAGAGCGGAGGCACGAAAAAGCGAGAAGCAACCTGGTGCACACAGCACACATCCAAAGATATGTTCTGCCGCCTTCTGGAACCAGTGGCAAATAGCATACTCAAACTTTTGATACCATACTATCATGCCTGAAAATTGTATATTGCTACTACTCACATTAAATTATTGCTTGCTTTTAGCGCCATTGACTTTTCTGCCCACTCTGAATCGGTATAAACAAATTTTGAACGGGTAAGATCAAAAGGGAAATGACCTTCGCCAATAGGATGAATCCGCCCACAGGCACAACCGATCTCATTTTTCACATTCATCAATTTTAACAACTTCATAACCGCTGATGGTTCAAACTTGGAATCGCCATCAATAGCCAAAATATATGTATTGTTTGCTTCCAGTTGACAATCTTCCACACTCATATGAGAATCCATAATTCGGTGACCGATCAGGTAGTACAGGTACATCACCTGAAAGTTTACATCATCCATTTGGCCTCAACTAATTTGATATTGACGAATACGTTTATTGACGAATACTACCTGCGACCAACGTTTTTTATGACGAACAAGTTGCTTATCCTTCATATGGACAAGGAATAATGTGCCTGCTGGCAGACGCATTACCAGTCTTCCACCATAGGCAGTATTAATAAGCACATGGTCATTTGCAACACTTTTCTCGTCAGTGCTTTCATTTCTGGAACATCCCATAATATAGTGTTCTTACAAGTGACAGCACCAGCATACTTGATAAAAACTTCTGAAAAGAAAAAGCTCACTGTATAAGTTCCAATAAGAGATGAAAAAAAGTTTGGAAAAAGCCATTCGGAGCACGACCACATTCAATTTGTTCTTCCCAAGCATCGTCAAAGAAGATATGTACTGCAACTTGCTTTCATTTCCACTTGCACACCAATTGAATGCCAGACAAATCAAGTTAATAACAATAACCTTCCAATCTATATTTCATATTACTGCAACATCGTCTTTCCGTCAGCATAAGGGATTGTTGTTTGTCAAGCCTGAAATATCCGGTTGTAATCTACTTAAAGTTAGTTTACTTCGCTGAGGAAAATACTTTATAATGGATTTCAGCATCTGCATCATTTCATTTCGCGTTTCGTGCCACATGGTCGCACAAACATATAACGTCACAGTTTTATCAGTTTCATCATTGATTATTCGAAGATCGCCAACATCAAGTTCTGCTTTGTCCGATGACCAACAATCACTATCCATTTTCTAAATGAACTCAAAGGCTTTAGACACCTGACTGATAAAATATCATTGGAAATTTTATGCAAAGAGCTGGACAAAAAAAGCTTTAAATATTGTTTTTTACCTTTTTATTGAGGAAGATTCGATATACTACCAGCGATTGTTCGATCATCAATCCATTCATCACAGTTGTGATAGTATCAAATCTTCAAAAGTCTACTATCAGTAGAATTCTGCCCCAATAAGTATTTTTACACTTTTGATTTATATTTCTGACAATTTAAAATAACTTACACATCATCATCAGCATCAAATTTAGGCGTCCTGACATGTTGGTAAGCCCAATATAAATAAGTTAGCAACCAAACAAAACCAAAACATATCTCCGGTAATGATTTTTGCGACAACTTCCAAGTCAAGCAGTGCCACCGCAGTTCATAAGTAGACAAATATCCGCTAATGGAACATGCAGGAGTGATGAAACATGTCCCAATGAACATTATTGTAAGCAGTGGTACAACAATCAAAAGCGGATGTAGTACAGCTAGGACCCTCATCGACAATGCAGATAACAGGCGCGATATAAATCGCAAGACAAAATTTAGGAATACAATCCATAAAGCGACAGTATATCTGGAGAATAAACTAGGCGATGTCAAAAGCGATGAACAAAATATGACTTCTGATACTATCTTAATAATAATGAAACCAAATAATATCTGTTTTTATTCTCAATTTTGGGATTCCAGCTATATCGTCAACCATCATTGATTCAATTTTTCCCAAATGGTACATGGAAAGACGCTTACAAAGCAGTGGTGCTTTCTGAGGCAGACATTTCAATCAACGATTTCTTCACAGTTTTAAATGGCAGATATTGGAGCTTCGCAATCCACATCACTACACTCGAAATGAATATGCGTAGAAGTGACACCATGAGTCGTGTCATTGAACTCATTTTCCGCGTCCCATACTTCAACTGTAAAAATGACAGAACTAAAGCAGTTATTCTTCCGGAGGATCTTCAACTTTTGATATCAAAATTACCTTCAAATGAAACAAATTACAGTTAACAGTTCAATAAAGCTTTGTTCACATACTTGATACAAATAGCGGTAGCCCGATATAGCATGACCTTCATTGATCCATAATTCCCAGAAGCCAAATGATGATAAAATTAAACCGATAGGCAGACCGACGTATTTGAAGAATGGTACGGCAGTTATACTCCACAAATAACAGGAAGCAAATACAACCAAAAATATCACCGAATAAATACATGAACGCAGCAGCAATTTCAATCTCTTCTTCAAAGTCCTATATTTTTGTCATCATTAGAGTTTGAAATTATACGATTATTTTGATAATCATGATATCAACTGCTGAATCAAAAAGCTAAAAAGTTACTTACCACACTGGATCGAAAGAACGACGGGCCAATTCCTTGATTTTTAGATAAAGTGGGACGAATACTGCAGAGACCGATAGAATCAAGCAGTGCAGTGGATCCAGTGACGGATAAACATGGAAAAATAAAATGGCCATGCCTATGGATCGGCAAGATTCCAATATAAGAAGCTGAATAAAAATTAAAACGTTACGAAAGAAACGAAGAAAAATAGAAAAGCTTACCGATAATGTTGCACCTTTCCGCTCCTTCGGACATTTGCATATTCTGTATAGCGATTGAATCACTGCCATTACATCCGGCACATTTTGAATAAGCCACAAAGCACAAACGACAGACACTGTCACTTCTGTACTTCTCATCTTTGCTAAAAATGGATGGCATAACAAGTATTTTGTATTATTAGGCTTGGCTGGCAGTTTCCTTGAAACCACCTAATGCTTGACTAAGAAATAGGTTACAAATTGTTTTCATTAAATATCAATAGGTCTTCTTGATAAGTATTTCAGACTCATTTAAATACTTTCAACGAAAAGGAGATAACCTTTTCCAATATAGCACTTTCTTTCAAAATGATTTCCTGGAGTTTTCAGCTCAATACTGGTTGCCAACAAAATGACCACCAGTTTGGATGTCGCTGCTCCAAAAATCAAGAACAAATTTGACAACAGAAATATAAGAAACTGAAACAAACGAAAAGAGCTTTCACTAATGCTAGAGCAAAAAAAGGATCATGAATCATGATTCATATCTCTTTTCCTGCTTCATCATTTTTTGCGTACTGCAAATTCGTCATTTTCCTATCCTTGCTGGAATTCTTACCAGTCAGAATCCGGTCTACATACTGCTGCTGATTGAATTAACCATGATGGAAGAGATTTTGAAAGAGGCAAGCATGAATATTTACAAAATTAACTATCATATTAGCAATTCTATTAAATGAACCAATCATGAACTTTGAGAGTTTGGAGGAGAATAAGTTTGGTGGTTGAAATAAAATTCATCCGGAATGACTCACCTTGAAAATCTGCAGAGTTTTTACCATCCATGGAGTGAGCTCATTGTGTAAATGATATTCACGTGAATGGGATCGGTAAACATCCCATCTTGACTTGAAACCATCCCATTTCGAAAATGTCATGGATAACATTCTGAAACAAAGAAAAACTTCTTCTGGTCAACTATCTACCCCTATGCAGAGGTAATATACCGTTGATGCATCAACAATTCTAGAAACTTCTTCTGGTCAGCTATCTACCCCTACGCAGAGGTAATATACCTGCGGGATTGGGCGAAATTTCATTTATCGACGTAAAAGTTTTCGTATTAATATCAGTCTGACTAATAAGCGTAACTCGAAATTATATTAGAGTTAGCTAGTGACGCGATTATGCAATATAACTTAACAAGCCAGTGTTGAATGAGTTGGAAATATTCAAATGTAGTGCATGGGAATACCTGCGTTTACCTGCAATGACGGATTTAACCATATCTTGATCATCCCTCAGGTAATGTGATTTATGTTGGAAGCAATTCGTCGTTTAATCTGTGTGACATTGCTCGATTTTACATTTAGTTTATATTTCATAGGTGGATGAACAAATGTTCTTATTTATGTGTTGGTGTAGGAATCGCTTCTAAATGTGTTGCAATAATTTGAAACTACGTTTAAGTAGTAGCATGAAAATTATAATGAGGTCAAGGATACTCACCCCCAACTAGTGGTCTTTGTCACCTCTCTCTTTCTGTCCCCTGCTCTTCGCTCAATTCAGTTGCATCCAAATTTGAAATTTCATGCATTCTTTTTTTCTGCATCATTTTTTATGCCAATTTCCCTGGACAGTCATTGCACTGCTCATTATATCGCCATAGTAGTATTGATGTTCTGTTCCAAGTTTTGGCACTTTTTTCATTTGCTAAGACATTCGTTTCTAACTAATATTCATCTTGAGTAGTTCACCTTACCAAGTAAAACAGTAAAAGCCTAAATAGTCAATTATTGAGATGGCCAATTCCAAAAATCCTTCGCTTGCATAGTTTCGAATTGATAGGAAACTCTCATTGATAATTGAAATGACCGTCAAATGCTTCTGCATGACTTGTGACTCCATGTTCTCTCTCTGTTGTTCATTTCAGATCAATTTAACCTCCAAATAAAAAGTCTAAAAACTGTTAGACATGTCAGGAGTTATCATTGATATGCTGTCATAAGAGAATTGGATTCTTCTTGAATGTTTAAATGGAGCAAACATTTTAAAATTTCAAGCCATTCAAGAATTTGTATTTGAGATGTGAATGAAATTGATAAGTACTTATTTTTCATCTTTCGTGCTATCTTTCATTTTTTCAGTAAATGATAACAACGATACTGACCTCTTATGCTGACCTCTAATCCAGCGATATTTGAATTTTGCAACTGAGTGCGAAATCATCAGCACACTGTTATGTGAATACTTCATAATTTAACAATTTTTTCTTGTCATAATTAAAATTTATAAGGATGTAATTTGAAATGAAATGAAGAGTAATTTACTTTTAAATTCACTGAGCAGCCTGTTGTTGATATGCGCAACACGGGTGATCCACTGCTGTCATCGATTCATATCGTCAAAATTTCGATTTTTTTTTTTTTTGGAGCCACCCAGAATATCTGACTCACGTAATTTTATAGTGAGTAACTGAGAAAACAGTCAGCAACCATTGCGTTTTATAATAGAAATTTTACGATGTGATATCTTTGAGGATGCTATCAATCATATTTATCAGAGTGTTAGGTAGATGATTCACGCTCTCAGCACATTGAAATTTTGTTTCAGAATAGATATATTTTCTATGTTTGATTTTTATTTTTACATCAAAGACATAGTTTGTTGTGTACGCGTAATTAGATCGCCATCTGATTAGGCACAATGAATTTGTTATCGGAAATGTGATCAGAAAATTTTTACTTGGAATAGTGACTTTGGAATTTAAATCATTGATGTAGTCGAACAATAATCTCGTCGTCCAATCCGGTTCAAGTAACAACACAGTATTGATGATAAACTCAAAATGCTCCTTCTTTTGAAATTTTTCCGGGTTAGCTTCCAACACTTGTCTGTCCAGTCGCTCCCTCTTTTGAGATTTTTCCGGGTTAGTTTCCATCACTTATTTGTCCAACAATCTTTACCGCATTTTTTCAACAACCACTTCATTTTTACAGTGGTTTGAAGCCTTGCATCATTCCTTTCTTTCCTATTGTTGCTCTATCAAACTCTTCTGTCTTTTCTTTTCATTGGACAACTTTCTCGTAGTTCGATACTTTTTAGTTATACTGCCTACTTAGAAACATAGGTAGAATGAACAAATATGCAAAATATATATAATATTGTACATGGTAATATCACTAAATCACTAAATATAATATTTATTGTAAATGGTAAGATATTATATTATTAAATATATTATTGTACATGGTAATACAAGGTAATATATTATATCATTAAATATAATATTTATTATACATGGTAGTATATTATAGCATTAAATATATTTATTGTACATGGTAATATATCATTAAATATATTGTTTATTGTATATGGTAATATATTATATCATTAGATATAATATTTATTGTACATAGTAATATATTATAGCATTAAATTACAAGAAATATTGGCAGGAAAAAATCCTATGAATTTCTATATCAATGAATGCTTATCGAATGTGAAATTTGAAAAATATAAGTGTGAAATGGTGTGGGAGGTCATCAAGACCCTACGATTTGTTTTACTGAGCGGTGAACGTGGAGGGTTTGTGGTATGATTCCCGATTGAGTTTCTTTTATGTTGATCACTTTCTCTTGATTTCTTTTTGCCAAAATGATGGTCCACTTTCATGGTTTCTTTCGAAATTTTCTTTGATTCAAACGGTTTCATTTTTCATTTCCGTGCCACATCTTCACTTTTCTCTCAAGAAACCTTTCATTTCCCTTTCCGGGCATTCGCAACAAATGAAGTGCAGCGAATTGATATCAGTTACTTCGTGTAGTTTCAAAAGACTCTTACAACTATTATTAAATGAAACAGCCACTGATCGAGAGAATAGACACTGAGACCATACAACAAACTTTTTCTCTCCATAACACGTAAATATCATAAGCAGCAAAGTGAAGTATAGGTAAGATTTCTGCTTCTATAATATGAAATATATCACTGTGCTGCATAGGTAAGATTACTGCTTCTATAATATGAAGTATATCGGTTTGCTGCATAGATAAGATTACTGCTTTTATAATATTTCTCACAACATTGTCGTATAAGCTGAGTGAAAAGTATTTATTATATGGCAATGGTAGCTACTATTTTTCCAGGTTACATTTCGTATGTCTTATATCCGGTTCCCTCCATTTGCTCCCACTCGACAGCATTTTAAAACACAAAAAAAGACTGTCTGTATATGTGGTACGACCGAGAAGGTATAACGGTGTTGGTGTTTCCTTCTCCACCACAACAACAGGCGTAATTTTTTATACTGATGCATCCTTCTTCCTCGTTTTTTTTTTTTTTTTTTTTTTCCAGATATCCTGCATAAATTTTCAATACATTTTATGCGCAGCTATAGCGGGATAAAAATTACATGAAATCCGCAGCAGCAGATTACTGTAAGTGCCGCACCGTAAGTGTCGTCTTTATCCGACTTGATATTTGGTGTAAAGTATTAACATTAATTGATTAATGATTGATTAATGTGTTATTGATTAATGATGCTTTTTTTTGTCTGTGATTTTTGTCATTAGTAGAAGAGAAGAGAAGTGATCATTGATTACGTTGAGAAAACATTGAACGAACTTCATTAACTTACCACTCTATCCTTCTGTTGTTTCTTTTTGGTCAATTTTATAGTAAATATATTATAAGGGAAATGAAATTTTGTTATATATGTTGTTTTAATGCATTCTTGCTGCTGGCAGAGTAGTAGCACAAATGTCGTCTATATGTCATTTCAACATTCAATGATTTCTCTTATCACTCAAGTCGATTAGTATGACCATGAAATTGAGCAGAATTACCTTGAATTTCAAGGTGGAATTCCTGAGAAAGCATATTGAAAAGTAGCATGGAGCACAGTGATGGTCATACTAAATGGTCATATGGTCATACGGTCACTCCTAAGAAAGCATGCTACAGAAGTAGCATGGAGCACACGGAGTGATTCGGTGATATGCTATCCGTGTTCTGCAATATGAAACAATTTCGGTCTTCAGTGCTTCCTTTGCAGGTCATCATCGAACGAACATCAAATAAATGGCTTCGACAAGTAGCTCACCCTCGTCAAGCGGTTATGGAACATTATCAAAAAACAATACGGTCAGAAATATGCAAAAACAACAAAATTCTGTGTTCGGTAGTTCAACAATGGTACTTTTTCCACTTTGTTTTCTTGTGTTCATCTACTTGCAATTTCACCGTACGTACTTACGATACATTCAATCTGACATACGGTTATCTTCTACTACAATTTCATTTCTGGATTAAATCATAAGCATGGTGCACCAGTTTCATTTCTGGATTAAATCATAAGCATATGGTACATATCGAGTATTGATATGCGTTATCCGAGAAATCTGAGATCTAAGAAATTTGATCTTCATCCCAAAGATACTGTTGTTAATTTTAGATGAGCTAGTTCTAAAGCCATTAAGTATTAAAAGCAATCATTGATGTGTTTTGCTGCTTTTTGGCAGATGGCAGATAAGTTTGTTTAGTGAGTAATAATTCTATGCTATTTTCATGCATGTAGGCATTAAAAGTGCATTACAGAGTGCAGCACAGAGATGTGAAATCCCTATAAAAGAAATGAATTTTCTCATTCACATAGTTAATGGTAAAGTGTAGAAAAAGCGATGCAGTGAGGGAAGTAATTTAATGAATCTCATCATCAGAAGAAATGTTAAATTTAGTTGCTCCTCATTGTGCTTCGGTGCAAAATCAAATTCGAAACAAATGTGGTCCAAATTTAGGTCAAATTAATTCAAGCATATAGTAAATGAGACTGTTGTTTGACCAGTTATTATTTTTATTTGTCTAATAATTTTTGCTGAACTGAAATATTGTATTCCACCATTTTCCTACTTTGTACATAAAATTTTCAGATACATTATCCTTTATTAAATCTCACTTTTCAGAATCACATTCATTTGGTGTTCAGCGTCCTTCATATTTTTTCTAATGGCTTGAACACTTACTTGATTTTGGAATCAAAAATGAAATAACAGGCAGGAAATAGTAATATTGCCGAATTGAAAGTTAATGTTTTTTATTTGACAGTATTACACGGTTTTCATGTGACAGTTTGCTATAATTGAGAAAATGTTGACATCTGAAAGCAATTTAGGAACAATTCTATCCTCCGGCATCTTCGGCATTTTCCATACTGAAAATGATTCGGTGGATGAAGAGAAAGCTTACTTATCTTTTCGAGATTGCCGAAATAAATGCACTTCCTGTCAATACTATCAGCATCACTCAGTGGATACGGTCCTGTCCATTTTCCTTCCTGTCCTTCAATTTTTTCTTATTTTCACATTCTCCTTGTCTTAGCACATTATACGTAATTGTGTAGTCATCATTTGTCATCACTTATCTTAATTTAAATATCCATTGTTCTTTAGCTGCCTTATAAAATCCTTCTTTCTTCTAAACTAACTATCCAGAATGCAAATGTCATTATTCGCCTTTTCAATTCGCCAGTTCAAATATCAACACAGATCAACTGTCTGTCTGAGGTTAACAATAATAATGGATAGAAACCACTTGCTCGCTCTGTGATCATATATAATCAGTCATCTGACTTCAATAAATATTTCACAGTTAGCGACCGAATAGTAGCTACCTTGTGATGGTTATTAACTCCAGGATTGAGATTGGTTTTTAATTTCTTCGAGCTTTTAAGTAGTTTTCATTGGTGACACAAAGTTTATGACTTATAACCCGCTACGTAGCTACAGCTTCACTATCAAAGGTGCTTTGTTGCAAAGACTCATTAATTTGCTATCAGTACTCACGTTTTCGGAAAACTCATTTTTTTTGAAGACAGTTTCATTGCTAAAAGTTCAAGCTAGGCAATGATTTTCATTAATGTGAGGATACATTTCAAATACTGCACTTGTTCTGATTTCAAAAAATAGTTCTTCTAGGAAACTGCTGCGTTGTGGTCTTTAATTGCAGAATAGCTCTTGACTCAATTTAAATTTTCACAGTTGATCTTTTTAGCTAACTTTTACAATCAGGATTTCCTATGAATAGCACCCTGGCTACATCCTAATATCCAAACATTTAAAGAATAACATTATATTGTTCTGCATAGCGCATGTTGGTATTACCTTGCACTGGTTTATCTGTCACCTCAAAAATGATAAGCAGACAATATTCAATAGCTCTCGTTATTCATAGATACACAGGAATCAGAATATACATCAACGAATCGATTTCATTTACAATTTTGATTTGATTGTTAAGTATTATCATCATCCATATATATTCATTGCAATAAAAAAAATAGATGAGCAAAGAGGATTATGAAAGGGATCGTATACGATGGCAACAGAAATTGGATGATACTTCGAAACGCTTAGCTGATGCCGAAATCATCAATTCCGAAATGAATCAAATCAAAGCTGAACTGGTCAACTTTTTTTTAGCTATTTTTTTTGGTACACAATTTTATTTCTTGTGACTAAACTTATCAGTATCACAGGCATACGCAGCTTCTTGCATTTCTCTTGAAATTTTTAGCGATGATTTGGTGAATTGATTCAATTATAGAATAAAAAAATTGTTGAAATGGAACGAATACAACGGCCTTTGATCGAGCAAAATCGTCGGTTAACTGAGCGAAATCGCATACTTCAAAATGAAATGAAGAATTGTGAACAGAAGTTGTGCCACTCGCAGGATGATTTCTTGACTTTGGTTGGTTTTTTCCTTAAAAGCCAATTTGTGCTGTTGCTAGAGACTGCTAGATACTGACTGCTACATGCTGGCACATTTCTGACCTTCTACCAAATTTTAAACGAAATTTTTTAGAAGGATGACTATGAAAGATTGATCAAAGACAATCAGAGCCTGAAGGAAAGAAGAGCTTTTCCTGAAAAACTGGAAGAATTAGACAGATATAGAAATCAAGTGCTGGAGTACTCCAAATGTATCACTGCACTGAGGCAAGCAGGTTTGGTAAGTGTTCCCCCGTATTTGAGACATTTTCTTTCACTTCCCACTGAGTAATTGATGTACATGCATATAGGTTATTGTATACTGGTGAATTAGTTAGTGGAGATGGCTGATGACTCACAGTGGTAGAAATGAGTTGATTCGGAGGAGTAAAATTCAAAATTAGCCATAAATTTTGATGACAGGAAATAAGTGGGATGACAGTTGCATCCTGTCCATTCATGTCCTTCAAATTTCAGGAGAAGGATCGCCGTTATGATTTGTTAGTTCAAAAATTCAAAAGATTGAGGAAATGCATATCTTCTCGAAAAAATGGCGAAACTGAAGAGGACAGACAATCTTCATTTGGTGGATCTGATTGTTCTGCTGAAAGTTCTATCTCATTGAACACTATTACGGAAGACTTAAACGAAGTACTCACAAGCCTGAAATAGTTTTTTTTTTTTTGCAATGGAAAAATAAACTGTGTTTGAATTTCGTTTTAAAAGCAACTCCTCCCTTCTGGTAATCATTTGAAATCAAAAAAATTAAGATACAGGCATTCCCTAATGCCGAAAAAGTGAAGATAGAAGGCACGGAATTACAACCGCATTTCAAATTGCAGGCAACGGATAAAGATATTCAAATCGCAGGCGCCGGATAAAGATATTCAAATTGCAAGCACAGGATAAAGATATTCAAATTGCAGGCACTGGATAAAGATATTGAAAACAGCTATCAACAAATCGCTCGCGAAGGTGAACAGCTGCGACAAACGTTATCAGCATTAAAAACCGGTGAGTATGGGCTTGAAGAAGACCAGCTTTTAAGACACCAGCTAATTTGCGCCCAAACAACAATTGCTGAACAACAAGTTGTCATCGAGCAGCAACAGTTACAAGTAAATGATTTATTGTTACTTATTAAAACTTGTTCGCAGTGGAATCATGATAATACGCCACCGGTAACGGCTAATATTGTAAGCCTAAAAAGTTTAATTTAAAAAGTTGACCTTGCACGTGTTATCTTTGGAGGAATTCATTAGCACTGCGCTGCAGACGAATTATATTCGTTCTTAAGAAAGTTTCTTCTACACAAACAAACTAAATTACATTATAGTTAACTTTGTTCTATATTTATATAAGTTAATATGGTTTTTAATTTTACGTTGTTCAGTAAGAGCAATGCAGAATCAGCAACATGTTGCAATCTCCTCGTTAGTGTAATTATAAGTAAATTGCCAAAGTAACGAGATATACTGAAATCTGTTAATTTTATCTATCCGCATAAGTAGACAAAAAAATTGGACAAAATAATATTGAGATCAAAATAATGTTGAGATCGATTTTATTTTACCGCTTAGTTTTTTTTTTTTTTGAGAACAATGACCAACTATTATGGGTTTAATACCATAAACTTTACCATAAACTCGACTAATTCAACTGAATTTGAAAAAATTGACGCCATAAAAATGTAATTATTCCCTGCTACTTAACAAAACCACTTATCATCCGGACTAACGAAACTTCATGAGAGTTAAATGAGTTTGAATGATCAGTTTGAAGTAAGTAATAGCCCCAAGGTCTTGCGCTTTGTTGCTCCAATGTTCAAAAAACCCGTGATTTTCTAATGTACTTCAATAGCAGGGCTGTTCTAATAATATCCTTAGCCGCAAAAACTTAGTAGAAAAGGTTTCAAGCGTAGTGTGTTAGATAGAAATTAGAGGCTATCAGCCTAAGCATCTGCCTGGAATGAGACTTAAAATTTCTATAATATTACTTAGGAAGTCATTGTTCCAGGTAAATGTAAATCCATTTTTTAACTGTCAAACCGCATCACACATATCGAGGTTGTGTATGAAACAACATGTTCAAGATGCTATCTGGATATAGTTCACCTGTAAGTGACTATTAGTTTAGTCGGAAAATACGATGGAATTGTTGGATAGCATCGCTAGACTACAAGATCAAATCATGGAACAACGCTCAAAAATGGAAAGCATGGAAGCAGAATTGATCGAGTCCAGGGAAATGAACGAATTATTGGAATTTCAGATTCTGGAGAATAAACAAAACATGGAGCATGAATATGAGGTGTGAACTTTTTTTTCAGTTTGCTTTCCAAAATCGAATTTTTCATTCAAAATGTATATTTTATGCGTATTTTTTGACTCACACCTAATTTTATTGCTTTGCTAAATTTCGTCCAGATACCTCATTGACTGATGCGTGAATCGGGACTAGATTCTGAGAGACATATCGACTTGAGTACATTGACATATTGACAACGCCGTATGTTTTTCAAATGCCTGTATATAGAATCATCAAACCTAGCCAGCATCATTAGATATGATATCTAATGAGGAAGCAATCATTGTTATCAAAAGATTCAGAAGTTGATTTTAGATTCTAGAATTTTTCGCCGTTTTTACCTACTCCAAGGCATCAATCAGTATTCGCAGCTCTAGCAATCGCAATTTGACAATAAAGAAAACTAAAAATGATTCATTCTTAATTTGAAAAGTGCGATTTCACCAATTTTTCATCTTGAATCCTATTTTGTCTTATTCATTTTATATTGTCACTTGGAACGACTGATGACACTGACTGACCAATCTGTTATAGCTAATAATGCATTCCAGTTTTATGGTTCTTAATTTCTTCTACTCCAGTTTAAATACTTCTTTTATCTTGAATATTCATGTGTTGGATTAACCTGAATCTTTTGTGATTATTACCATGAAAACGAAGACAGAGATGATGATGATAAGGCTAATCGTCATTGTTTTGCTGAAGTTTTATTTAGGAACGACAAACACCGAAAGAGTCGGTAAACCGGGAAACAATGACGGATTCGTGGATCAGTGAAGAAGACGAGTGCATGTTCCTTAGTCAAATGTCACCTGTAGCAGTAAGATTTTGAAAGAACTGAAAGATTGAAAGTGATTTGAAAAGCAAGTATTTGTTCTTTTGAGAATGCTACACGAAACACTTTCTGTCGTTTTGTTTGAAGGATTTTGGAGAAATTTGCAATCGAAAATGTGAACTGATCAATCTGCGTCGATCAACATCGTTGAATATGAATGAGAGGAAAATGGTGCAACAAATGCTCAGCTATGTTGAACATTTAGAAGATGTTCGTTATGGCACCTTTTTTAAGCTTTTTTTTGTGGGAATTTTTTAATCTCTTCAATTATTACACTTGACAATTCGTGATGAATTATTGAAGCAATGGCTTGTTTCATTCTCATTATTTGGCCATTTTTTATCGTCTTCCGAAATGTCATTTTAGCAATTGCTTCATCTCAGAACAGATACAGAGCAGAAAGAAGCTGAAACAGCAAAAAGAATGCAAGATCTTGAAGCACAAATTGAGCAATATTGCTCAAAACAAAAAAAGAAGGACGTGAGTATTTTTTTTATATGAAAATGAAAACTTGGTGAATAGAGTGGAAGTTGCTTTAAGTACTGATAGATTGGAAGAGAAAGAAACTGGTTTTACTTCAAATTTTATGTTTTTTTCCACTGGTCAAACCAATTCTATCGGCTAGGTTAGAAAAGGAGCTCTAGTCAAAAAGAGCAATAAAAAAGTGAAAAACATCTTAAATTGTGATACCATTTTTAGGATCTGCGGGTGGAAGTAGAAATATTGCGTAAACGAGAACTTGAACTCGATTCAGAGAAGCAAATGGTTTGTACAGCATTTCTAATATAATAAATTCATTAAGATGAATCAAATCCATAATCCATGAGAATTGCATTCAAATTACTTTTGAAAATAAACCTTTTCCCAAGATTTTAGCTTCTCAGTCTTTTATTGTTTTTTGCCTAAAATTAAAGTTCAAATGAACTTATTCAGCTAAATGGTGAAGTAAATAGGATGTCCAAAGAAATGGGTAAATTACGGTATCTTCTGCAACAAAAGGATGAGCAGCTGACTGTGCAAGGTGACAAAAATTCTGAACAAGAAAGGTTAGAGAGATCTGAGATATTTTTCAAACTTCTCGAAGCATAGAGCAGTTGAAGTAGGTGTGAATCAATTTATAATATTTACATAAGTTAACTAGTAATCTGAAAATGATGTGCTTTTGCTTATTGATGTATTCATTTAAGCGGGATCGTTAAAATGAAAACTCAAATGCAATGCTATGTGGATGAAAATAATGAGTTACGCTGCCAGATACAAAAGTACACAAAATCCTTACAAGAGTTTCAGGTAAATTTCACGTTTGTTGGGGGATTTTTTTATCGCAAATAGTTCAAGTTCCTTTATTTATTATTCGAAGAAGAGAGTGAAATATTTAAATTTTCGACGGAGACTTTAAGGAAATTCTGGCAAAGAAAGAAGAAGAAATGAAATTGTTGGGAAAGGAAAAGGCTATGTTACAGGTGGAGCATAGTACTGCTTTGGATGAAATACAGCGATTGAAAAACGATATAACGCCTGAAGAAAAGTAATTTAAGTACCCTTATATTTAGCGTTTTCGGAACACATAGTTGAGAGGTGTTTCGCAGTATCAGTTACTCTTCATTCAATTTTAGAGCGTTATCGGAAAGTGAGGAAACATTCACGAATTACTATTATTGTTAATTGACTAATTATACTAGATTAATGCGAAATATTCCCATTTCGCTTAATTTCAGAACAGATTTGGAACGACGTTTTGAAGAAAATCGATTTTGTCTTTCGTGTGCTTTGAAAACAGTGCACGAGTATGAGGACGAAATTTCAAAACTGAGAATTCATGTGGCTAAACTGGAATCAGAAAAACAAGAAGAAAGAAGTGATGACACAATGATGATGGAATTAGAGCAAATTCGTGAGTACAGTGAACAACTTGAAGAACAATTTACGGCTCAAATTGGCATTATCGAGGCGCTGAAGCGCAAAATTATGCAGGTTAATCCACCTTTTATCATTCTTATGATTAAATCCACACGCTTAGAGATAGTGTTCTGATGTTCTAAGAAGTGAGAGAAAAGGATGCTGAACAGAGGATTAGTCAGCTATCATGAACCTGTGTCCCTTATTCTGACCCTGTCATGAATCTATGGCCCTTATTCTGATCCTACCATGAATCTATGTCCCTTATTCTGACTCTATCATGAATCTATATCCCTTATTGTGACTTATTTCAGCAAAAAGCGTTCACTGACTTTTTGTGGAGCATAACAGAAAGTGATGAAATGAGCTTGGCAAAAGTGGAAGATAAATTAACCAGATTTAAATCATCGCAACAGCAGGATGAAGTGGATTGCCAGTTGACGGATGCTGTCCAGAAGCTGTTAAGGCTTGTGTCAACTAACTATCCTTGTAACTACAAAACGTCGTTACCCGATACTCGTCCCTAATTTTATTATGTATAAATACTATACATGATTAAATGCATCAGTGAATTTCACACCACGTCTCACCATCATATCCATAAAATAGCCTGTATGTTTTATTTCGCAATTTCAGGTTGAAAAATTTTAAAAAGTCGATTTCTCGAAAGTTCAAAGTTCGAAAAAGAAAACGTACTATTAAAAGAACAGTTCATCTGAAAGATATCTAAGCAAGTCCGTTTTCTCCTAAAAATTGATACTATTTTCGTGGCAAGCTATACTCAATCATGGCCCTCCGCTTGTTTTCTCACTTGTTTTCTTGTCTTCTGAACAGTGGTTCCTCGAACCGACTTTTCAAATCCTAAGTTTTCGGTAGTTTCAGTGAAATTTTGCAAATTTTGGTTGGATTGATGTGAGAAACATTCTTACATACCCAAAAGTGTTCCTTTACCTGGCTAATTGTAACGCAAGCTGGTATCTTATTATTATAGCAAACTACTACTTTTGGTGTGAGTTGGAAATAAGATAGGTAGCTCAGATAGTTAATTAATACCCGTAGTTGACCCGTAATTCATTGTGGGCTAGCTGGTAATAATAGCTTGCTGATGTCTGACGCAGAAGTCATGCTTAATATTTTATTGTGTGACCTAGTATTGTGCTAGGTTGACCTGTTAGGTCAACAGAATCAGCAATTATTTCTAAATAGAAAATATTAATATCTTAACAACTGTCCAGAGACAGTAACTCCTTAGTTGCTAAGGAAAAGCTTTTTTGAATTTATCTTACAAATTTGATTAACTGTTCAACTATATGGGTTGAGAAAGTATGAAAGCCACCAGTAGAGCGTAGATTGTTGTTATCAAGAATGTGCGGGGGATATTCATTCCATTCTGTGGGATTGCGCAGCATATCAGGACATTAGGGAAGGGACTCTGGAAAATCTGGGAAATAAAGTTGAGGACATTAGGAAAGGGATGAAAATCTGGAAATTAAAGTTGAGGACATTAGAGGAGGGACTCTGGAAAATTTAGAAAATAAAGTTGAGGACATCAGCACTGCACGTGTGATTTGCAATCCTTGATTAAATAAGCCATGAAATATTAGCATTATCCGTGTAATATATACGTAATCCTTGATTAAGTAAGCCGTGAAATATTAGCATTATACGTGTTATGATTTGTAATGCTTGATTAAGTAAGCCATGAAATATTAGCGATCTATTCATTAGACCTGAAGTATTCATTGAATCAATGATGTATTTGATTAGATCAGGGATGCATTCGTTAGATCAGCGATGTATTCATTAGATCAGTGATGTATTCATTGGATCAGTGATGTATTCATTAGATCAGTGATACATAACATTCATTTCATTTCAAATCAGTTTTTGGCAGCTAACGTAATTAATTTAAAGCCATTTTATTTTTTTTATCACGACTCCTGCCCTGCTTGTACAGACCCCTTTTCTCGTTCCGCGTTTATTCTAGTCGTTTTGAAATATTAAAATAGGTGCATCTTCACATGACTTTCATTTTCATGCCGTTCTGACCGCTGGTCATCCTTCATATTGTCCAGCAATTGAGCACTGATCACATAAAATCTGCAATCCGAAGCAGTGATAATGCTTACTGTTTATCGCTATTTCTCTCTCCTAATAAGACCAGTGAGTGTCCCGTGGTGTCCCATATAAGTCATTGTGTTTATTATTTTTTATGAGAATACTTGGGCAATATTGCGGAAAGTGCCATAGGATCAGATCAGATGAGAACAGTTCAGTTACACCTCACTATTCATTTGCCATAAGATCAGATCAGATCAGAAAAATTCAGTTGCACTTGATCACTTGATCACTTAATCAGTATTATTGTCGCAGCCACAGGATAATTTGTGTGCTGGAATCATTGTTGCAAGTCCTCTTATCTCCGAAAATGAATGCAAAACTAGCACGACAGCTGGATCAACCTATTTTTTACAGTATTCAGCACTAAAGATGACATCTTCTAGCATTTTTTATTCTTCAATCGACCACCGATTTATTTACTGATCAGCAAAAAAAAAATGAAGAGATCACCGATTTATTTATTGATCAGCGAAGAAAACAATGAAGAGAGAGATCACCGATTTATTTACTGATCAGCGAAGAAAACATTGAAGAGAGAGATCACTGATTTATTTACTGATCAGCGAAGAAAATAAAAACTTCAGTGGAATACACTAGAAGTTTGTATTATCTTTTAAGTTTCAATCGATATCACTTTTGTAGTCATCTTTTCCGGCAAAACAATAACAAAGTTGCACGACGATATGGCTCAAGTGCCAGAGTCGTTACGGAAATAATAATGATTGTCCGCATCTGAAACTGAGTGAGCCGAAATATTTTAATGAAAAAAAGGAACTTGTGGTGAGTCATAATTGATAATTAATGATGAAATAAATGAATGATTTTTCAATTCATTACCTCGTAAAGATAGTAAATCATGATCTGAGTGTCTTGTTGAAATTGCTTTCAAGATAATCATTCTCACAATCAGCAAGTATAAAAGTTGTATATGCTCAATGAGAGATTTTTTGATTTTTGAAGCATCTATGTCGCTAAGTTGAACGTTCTGATTTGAACACTGGCCGTATAACATGATATGTTATTTATTTGGCAATCCTTAATTATCAGCATTTTTCCATGCTCTCAGAGAAACTTTACAGAAATTTGGATCTTCGAATGATAAAACTTAATAGAACTAATCTTGCTGAAATGATCGAAGAAGTGCAACGATTCCGACAGCAAAGGCTGCATAGAAAATTGGTTAAAAATCTAATTTATTTCTACCATTTTTTTTCTCTGTTTTTCAGATAGTAACGAAGAGATATTTTGAACTACGTTCTCAGTTATCATTTAAAAATAACAAGTTAATTTTTATCATTAAAATTTTTTCTTTTCAACCAAAGTTAATTCAAATATTCAATTGTCAACAAACGTAATAAGAATGAACATTAGGACAATAATATAAGCACAGGTAATACAGTTATATGAGTACAGGTGCAATACCAGTATTTTATTAAAAGATTCAGTTAAGAAAACCAGAGAAAAAAACCCTGAATTAAAAACTAACATTAAGAATAAAAAACCTACATTCAGAATAAATCTTGAATTAAAACAAATTTATAAAAAAGAATACTATCAATAACCAATAAATAAACAGTAATTTTTTTTCAGGATGTAATAAATCAAGTAAAGGACGATATTGTTCTGTTGTAATTACAGGGTTTCCTAATTTAAAGATCTGTAAATCCTTTCTACCCTTAGATTTCTTGCTAATGATAGAATGATATCATCATGTCAAAAACTTAACAGGTAAACGTGAACAAATGCATCTTTTTTATCCTAACTTCCTCAGTACCATTTGCCAAAATTTGAGAACAAATATAGAGAGAAATGTCATCACCTAATAATTGAGCTCACCATTTCGAATCCCTTGCTTTTGGTTGCTTTTCACTTATAAGATGGAATTATTAGATTCTGATATCATTCTATAATCCAATAAGAAATATACCCTTAAATCAACTTAGGTAACGCAGCGACGTTTCCGATTCCTTGCTGCTTTAGGTTCAACAGCGAGGTACAACGATTCAGTGCTTTTCTCAAGCGTTAATCCCAGTAGAATATTCTTCCATTCTACTGGATTATAAGTTGACCAACGATGATTATTACTAGAAGTACTGCTTGCATCTCTTGTTTTTTGTTGTTTTTCACCTGTAATGATCACAAGATTTTAAAACTAATTAAATTCTTTGAAATCCTAAGATCAGATTCATTATCAGAATTAAATTTTCAAAATTTTCTTTAGTGCTTGTAATTCTGTTTCTGAGAAAGCTATCATATTAACAGCTATCATATCGACAATCATTGTTTAATCATATTTTTTTCGTTGTTTTTATGATGTCTCCTTTAATCGGCTATCCCAGCGATAGTCCAGAAAAAAAAAAACAACTCAAGTTGAGATTTTCAAGAACGACCAAAGAATGCAATATAACTGGCAACATTCCCCAAAAAATCTTGATAAAAAAGAAGTTAAAACAAATTCGCCAACTAACCTCTGTTGTTTTTTGTTTCAAATCAATTTCTGCTGTTTTATTATTTACACTATATAATTTAATTTTTGGAAAAAAGAAATTGAGCTTTTTTTTCTTATGTTGTCAATTGAGTGAAGTATGACCTGCTATATCAAAAATTTGATTCTACAATTCAAATTGCGTCGTAAAAATCATTATTTTACAATTAGAATCTCACTAAAATTTTGGAAAAGCCATGCATATCTAGATAACTTGATTAGGCATAAGTGATGTAACATCATGACGACAGCGATTCGAACACGATCTCATAAGTATTATAGATTATTAACAGAGTGTAAAGTGCGAAGTTTCACTTTTATAAAGCTTCTCATAATGACGCTGTATTCTGTTCATATCTGTTAACGATTGAGATGGTGTTATGAATATGTACATAAATAAATAAAAAGATAAATAAGAACGAGAAAAAGTGGAAATGAAGAAATATAGTTATCTAACTTTCTTTCTGCACCATTAAATTTCGCAAGTTTTTGACAGTTTTGAAGGATGTAACAATATCGGAGGAAGTATTAGATGTTGATGTTTCTGAGGTAATCGTTTTTTTAGATGACAGAAATGCTAGTTGCCTCAAAGCATGCTTCTCCTTCTCTGTTATCTTTTCATTTTTCATTAGAACTCTGAAATTTGAATTCAACAAAAAATCGGGGACATTTCGAACTAATGAAGATTTGAAACTCCATCATATTTCTCATAAAAGAACGCACAAACTATAAGATGCTAAAAAGTGGTCGTGGTAACTTCCAATGAGGAATTCGGATTGCGCTTCTTTCATTTCTATAGTAGTGTATTATTTTTGACCGGATGCTTTAGAAAAGAACTATAAATCTTTAAAAAATTAAAAGAAGATTAGAAAAAACTTACTTATCAAAATAGGCTTCTCTTAATTTCTCTGGATCCAAAATTATCATTTTCAAAATTCTCTCCCAATCAGATTGAGTTAGGACATTTGCTGAAAGGAAATATATTTAAAAACAGAAATTCGTTCAAACTGTGATGTGAAACCCCGACAAATTTTAATACTATCAACAAACCTCAATTAATTTATATCTGTAAGATAATACTATGGCAGGGTATAAAAAGCTCTGCGCCATTTATATAAAATTATATTTCAGCAGATATTACTACTGGAGTATCCACAGGATTACTGTAGTTCTTGCTGCAGTACCCCCATCGTATTCCTGTAGGTAGAAGTGCTGTATCCGCTGATCCGTCAAAGAAACGCCGATTCATTCATATTTGTAACATGATACTACAGCAGTATATAAAAAGCTCTGCATTTTTTTCTTTTTTTTAGTATTTTTTAATTTTACTTGTTCATTAAGCATTTTTATCAGTAAAATCATCAATGTATTCTGCTTGTCGTAAGATTTATTTAATGTGAAATAAATTACTTTACTACAATCATTACTGTTTAAAGCATCTTAAAGTTTAATTATGAAATACAAAAATTTTCAATGTAATTATTCATAATGCAAAAAAAAGCTGCAAGAATATCAGGAATTAAAAAAGACTGAATTGTTTGATACGTCATATGATAAATATATTCATCACAATAGTTACATTCATTGTTACCTGTATCGCAATAGTTATATTCATCATTATGTTCATCACAGTTGTTGAAATACTTTGGAAATTTTAATTGATCGCCATTTATCGTTATGCAGATAAATCTATTTATCGTTATACACTGATTAATCTGCCATCTGCTAACAAAAAAAAAAAGTTGAGGAAAATAATGGTTAAAAAAAAAATCACCAGTGCATCTTTTTTCCAATTTCTTTTTCATCAATAAATATTTCATGTAACTTTTTTTTTGTTTAACATGAACTTTTTATATTTTAATTTTTTTACATAGGTTTTGATATTGTCCTGAATTTAATATATTTCAGTTTCAAATGAAGTATGAATTATTGAATTTTTGCGGTGAACTAATGATTAAAATTTCATTCGAAAAAAATATTTAAAATTATCTACAAGTTTTCAAAACTATTTTACTCGATAAAATGAATCAGGAAAGCAAGTGCAATTATTACTGTTTTAAAATGTAAACAAATTTGTTAATCTTTAGTTTCTTATCGGAAATAAATTTCTTCAGCTCAATGAAATTATTTTTATATAAAGGATCGAAGCGCTGTTGATAATGAAATATTTGCTTAATCTTTTCTGCGACACCCTGAACTTCAAAATTATTTATCCCAGTCAAGCTGAATTTTTCAACTGTCAATGTTCCATTTTTTCTGAAATTTAAATTAATCTATTAATGATCATGTTACACCTGTAGAAATCAATATTTCCTGCATTGATATGAAGACAGTTCCAAAAAGAAAAAAAAAAAAATTAAAGAGAAATGAAAGTTTAACCATAATAGTGTGAAAAATAAATCTCAATTGTCAACTTTTCATCTATGGTTCATTTCAATTAATTAAACTTTTTTCAAACAACATATAATTTTAACTAATTACACTGATTTGAAATAATTCAATAAAAACGTTCCCGGTATGTTTCACTCGTTAAAGGGACGAGGTAATATTGATGTTTTCTGTCTTGGATGACCATACGTGATATAAAGACGAACTTATGAGGATCTATGAGTGAGAAACTGGAAAACACTGTTGCGAGGAAAGAATATATTTATTTTATGTTATCACAATTTCTAAAAAAAAAAAGTTAAGAAATCTGTCACAATTATATGCAAAGAAATCACTGGAACGGCTAAAGAGTGGTGAAATTTCGTTCAGTCCTTGAATGGTATTCCTAATAGCAAAAAATTTTTGATCTGTTGAAATTTTTAAGAAATCAAGCAGATCAAAGTAGTTAAAATATAAATCTCTTGAAAAAAGGTAGTCCATTGATGATAGCGTCTCATAGAATGAGAAAAATTGAAAAAAGTACAAGTGATGAAAACCCTGAATGTATTTCAGGATCCACATTTACTATTGATAATATTTTTTTGATCTAATTTCATTTTTTTACACCAGCTGTAAAAAATCCGAATCATACCTTGCTGTTAATAAAATTTCATTCAATACGCTTCAAACATTAAAATAACTTGTATTAATTTCATCAGTTTTAGGAATTTTTTTTGAATATGCATATAAATATTCTTGTAGTTAATATCGTCCAAAAATTTTGAAAATTTTACAATGCAAAATTATTTCGGTTTTGCGTGTGATAAATGATAACTGCAACAATTTTGGCTCAAATTGTAACGCTTTGTTAATGTCTTCAAATTATTTTAGTAACAATAAATGGTAGCGCAAGAACTTTTTGGAAATCTCTACGGTATACATGCGGTAGATTTGTCAATATGGCCGTGCCATAAGAAGTTCTGAAAATGCTTTTCAACAATTTTATAATTTCAGCAAATTCGACATGTTCAAAATTAAACTCACATTAAAATGATCGATAGTCTATTGAGTCAATTCGATGATGACAATCGTCATCGCCGGAAACTTTCATACTACAATTGATCAGCTTCCGCACTCGATGTTATACTGTTGCATTAAATTGTTATTCATATCACATTACTAATTAATTGCTCCCATTCATTATAATTACTTCATTAGACAATGAACTGTGCATTTCTACCAGTAGGTATCCTAGCTAACTAAATCCGTAGGTCCCATGAGCCCAACAATTTGCATTGTGTCTTGTTGGGAAAACGAAATGGTGCTACACAGTGACAATGATATCGGTACGAGTGGTGGGTTTCCGATGATGGACGGTTTGGACCTGTTCGGTGAGTTGGTTGTTTTTGGAGTAGTGATACCTGTTAGAGGATGAAGGTTAAATGCATGATTTCCATTTTCGAAGGCATATCATCATATTTCAATATCAAAAACGCGTTTTCTCTGGAAATTGTTTTAAGAGCATATAGGAATGATTCGATATAAGTTCTTATATTCAGACGCAAATTCAAAAGAACCAACATTCGGAATTTCATCTATTTCTTGTGGATTTATATTTGCTTGAACAAGTTATGATATTATAGCTTTGAGAATGTCGGTTAGAAAGTAAATGCTATGTGTGTTTCTTCTTCATTCAGACATCATCGATCCAGACGATTCAAAGTTAATCTTTGCAAAGGACTAATTTAACAGAGCGGTACATGCTAAAATTTCATTTGTGGTCTCGCCGCTTCATTGCGGGTATATCGGCGGTACCTTCCTCAATCAGTTTGCATTACATCCGATTTCTAAATTCTTTCATTCGGACAGGTTTGGGAACCGTAAGCAAATTTGCTGAATTTGTTTTCCTGTCCTTCGCGCATTTTTTGATCTTCATAAGTAGACGATAGATTCACAACAAAAATAAAAGTGAAGCTAATGGACAGTCTGAAACTTAATACTTATTATATCTTTGAGTGGTCAAGATTAATTTTTTTCATTCTGATGTTTAACCAAAACGATTAATAATATATTTTAGGGCTTGTACTTTCTCGTTCATTTCTTATTGATAATAATTGTTGGATGCGAATATCTCATTCTATTCCCATATGAACAACAAGTACGACCGTCATTTCGCATCCCTCTGTATTATGCTTTCGGAGTATATCTGATTGTTTGCATTCTATTCCACTATCAGAAAGCATGCTCAGTGGATCCTGGACGACCAGAATATGTAAGTTATTTCCAAAGCAGACTTTCCTCACATTCATCGAAATTCCCTATACTGAGATGTTATTTTTTCACCCTTTTTTTATTAGCACTTGCAACATTTACAGTCCGACGCGGAACCACTGTGCATCTCATGTGGATATCACAAACCGGAAGGGACACACCATTGTTCACTTTGTGGTCGTTGTGTGCTATATATGGACCATCATTGTGTATGGATCAATCAATGTGTAGGCCTCAATAACCATCGCTATTTCTTACAGTTCGTTATCTATGTGTGGTTTTCGCAGTGCTTCATACTCACTGCCAATTATACAGCTTTTTGGGAACACTTCTATTCCGTTAATGTTTGTTTCTACTCATTATATTTAGGTGTTTTTCCGTTTAGTTATAGAATACTTTAAGAATTATTAGGAATGCAATACATCAAAATGACCGTAGAGCCTCATACCATCGTTTTTTCCAACTTTCCATAAAATCCGCAAAATATATATTGCTTTCGACTAGTTACGTAAGTCATTTGTGCGAGAAACACTGATCTTAACAGAAATTATGGGTTCATGCAGGAATTAGCATAACTTGTTAAGAGGTCATACATATGTTAAATGTTAATGTTGAAGTACAAATTTTTAGTATGTTTTCCTTTCTTTTTTCCAGAAGATTTCGGCGTATTAAATGTCATTCTTATTAAGCTGCCGCACCTTTGTCAGCGTCTTGAACAGCAATGGAATTTGAAGTTTAACGTTGAGACATTTTGGAAGAAGTAAACTTATTCCTTGGACTTGGAAATTGTTTTAAGCAAATATTGGCTTTGCAGCGCTTATCAGCGATACCATATTGTGCTCAGCACTTATCATTGGCACCGTGGCGTGGGTTACTTTGTTCACTGATACCAAATGTTCTAAGCAATTATATTTGTTTTGTTTATGGACTCGCAGCGCTTTTATTTATCATTCTTGGAATGTTCGCAGCATGGAACATGTATTTAATTTCAATTGGAGAAACATTCGTCGATTACCTGGCTGGTTTTCATCCCTTAATGCCATTTTTTAAAGATAAATTTCATTTTAGTTTAATGAATTAAAGTTATGACAACTGCAGAGTCATTTCCACAACATTTGAACATAAAGCAACCTTTGCCAATGTGGCGATTGTATTCTGATATTTCTGCATATAAAAAATTTTTCCATAACTTGAGTCAGTTTTCGTTTTTATGTATTGCGTGGTTATTCGGATATAATTTATCTACATCCCTTTTCATACCGTAAATCGTCCTTAAGCTGTAGGTTGTCGCTAATCCTATAAAGAAGTCCAGTTTCAACAGTACCATTCCTGGTTTGCTTAGAACCCATATGACGTTTACTGTTCCACATAGACAATTTGAGCACTGTCAGTTAACTCCACCATAGTCATTTAACTCAGATTGGGTTATTTGAACTACTTGTAGATGAGAAAATTAAAAATTTGTAACTCAGTTCTTCAAAACAAGGTTACATTGGGTGTGCTTCAAGTCTAACAACAAACGAAAGGCAGGAAAGAGCTATGAACTACTGCATTCCACTTTATTTGCTATGAGCAATTAAGATTTCTTTTTGGTGGAGGATAGTGGAGGATCGATATGCTTCATTTTATGTAAACCCTTAAAAAAATTTACATGCATTGCAATCGTTTTTCAAATTTCCTAATCTTTTTTTATTTTGTCTTAATTGTTTAGTGTTAACTGTTTAGCAGCATCGTGATTTCCGACGAAAACAGTACAGATGGCATTCACGGAACAATCTCGGGTTCGTGGAGAACTGGCGTTGTTTCTTGGGATTGAAGCAGGGTCGCAGTTTTGTACGGCACATACTGTTGCCATCCTCTCATTATCCCATTGACAGGCGTTTCATATGTAAAAGTGATGTTATTTCTTTCGTCGTATGAATGAATCGTTAGTGTCTCATTTCATTCGCTACTTTATCATGTTCTTTCATGCCTTCTAAGTCTTTGTTCATTTTTCCGGTTGCTTGAAATTTTTATTTTACTCTAACGCGATCCATTGGTTTTTGTTCATTTACCTGACGTAATTTCGTCCCAAATGTAGGACTGGTATGTTTTTCCGCTGTGACTATTGACTTGGTGTTATATGGAAACAAGTTTCAACTCTGTTTGGTTTACGGTTTAACATCATATGTTTGAGTACTGCGAACGGTTTATTCCAACGGTAACAAGCATTTCTGAGACTACAAGATAAATTCGGAAGAATGAGGAAAGGCTTGAGAAGAGACGGGATATTGGTAAGAAAGCATGATTTATTCTTTTTAATGACTGTGCACCTGACAGTATAATATTGGGTAATTTAAATAAGGAATAATGAGAAAAGGGAACTGATAAATATTTAGTACAATAGAGGCACTAAACGGATGATTTCACAACTTGTTGATGTTAATTGTTACATTTCATTTTTGTTCCAGAATTCATCAAGGCTAATAGCTGATGTATGATCCAGAACAGATACGCGTGGACGTTCAAACAGTTCACCACGTCTTATTTTGACTAGTGCTTCTTCCCTAGTTGTGCTACCTATTGTACTGTCCCGTACGCCAAATGGTAGGTTTTGTTTGCTTCGATTAGGTACCGAAGGATGTTCTTCGCTTACTTGACGGCCATTAAAACGTGGTTCAATCGTCAAAACTGTTGGTTCAATTCGTTCAAGATTCAACTGCCGTACGGATTGCGAATTTCGATTCGGAATATTTTGTTTTCTTGCTTGTCTGCAATTATGTTATGACGTACAGTTTGGTTTTTTCAATTAGATTTTGCTTTTACGCATGTAATTTGCTATCAAATAGTTTGTTTTTATTCTTCTGCCACATTTTTACCTGAATTATGTGAATTGTCCGTTGTGAATTTGGTGGAATGAGAATGTAATCCAATTGTTCACATCGGAAAAGGAAATATTCGTCCAATTATTTTTTTACAAAACTAACCTCGGTGAACCTTCGTCTAATACTACATTGGAGGTATTTTCAGTTATTGTAGTCAGTCTTGCATCACTGTTAGCGCCTGCATTGTTTATAGCAAAACTGCTAGGTTTCTGGATTTTGGAGCTATTGATATGTGGTCCTGTAGTGGATGTTGCGGCCCGATGCGCATCGATTCCCGCAACTAGGCGTTGGTTTACGTCGGAACTGCCTACACGCGACAACGCATGTTGCTTTCTATATTTCCGGTAACATAAACAAAGTAGGATAAGCGCCAGCAGAACAAAGAAGGTTATGAACAACCAAATAGTGAAACTCGTAGAAGGCTTCTTAAGGCCACTACGTATCATTTCTTCTTGTGGAAGGTACGGTATCGTGGTGCCGTCTGAAAACATTGTTTTTGCATCAGTTCCTCGCTCTACCCTTTACTGTCAAACATTACCTTTGCGACGCTTGCATATATATTCATGGCGATTTCTGCAGTCATCTATAGTCAAGATATTTCCCTCTTTGTTACGCCAGTCTATGTAGGTGCACTGTTGTCCAGAAGGACTTCCTGTGAGTTTCGGCAAACTGAAACTATCAGATAATTGGATACTGTTCATTGGTCTTTTTCATTGCTCGTGATCCTATTCTGACGTAAAAACAAAGTGCTCATCTTGGTTAGTAGGTTTGGTAAAATTATTTTCTAATCTAATACTGTGTGATAAATATACTAAATATTTTTTCAAAGTTTATCTGCTTGATTTTTATGCAGTATTTCCCTGCTGGTCATAATGTACAAAATCTTCATTATATGCGTTTGGACTGCACCGCTCGCCAATATGATACCAAATATCTATTTGTATGGTGGGATGACCCATACAGCTGTTGGTGTTACAAGAATACCGGATGTACTGCAATTAAGTTTTCTTTTGTTTTGTTTTCAATGTTGACTAAGTGGTCATCTACGAACTCTTCTGGCCAGGGTCCGGAGTTTGGATCCACAGACATAAATTTGCCTTCACTGCTATAATCCATATAACCAATCCATGGAAGTGTTTTGCTTTTTTTGTAAATTGCTGAAACATGTTAATTTTATCATTCTGGTTCGCAAACGCAGGAAAAGTCTGTTCCGGATCCACTGATAAATCATGCAGTTGATCAAACCTGCGATAGAAGAATATTCGATGACTGAAGTCCATGTGAGTAGGTTGCTACGTAGCAAACTACATTCTTTCTGTGCTTCTAACCATGTTGAACCATGAATCGGTCTCTTCAGTATGTAACAATAACCTACCAAACTGGAAATCCAGGTCGGTGGACATCCTGGCATATCTGAAACAAGTTATATGGGAGATACCGGTTGGAGAACTAGTTTCACCAACTATATGTGTGTACGAAATATCAAGTATTCCAAATGCCATAGGTAATACATTTGATTTCTATAATTTAATCTTTCCTTTAATGGTTCACAAATTTAAATGGAAATTATAGCACTGTCAATATTCTCAAGGGAAATTGAAAATTTCTGAAGAAATTGCCCTCAACTTTCTTACAAGGACAGGAATCGGCACTTACTGAAAATTATTAATAATAAGCAACTTATAATTTTTGCACGGTCAGCGTTTGCTGAGTTCTGGATAATTTTCTGGTACAGTTCGCATAAAGATTATAAACCTAAATGCAGTCTAAAAACTTCCCGCAAAGATGGTGCAGTATTGAATCCTGGGGAATAAGTAGTGAGTCTAAAAAAATACCAAATTCGGTGAAGGACATATTGATGCCTTTTCCTTGAAATGCCTCATCGCTATGAAAATACACATAAAGTGAATTGGTAGTACTGGTAATCGTATCCGGATGCTTAGCACCGCACCAACGCACTATTTCTGGAGATTCAGATGTATCGCCTGCAAAACCATTTGTGGCTCTTTCACGTTTGAAACATTATGGTTGTAACTGGAAAAGACTACCATCGTGAATGGAACAGTAGTCGTCGCATTCCGAGAACAGAGCATCGTCAATGTCAGAATCATGTACAGTTAGCATTATTCTTTTGCTGCTACTGCTACTCATCAGGATCCAGCTGCATCGCAGGTTATTTGCATAACGACCGGTTTCATATCCAGTTGTGTGGAAATAAACTTGCTGATCATTAGACTTCGCTCGTAATATTATCGGCTCTGCTGAAATACTATCCATTTTTCAAAAAATGAATCTTGAAACGAATATGAAGTCGTTCGGAAAACTGATTCTGAAAGAATAAGGAGTAAGAGGACTGGAGACTGCTATGACCGAAATCTCCTGAACAAAGAGTAGAATGACACTGACCACATATTTCTGAGGCACCATCAGTTTTCCTCTGCTGCACCACAAGAACCCAAATCATAGTGTCATTAGGGAGTAAACTTTAACCTATGAAGCTATGAAGTATTATGAGTATTACTTATCCATTATCTGTCAACCTATCATTTTTATTAATCTCAAAGATGGCACAAGTAAAGCGAGTTACTAACAAATAAATTCCAAAAAAAAAAAAAAAACGGAGTAAACAATAAATATTACCAGGGCAGGCCAGTGCATGTACTAACACTGTGTTGTGGAAATTTTGTAATATAGAATAAAATGCCATATTAACAATAAAATGACTCTTTCCAAAGTAGACAAATCGTAACGGTAATTTGGAGTAATGAAGGAGAAGCAGCAATGCAAAATGTTGCATATATTTATTTAGCCTACCGACGAACAAGATCAGTAAATGTACCATGCACATAGTAATCAGTCACCTTGATAGCAATGTGAATAATGCGAAGTGGTACGGTTTATAGCAGGAAGAAATAACTGCCACGTTCCAACTGTAGCACCAAATCCTTCTTACCACGAGTGAATCGCAGCAGACATTGTATGTAAAAATTCAGGACAGTAAAATGGTAGAGATCAGTAGTGCTAATGGTGATGTTAGTGGTGGTGTTGGTGCTAATTCACTACGAAAAGCACAGGTGATCACTTTAAGCTTTCTAGTCCTCCCAAAAATGCGTCTTTTTGCATCCATAGCAACCACCTGCCACAGTTTATGAGTTAATCAAAAGTAATTATGGAACGCCATTGTGAGCGCCTGAACATTCCGTCGCAACCATACTTGGAGATACCAGCAGTCTGCTCCATTACTTCTAAAAAATAAAGTAAGTTTTGTTTGTATGATCAAATGTCAAATGACTACACTCTATCCCTTTTCATTCTTATGTGTGAAAGTCCTAATAATTCGTTACTTCTGTGCGAAATTTTGCTGCTAGGTAATCATCAGTGTAAACTTGTATTTGGCGATCTTCTATTTGCATGATACCAAGAAATTTAATCCTAACAATTAGCAGCTCTGAAAGGTCCGCCTGTCTTATCGTTCTCTTTCCTCTAGTTATTTAACCTTTTTTCCACTCAACCTCTGACCGAAATCAGCTCTTTTGCACTGTTTCCCAAACTCATCTATTGCGCGTCGAAGCTTGTGTAATATTTCCCGATCATCAGTTTGCTGCCATGAAAGGACGGGTTTCGAACAGTAAAAATTGATTGATTTGTTGAAATTCACACCATTATTTTCCATTAACCGTGTTCATTTGAGGAAAAATGAAAAAAAAAAATGCGACATTCCTCCTCGTATATGTCATCTCCTCCTATATTGACATTAATACTGCAACTTTAGCAAATAACATACTTCATCTCCTCTAAACTTCCACTTAAACCAGCAATGTTCCGATGAAGTATACGATTCATATCAAATGAAAATCTGGAATCTTTTTCACGTCTCAGGCCTGGACGTCATGGATGCCATGGAAGTCTGAGTTTTTTCCACCATTGAAAAAGATTTTAAGTTGTATTGAAGTAACTTGTAATCTCTTTCCTGCTTCTTAGTTCTCAGCACAAAGATTGCTTTTACAGTGTTTATAGATAATAGGCAAAAAATGTTAGGAACATTTAAGGATAATGAAACTAACATTTGTATTCCTGACAGTAGTGACCGTAAAATGTTGTGAACAGCGACGAAATCTACGGACATTCCTAATCAGAAAAACAGCTTAGAGGTTCCTTTAATTTGTGGTTCCTATAATTTCTTATACAAGGTTATATAGGTGGCATGCCGGTGAGTTAAATAACGCTTCGTGTGAACAGTGGGATTATCCAAACGGTTGGCCACCGCTTATACATTTATTCGTAGAAAGTTTGCGTTTATCAAATGATGAAAAACTTGCTAAAATAGCTGAAGAAGAAGCTTGGAAGTTTATTCGCACTGCTTACAATGGACTGATGAACCCAGAGAAGAGGATGGTTTGTGCCATTGTTTTATCTGTTGTTATGAATGCAGTAGGTATTATTATAACTTACCTATACTGTTTTATAAATCTGTGTAGTTCAAAGCTTGGCGTGAGCCTGGCAGTTTTTTCTTAAATTGCTGGAAAAGTTTTTTTGTGTTTTTTGTAATGCAGTATGAGGAAGAATTACTCGTTTTCAGCCAGCAGCGTATTGGGAGAAGTTTGATATTCGATATGATGACGGTAGGCCTGGCTCAGGTGGCGAATATCCTGTACAGCAAGGTTTTGGATGGATAAATGGTGCCTTGTTTGGTCTCATTTACAAATATGGAATTCCTGGACAGATTTCTAAAAGTAAGTGTTTCTTTCTAGATACTTGGAGAAAAAAACGAAAAAATTTAGGAATAGAATTTCGGAACTCGCAAACTGAAAAAATGACATATTTCAACAGTATTACACTGGCAGCCTACTACCGTATACTTCCTCATGCTGTTTACAGTACCACCGAAAGGTGATAATTCAAAGCGATCGTTTTTCATAGTCACCCTCTATTGCTTAATTTCATACTTTTGACCTACTCGACACGGTCGGCCTTCATTCAGTACTAATCGTCAGTAAATAATAATAATAAAACCATGTGTTCTCTTTCCTTTTTTTTGTGATTTTTTTTTTTTTTTTTTTTTTTTAATCAAATAGAAGAGTGTGTTAAATGGGTCCCAATTTGGTTGGAATAATGCGTTGAGCTTTTACCAAACCCATAGCTACACCTTATCGACAGGCAGCTATAAACAGAAAGCAGAATGGTCAATTATTTGGATCGAATGTTGTGATTATAACGCTTTTGTCACAATACATTGCTGCTGAGTAGCTCACAAACGTGATACGATGTTTGCTTAACCTACGTATACACAGAACTGATCGCACTATTGAGATAAAATTTAAATGAAAGGAGAGAAAATTGACGTTCATAGAGAAAATCCTAAATTCATCCTTATCCTTTCGTTAGCTTTTTTTCCAAAATTAATATATCCTGAGACTTCTGGCTTTTTCCCTCTGTAAAATCCACTGGTGAAACTAACCTGTTTGTGAGGGAAGACCGAGATGTGACATTTAATACAGCTCTGTGCCTCATTTGCAACAGAGTTCTGACTCGTCCATTTTCTCTTACACTGTTGACATTGAAATTCACCGTAACACTTCTTTCGACCCTGATATGGAGTTAACTCCTCGTATGGGCTGTTAAAACGCTGTAATTTTTCGAAGTTTCAGTACTTCTGAATTTTTTTTCCCTTTTTACAACTCCACTGTATAAAGCTATATATATTCTTATGCACCTTTATGCAGCGGAATTGAAGAATTCCAAGTTTACAATTATTGAACAAATGTATCACTGTAGTTACTAACAACATGACCATATTATGTGTTATTTCTATTCAACGAAAAAGAAGAATGAATTGGAAAAAGATAATCTGAATGGTCATGAGCCAAGTTAAGAATATCTATGCTGTATATAAAGTGATAAATATGGTCTATAAAGTTATCAGTCTGTTATGGCTGATATCTAATAATCATGAGTCAAATCAAATTCAGTAAATTTTGAACTGCTCCAGGATTTCGGAACTTTTTCAATCAGACGCTAAATCGACTTTAATTACAGATAAAAAATTACAAACCATTGGACAATCGGAAATATAATGTCCAGTCCGGTAACAAATGTGACATTGGTACTTCGATGGAGGAGCTTTTTTTGGCGAGCAAAGCAATTGTGTGAACTGAGCGATTTCATCTGACGAGAATCCATCTTCCTGTGCTGCCTGCGAAGGCAAATTTTCATCGTTCTCCGAACCTAGAGACTGAAAGCAAGAAATTTCTTTAAACTAAATTTTATGACACACTTCATGAACCATAAAACATCAAAGAAATTGAGCTGGAAAGAATAACAGACGAACTTTCTGCTTTTTTTTGATTTTTTTGAAAAAACTATTTTTTTTGCTTCAGAAGTTCAAATCAGCAATTTGTAAAAAACAAATGTATGTAACTGAAAATCAACAATTCGCTATGCTAGCAATATTTTTTCCTGGTTAACAGCATCACTACTAAACACAAAAAACTAGTGATGAATTTGATATATCAATCTATCAGTCTACTACTATACGGCTGATATTTAATTATCAGGAATCCAATTAAATTCAGCAAATATTAATAATGATCACTTTTCTGCTAAATATTTTTTTAAAATCATTATTGTTTAATATGATTAAACTAAAAACAGAACGGCGCTATTATAAAGTGGGAAAGGAACATCGGCAGATCTTGAAGAATGAATGTCATGAGAGTTACGGTCAAGACTTTAGTTTCTTGGTAGACGAAAGAAGAATGAACAGGTAAGAAGTTCACTCTCTGCTGTTTTGAATTTTTTTGTCCCCCGTCAAGTATTTTGCTCGAATTTCTTAAAATTTCCGAAGTACCTTTTTGTTATGCTCATTATAGATAACGGTTGGACGAAGCGATGCTGCGACATTTTCGGAATCGTCACAAGATACCGGATCACAAAGTGCACGCTGAACATAACTAGGCAACGAAAGGACTTGCGGTGCGGGGCTTGATAGCGGTGTTTCGCCAGTTCCAGGACTTCCGTACCCAGAACTCGTCCCGCAATCAAGTACATCTGAACCGGAAGGCAAAAAACACAATCCACTAACGGTTCTCTGAATTATAAACTGAACTAGTCGCTGAGACACATAACCCATCCATCATCCACAATAAGCAAAACGAAGGAGGAAAAGAAAAGCTAAGTGGAAAATAATAAATTGTAAATCACAAGCAGAAAGTGAAAAAAATCAGTAGCAATTCTCTCATAATGGTGACAAATAATGTAACCCTCAAATAAAGGTTCCAGAATACAGAGATGAATAGGTTTGCAGGAAGCGGCTCTTCACTAATCCCCGCCGGACCTGACTTCATATTCGAAGTTTGAGAATCAATAAAATCCGCTGAAAGAAACAGCTTATAAAGAAATATTTCAAGCAAACGTGTCGTAAATGGAAATACAATTATACTGCTGAAATAAAATTGGCAAACTTACAAAAGGATCAAAAATTTGCGCTGGTGAACTTGGCACTGCATTTGATCGAATTTGCGCAAATTGCCCAGCAACATCTAACGCCAAACGGTCATATTCAAACATTTTGGTTCACTCCCTGAGAATTTATTTTCAAAATTGATAAATGATATAAACCAAACAAATTTTTTATGGACACGTATCTACGTTTACAAACGCATGAAACTATACAAAACGCTCTCATTATAACTGGCATACTTCATCTTCCATCGAGGAGTTCGTAGAACTAAAAAATAAACCTCGCACATCTTCGAAAGCATGTCGCACAGGAAAATCGTTATACTACCAAAACGCTTGATTTCTGAAACTTACAAAATCTGGCACGTGGAACGTGTACAGTGGCACGTTAAAAAACATTACATATATACATACATACATATGCAAATTTTTCCTTATCCGATGCAGTTATAAAATAATTCTAAGGCAAAAAATTAATCCATTTTCAGAATACGACGGCTAACGGACGAAGTGACTTGGGTTGGTTTTGGTTGGTTGGTTTTGGTTTTGTTGGTTTTTTCTCTTATTTATCATTAAGAAAAGATTATTCTCATGAAAAAAGAGAGGCATATACCGTAATTGCATACTGGGCAATTTTAGCTTCGACATACTGCGCAAAAATATGCAGAAGAAAAATACTGAACGAATCTCAGAAGGAGAAATCAAGAGCGAAAACAAAAGGAGTTCAAACAAAAGAAGTCAAAACAGGAGAAATTCAAGTTAAAAACGAAGAGATGATGCTAGAAGCACGAAAGCAGCCAACTTTTTTCTTGGTAATAGATTTTAAAGTTCATTTAATCTTTGTTAATCGATAAAATTCTGAAGAAAAAAAATTTTTGCTTCCTGAATTATTAAAATATTAGTTTGCTTAATTAATTCAATTACACGAATTTTATTCAGGAAATGAAGGAGGAAAATGTGATGATAAAAGATTTGAAATGTTCAATCAACCTACTTTTCATGGCAATTCTCTTTCTTGCATTGATCAGTTTCGGCCTTCTGCTTTCAAACGTTTTAAAAAATTGATAAATCCGATCATTAGGATATGTGATTATGGTCTTAATGTGTACTTAATTTTTTAATAAATTGTGTACTTGACTGTGTACGTTATATTACTTTTACTTGGTAATATGGCGGACGCATAACAAAGAAAGTGCTTGATTATTTACGCGGAAGTGGGGTGCTCAATTTCAAAGGTAAAAATTCATTTTTTTCGATTCAAAAGAAGTGCTGCAGTGCTGCGAACCCCATGTGAAAGCAGATGGAGAACGTGTTGTGATCATTTATCAGCAGGTTCTAAAGAAAATCTCGGTAAGAATGGCGATATGTAAAACTTTCGTTTTTGGTCGATCACAACACGTAACTTACTACAAACCACCCAAGTACGTGTATTCTGAAAGTAAGCGGCGTGCGAATGCGCCAGCTACGTTGAACTTCTCAAAGAATGATTGCACTAGTTCAATTGTCTCGAAAATTATTTTAGTTGAAAACCAAAATGAATTTACACTACTATTCTACAAAACTGAACTATCAATTTCATCATTTGATGCGGTATTGGCGATTACTTTTGTGTGAATAGAGTCTTGCAACGTTGGGACATAAGTTTCACATCGTACCCCTCACGATTGGCAAATTGTATTATGCATGTATTTGTATTTAATGGTTGTCCGAACATGGAACATTTACAGATTCTATGATTGTATGGGTGCCAACTATCAGATATGTAACTTTCAAATTTTTTTCATTTCCTGTAGTGCTGCATTTCAGGATAATACAATCGGTGAGGTGAAGTTGATATGAAACGTTGGTGTCGACTTTTACTTTTCGTAGTTTCTTGTACGCTAATTTTTTTTTCAATTTTAATTGACGTAGAAGTTGAAATTTTTTCTCAACAAAGTAATTCTTGCGATTAGTATAATCACAAGTATATTGAACTTCCATTTGAGACGAAGAAAATTCATAGTATATATTATAGGCAAAGTGTGAGGGGGGCTTAGTACCATCATGGATTACCAAAAGATGAAATTACCTGTTATATGTTATGAATTGTGGTGGTAGAGAGAAATGGGTTTTAGATATGTTAATGTAAGAATGTAACTGAAAAAAACATGCATTCAGTGAAGATTACTTGTGGTGAAAGACTATCGGATCAGATCTATCTGGATTTGATTGGCGGAAAATACAGCTGCTTTCGATTGTTGAATGGGACACATGAAATTGGATGCGGTTGTAAGTTATTTACATTGTTGAAAAACAGATGTGCGGGTGTTGAAGGAAGTGATTAATAGAATAAATACCTTAAATAGCTATTTATTTGAATGTTACAGCTGAGGAGGAAGGTAACGAAGGTGTCATCGTTTATGCAAAAAGTGCTGATGAACTGATTAGTCTTATAGCAGGTCTTGATTTCACAGATCGCATTATCACAGCTTTCGATATATTTCTTCTAAATGAGTAAGTTTCACGTTAGAGTTCGTAATTTTTGCAATAAATGATACTTACGAAATGAAATGAATGGTACTTATAAAAGAAATATAACTGTTGCTGCAGGAGAATAATCAGAGTATTGAAGGACGAAAGGGTACGTGGTGTGCTACTTTTGTACAACGACTCTGCTATTAGCGACCAGAAACGGCTGAATATTGGGTTATCAGAAGATTCCTTGTGCCCTAATGAGCAGTTTAGTACGACTTTCTGATATTTCGTATTTTCTATTAGGTCCTTAATTTATGGTGAGTGAAGTAACGATTGAGTAATAGTTTCTTAATAGGATTCACTAGATCTACGAACTTCAATTTTTCAGATCTTAATGGGGTATGTGAAAATCGCTGGAATGAGCGTGGTGCACTGTTGCCGGAAGGTTTTCGATTCATCAATTGGAAGAAGCCAATTTTTATTATTGAAAATCGCACTGAAATCGACATCATCACAAATTTCGTAAGTTTACCATCAGTGTGACCGGTTCTGCTTTCATAGATCTCGTGGATTTCAATATCCTAAAAATCCAAAAAAAGCTGTTATTGCAGTGCTATGAGGCATTTAACAAGAAGAATTTGAGAGGAACTGTACTTTGTTCAGCGCGTATGAAACATTTCATGCGAGCAGCGGGCAATGCTCAAATATGTCTCCAACGCCAAAGGCTGTTCTACGGTTTTTCAGATTCACTGTTAGTGCTCAGAAAAATATTTTGATTTTGTTGCTTGAAATGTTTACAGATGACGGTTCACATTATTTGGTTTCAGGATCTCTCTGTGTGATCCATTGGGAGACAAAAATTTGTTTGTAACCATTCCAGCACTTACAAGAAACTTCAGGCCAAAAATTTTGATTCTCGCTGCCAGAGTAATTTCTCTTGTATATTTTCTCATACTTCTTTCGTCTGGTGTGTGAATCTCAGACGAATAATTTTGAATATTGTTGAAAACGGAATGACTACAGAGGCAGTGTTTGAGGATGTTGTAGATGGATTCCTTCAGTTCGTTCACAGAAGCAGCTGTTGGCGAGGTGTCCGTTCTCACATCACTCATTAGTCTTTTGGCAGTTGCTAAAACGATTGCAAATCATTCCAGTGAATTTGAAGCCGTAGCACAGCGCAATAAGCGGGCCGTAATTTTTGCCTTTTTTCACGGTGTATGTTCTTGAATTTGCAGTTATGCATACTTGTATTACTATTAATTGAATTAAACTAGTATAGTAATAAGTCTTGGTCATGTAGGTGTAACTTGTCTTCTTTCATTTGTTAGCACAGGGATACCGTTTTTATCATGAAATGCAAAAGATATTTCTATTATGTGTTTTTACTTTCTTTTGCTTGTTGACGTAAATCTCAGACGAATTTTTAATTTTGAGCACTGATAAAAGATGCAAACAAGTGATTTCAGGAATCGCTGGGTTATATTGGAAGTAGTGCCGCAGTAAATGACATCATAAAAGGCGATTTTCCTCTAGATATCAGGCTGACTGATATCGATAGCTTTATTGAGGTAACCATGAAGATCATGAGCATGGTAGCAGTACTGTTATAGTAAGGTTAACAAGCCATTATTGCATGTAAGACACCAAGAAGCACTGTTACGTATGCATAACAAATTTAATAGACATTGGAATCGAAAACACTTTAGTAAGAAAGTTTTGTTTATTTTTTATTATTTTCAGTTTTCATTAATCTGCAGGTGCAGCAGCTTGATGGTTCAGATCCAACATTTTGTGCTCACGTCGACTCAGAAGCTTACGAGGTTCCTGAAAATAAAATAAAAGTTTGTTTAGCAGCCAATTTTTAGAGAAACATGATTTATCTCTGATGTGGACAAAATCCACTTTTTTATGCTATTTTACAATCCATTAGACAGGATCCGATTAAGTTATCCTAAGTTAAACAATGATTTTGCGGTAATGGATTTTGTAACTTCGAAAATTATGCATTTCTATATTTTTATATCGCTAGATAAATGTTTTTAAATGTTGCTGTACCATTTCAGATGAAAATTTTGCTAGACGCTGCTAGATCATCTCTTAATCAGAGTCAGTCCAGAAATGAGAATGGAAGAGGTGGTGAAATAAATGTCGAAAGAAAGACTCAAATACCACCCTCTTCTTATCAGTCATTTTTAAAGGAAAAGCCTGACATAGCTGGTTTCGTTCTCCGACCGTTCGGCCAGCAGTATATTTACAAGTTAGTTTAAGAAATTGTTCAACTAATGGCCTAATAAAAATATGCTCCTGTGAAAAATAGAAGTGACTTAAAAATGGAAAATAAAAGTTAGTAACATATCGTTTTAAAATTAAAAAAAAGGATATCGGCGTACTATCAATAATGGTGTATTTGCAGTCGATTAAATTCGTTCGAGGATCAAAATGTATTTAAAAATGGAACTGCCAAACTGCGAACTCAAGTTATTGCTGCTGCGAGTGTTGTTATGGGAGCTGTAGCACGATTTCTCACTAGTGGTAATGAAACAGAAACTGATTTATTCAATCACTATGATGTAGACGAACTATATGTAAGCAAAGATTACTCACCAAATTTATTCAGTTTTTTCGCTGTAGTAATCGTGTGCTTTAGACGAGTATTTTATTACAGGTGACCGTTCTTCTGGATTGTTTCTTGAAATATTCTGATTGGCATACTTGTAATTTCTTCAGAAGTATTACGAAGGGTGATAGTCGGTTTGAACAACACTGTTAGTACGGACTAATCTTTTTTTTTTATAGTGTTTTTATTCATTTCTTTATCATTAGTTTGCATAGGAGATTTTCAGGCATAAAGTCAGTTTAAAATTAAATCGATATATGGGCTAATTTCTCTTTATGAGAAATAGTTCTAAAAAATATTTGTTTTACAAATTTTACAGCGAAAGACACATATATTTCGGTAGGAAGGAACAGTTACTCGTTTATTCGCATTCTGATGACCATGTTAATCGTTAATGTTTTTGGGTCCAAAAATGCGGTTAATGTTCCTGGTCGTGGTCAGTGTGAAGATTTAAATAAGCACCATAAGGTAACCGGATGGTTTTGTCATGCAGTTTTTATTTTTATATTCCTCACAACTTAAACAATTTCTCCACTCTTCCTCACTTGCCAGTTTACAGCACCTCGAAACATTCAAATAAAGCGGTAAATATGCAATAGAAATAGCGATATTATGACATACAGAACAGCATTCAAATTTCACATCTGTATGCACAAAATTGCTATAAGACGTTGCTTGTGTATAAATAACTTTTACATTCAAACTTGCTCATGATTTACTACTTTCGCTAGAATATTACGATAGGTCTTGTTGGAAGAAATTACTTTTTTTGAGTACTGAATAATAAAAATGAATAATAAAAAGTTTTCTCGGTGGAAATCTCTTTTAGATTTATCGGTATATTTGGCAATATGATCCAGAAGATGAAAAATTTACATGTTATCGTAATTCGCTATATACAACGGCTGCGGAATCTCCAGCCTTCAAATTAGATGGTATTGTTTCACGTGAATTCTATTTTTAAAACAGGCACGGGTTTTTCTCGATAGGTTTTTGTTATCGTTTCTTTCATGTTTAAAGCCTTCACGTTCATCTTTTTTGCAATTTGATATGATTGGAAATTTTCAGAGTACAACATGAATTCAGGAATTTATTCAACTTGGGTAGAAAGTGTTTGGACCACGAAGCAGTTGGAACTTTTCTTAACCATAAATCCATGTCTAACGCGTGACGTTACTGTGCTTCTATCCGGGGTCTTCTTCTTCATCATCTCACTCATCATAATGGAACTGATTTATTTGGGAAACAAAGAAGCCATCGAACCAGCAGCATTTATACTCGACTCCGCTGATAATCCCTCCCCACTTTAGTCGCTGTTTATTCATAGCTCTTGCTGAGCTGCATTTTACTATTTCATTTCCGTTATCCACAATTTTTGAATTTGTCCCAGAAAATTTCTTCCAGATGACTGTTATTATGATACTCTTTTGAGCAGATTTACTTTCTTTTTAGAGAATTTACACATATTGGAATAATTCGTTTTAATGTTTTATTCGTTTCGTTTCATTTAGATTACGTTTATGTTACTTTAATCAGTCCGGAATTCAAAGCATTGTGTCGAGATGCTGCGTGCAATAAGTTTCTGTGAGTTACTGTTATAAATTTCTAAGGACTTAAAGTAGGTCCACTATTCCGGTCGGTTACTTGGCATATGACAGTGGAGCATTGTGCACATTTGTTTAATTTCTTGCGATTATAAGTTGTATGTGCTTGCACACTTCCAGTTGTATCAACTGGATAATATCCTTACCAGTTAATATCCTTTGTGATGATCTAACAACAAAAACGTGATGACGGGCTGGTATGAAGCGCTATTTATTGCTATTGTTATTGATGAAAAAATGGGAGCAGTATTATGTAAACGAAAGTTGCCGCTGAAAATGATTTGCTCTACGTAATAGTTGTTGGCTTTACAATTTTAACAGAAACGGTTGATGGAGAGGCAAGGGCGGGATAAACAAATATTTAATTTATACAAAAAGAAAACACAAGCAAATAATCATGATAACGAAGGCGATAATACAAACAGTGGCTTTGACGATCACAGACGGACCTTCATTTCCAATAAACACCGGTTGGAGATTATCCTTTGCGTCATCCTTTCCTGACAAGCTTCTCTAAATGAGTTCATTACTTGTTACGTGCATTTCAAATTAGAAAAAGCTACTAATCCCTTTGAGTGTTCGATAGGGGTATAACGAATCGCTGTTGACATTGCTTCAAGCATGACAGATAAACAAAACCTTAACATGATTTCAGCATGAAATGGTAAATGATATTAGGAATGTATAGCAGCAAAAATAGAAGAACGGATAATTCCTGGGGATTTTATCAAATAGTCCTTTTATTCCAAGAAAGAAAATCTTGAGTAGCAGCAGAGAAGTAACCGATTCGGAGTTAAATAATTGTTGTGATTGCTGAAGGAGTTTGTGTTCCATCTCTTCGGGTAACCGTTCTCTGGAAAAAAATTTGTTGAAGGATTTAAAAGTTGTAAAGAATTTTGTCGAAACAGCCAATATTGAAGTTGAATGTTGATAATCGAATGTTGAAGTCGAAGAATGATAACATAGCTTAAAATTTAGTAATTCATTTGCTAGAAAATATTTCAGACCAAGAAAAAGTCAGTCTGATTCAGGCCAAAGATGGGTTGTCGCCAAAGACTAACCGTAGATTTGATTCGTGGTTATAGTGGATGACTGGTACACTAACTGATTGACCAGCAGTTCCTTCCATATCTTTCTTTTCTCTCTTGAAAATGCGCATTTCCAATTTCTCTCTTCCATTTGCGAATTTCATTACCGTTATCTACAAAAATTTAGTTCATGCAACAAAGAACATATCACGATGTTAGATATGATGCCATCCAGCAGGCAGGTTATGATTCAATGTAAAAAACAATGAAGTATCGGCACAATGCTTTGTCACATGCCAAAAATCATTGGAGCATTCTCAATTACCAACTCCATCCAAATTTTTCTACACTTTATATATATGTAGGCGTGCGCTTGCGTATGTGTGTCTGCATGCGCGTATATATATATATATATATAGATATAGATATGTATATGTGTGTACATGCACATACATGTACATGCGTGTTCTTATCACCTGCTCAAGTCTGTGCATTTCAATGTGTATGCCGTATCAAACTAAAACAAGAAAAATGGATCTTTTGTTGACTGGTAAAAATGTTGATTGAAGGGAAGAGAGAACTGTGAAAACTTGGCAAAGTACTAACCCATATCTTCAAACGATAAGATTGCCATTGCGAGCTGCTTCATCTGAAATATTTTTCATCTCTGAATATCTTCAAAAGCTGCATTTGCTTAGCCCAAGTTATCCCTTAAATCACAAACTTTCTTATCTCGTACTCCATACATTTCAATCATCAACAACGTGATGATCGGAGGATCGGCAAACCGCACAGCATTCATATTTCGTTACAAATATCATAAACAGAATTACTTGGCTCTAGAAGTTGTGATCATTCATTAGCCTGGATAAAGTTGAGATTGATAAATTGGAAAACTTGAGCAAACTGATTCCGAACGCCTTCATTTTTTTTATTTCATCACTACTTCTAGCCTTCAGATATATCATCCATCTATCCAGCTCAGGCTATTTTAAAATCTCACCTACAGTTTCATTTTTTCACCTCCTTTCAGTACCTTCCTATGTCACAGATCCTTTTTACACCACTTAATAAGTGCCTTTTGGACGAATTATTTTGCTAAATTGATTTCTAACTTTTAATATTATGATGCTGTTCATCTTGTATCTTACATTGTGTATAGCGTCCATTACCACTTCATCTGTCATCTCTCACTGTTTCTTTTTGATTTTATGCCATACTGTCTTGGTAATTGCCCTCTATAACTTCTGCGCGATGATATTGAACAGAAGTTCATAGAATGGCTCATTCAATGAAGTTCTCCGAAACAGAAGATCTCAAAAACTTATGTGAATTCTAAAGCAAAGAATTATGTTAGCTTTTCAGGAATTAGAACTCTTATTTTGTATAGATATTGTAAAATACTGTCAATTTATTGCAATATCTTCTCATTTACATAGATACTAGCTTTTCTACAATCAGAACTCCTCTTCATGTTCTAATTGAATATTTCATAAATTCACATCACTCACCTGACGGTGAATGCACCTACTGATTTCATCAAAGTTTTGTTCTCAATCTCCTGTTCATGAACATTATTCACTTTATTCTTTGTTTAAATATTGCAAAAACCCAGCTTCACAGAAGCCAAAGAAATATGATAGCAAAGAAAATCACTCATTGTTTTTTCATATTGGACCGTCAACCTTTCATTTTTAACAATAATTCTGGCATACTTCCTGAAGCAACTTTATTACGCCAACTTTTTCAATAGTCACATTTCATCGCATCGAAATTGCAATCAATTTTAGAGTGAATGTATTTTTAGGGTTTAGATGAGCACATCGTCATTAAAATTTAAAAATCAGTGATGTCAAAAAAAGAATTGAATTTCAGTTATTTAAAATAAAGCATTTAGAAAAAGTTTGCTTTTTAGTGTCAGGGAACTTTTTTGATTTATGCGATAGAATCGTATTTGAAATTGTATTGAGGGAGTGTGTGAAACCTCAAACTTGGGTAATTAAACCTTTATTAAAAATATTAACAAACGCGAAGTGATTAAAAACATTAACAAACGCGAACGTAAATATAAAAACATTAACAAACGCGAACGTAAATATTTAATGTAGAAGAAAAAAATGGATAACGACATAAGTAAGTAAATGAAGAAACAAATGAATCTTCCTCAGTCGGAGGATTGACAGTTTATACATCGTAGTAAAAGAGAAGGGACTAAGCTTAATAGAAAGGTCATAAGGTTACAATAATAAAAGAGGGGATTAATTATGGTTCACAGTAGAGGATTTACAACAACGGCATCTTTGATGCGATACGATAACAGAATGTGATTTACATAGGCAAAAATGTCACAAAAATGTTACAAGAATGTTACTAATTTACACTAAGAGCAAAATCACTTTCCTGTATTCGGTTTTTCCGACATTTAGTACTTACTTTTTATTGCCACGGGAAATCTATCGTCTGAACACAAGAATCTATCCTAGGACCGAAATCACAATTTTAATTTTTATTTTGGAATGTGATAAAATAGTTGTCAAGTTGACAAATTAAATTAGTGAATTAAAATTAGCAAGTTAATGAAACACCATGTATTTGTTAAAGATAACATTTCAAAGTTTGAAACACAGCATTTTAGATTTCAATAGAAACGGTTTCAAATATGGCCACGTTATATGCATTGCCATCTATTAGCCATCTGTTGTGGCCGACGTCATTTCAAAGTGGTACAATAGAACAATGTAAGAACAGATTTCTGAGCAACAGTGTCGAAAAAGTAATGCACAAATGGCATTGAGACAAATTTAAATGAAAGCGTTAGGACATGTCACGCTAAGTGTGAAAAACGATTGATCCGTGGTCTTTCACATGCTAGAGCAACATTATACATAAAGTAATTTCTAAGCCAAATTTTTAGCAAAAAATGTACATAAAACCGACTTAGAATTTACAATACTAACCTGAAACATAACTTTGGGAATGATAAGAATCATCGAACACTTAGACGACATTTTGGAAATACACACCACTTCCGCATCATCTAAGAATATCTCATCCTGAATTCGTTCCTCTGTCGCGAATTTTATATCGCGAAACTTCCAATAGGTCAATAAATCAAATTGCAAAATGAATGTTAATGTCTTTATGAGTCATCTAATTCATTTTATAATATTAGGGTTTATTTCCTATATCTTTGTTGCAGTCTAAACTCACATCCAATTATAAGCTGTCAATCCTCTTTCCTACCATAAACTAACAAAGAGGCAGCTGCAGCAATATCTTACTAAACAAAGCCATTGTGTAACTGTCATGAAATTCTTTGTCTGATGATTATGCTTACATGTAATCTATTGTGCTTTTAAATCACGCTTGCCTTTACAAAGGATTTCGTTTTTTTATGAGCTTAAGTTTCTTGGTAGCGCATCTCATCAATCAAACAGTCTAGCATAACGTTAGCATGACTACCATAATCTATGATCTCGATAGATTGAACTCGATAAACTTGAATATCCTTGGCATCGTGGAAAGCGTAATGACTATCTTTTATAAGTTCCACTACTTTATAATCCTTTTCCTGATCATGAGTCAAGTAATGGAAGCTAAAAGATAAGAGCGTAGTCATGCTTTGTACAAACATTTATTTCAGGTCATTAAGCCCACATGTGAACAAAAATTTGTCCGTTTTTTCTGTAATCACTTTACTCTAAATTAAACTTCAATAGGAGATGTTTTAAATTTCACAAAAAGCAAAGCACTTACCACATCTTTTTTCGAATGAAGCATATTCGCGTTTAAAAGAGCGAAGCATAAAAGATGCAGGAATTCGATACCTGTCCAACAGTTCGCTAATCAAAACAATATGCATCAAGAAAATCCGAAAACGACAAAATTGTCAAAAAAAAAAACCTGCTTTTTTCTGCACTTTATCATAATTTCCAGTAATTACCTTACTGAATATATCAATAAAAAAAATTATTTTTAAAAAATTTTTATATCCATGAGCTAGGAATGGCTTTGCATTGTATAAGCAAAATGATAAAAAAAATTATTAAGCGAACTTTGTGATCTTTTGGATATCACAGAGCATAATTATGATCTCATCCAACTCAGTGATGCATAGCAACGGATGCACAACTATCTAAGACTTAATTTGAAATTCAAATTATTTAAAACATATGATTGAATCCTAAGAAATAATTGTAAATAAATTTCATCCATTCTATAAAACGATGATTTAGATTTGGAAATATTCAAGCTTTTTCAAATTGCAGATCACATAAAAAATAAAACTTACTGGTTTGAAAATACTGCTGGCAAATTCGGCAGTGGAACAGTAATGGAACAGTAAAAAAGTAATCTGACATAACATGAATGACTATCTTGACTGATTCTGTGAACGAGAGCAAACTTGATGATATGGTTGACTCAGGTCTTTTAGCACCATGTACTAACGATATCAAAAGTCCTGGTTGGAAGAAAATTGAAGCTTCAAGTCCTCATATTATTTCCATTATATGAAAGTATTCTTACAGTATTTGCCGAAATAAATTTGCAACAAAGACATCATTGAATTTTGTTATCAGCTTAGCGGTAAGCTCCCAAATGTTCACTTTGATGCCTTTTGCTGTTAACTTTTCGAGTAATTCCTTTTGATGTAGCGGTCTTCCTGTTTTCATCAAGAGATCACAAATCTACAAAAAAAAGAAAGAAAAATTGATTTTTTAAGTTTAAAAATCTAAAAAAAATGAAGCAACAAGGTCGAATAAAGTTGAGAAAATAAAAAAAAAAAAAACCCGACTATAGCTACTGGTACACTTTTATCAACAGAACTTGGGAACATCGATCGTTCGTTGTAATTCTGAGTACTAAGAGCCGATTTTCCAGTAAGTGAGGAGATGAGAAAGAGATCAAGTATCTGAATAACCATAAAAGCTCATAAATAGTTGGAATAAAAGTCAGGTTTTTAAGAAAAACCAAACCTAAGATTTCGCTAAAGTACAAGAAAATCTTTGTCGAGACTAAATAATATAGATTGAGCAAATAAAGAATGATCTCAGTTTGAGAAAATATCCTTGATACCAAGTAAATCTGGCAATTTGATATAGAATAAAGTAACTAACACCATCCTGAAGTGCGAGTTCCGAATGTCTACCAGATGAAAACAATTTTTGTATGACATTCTCCCATGTGCCTTCCAGATAATTTTTAGGATTAATGTATCGGCCATCCTCTTCATAAAAAATTTATAAGCCAGAGACCTGAAATAGAGAACAAAAAATGCACAGATGGGAGAAAAGTAAAAATAAAGCAAATTTTACGCAATGATTAACGAAAAAAAGAAACCTTAAATGAACCTTCCGATGATTAACGAATAAAAGGACCTTAAATGAACCTAAATTTGATAGTTTAGACAGAAAGAATCTTCCCATGCTTTTGAAAATCATCGCTTAAGATTTATTGCACCTATGCGAGCTTCGAGCAATTATCAGCATTCGTTTATTCAACGAAATTACGACTGCAGTGATCATTTTCTTCCATCAACTTCAGGTAGGTTTCTTTGTTTTAGCTTATCTAAATTGCTGTATTGTAAAATCACTTTTTTTTATCTACCTTTCGACGTTATTAAAATTGAAAGCAATGTAAATCTGTTATAAGTAGAAATAAATGTAATTTTTTTTTCTGATTCAGTACTAGGATTAGAAGTTTGTTCATTTTGCTTATTCCACGCAGCATAAAAAGAAATGAAAAGGAAAATTTACGAATCCAGCGACAACCAAATTTAAATATGATGAAATTTTAGATATTGTATTTTTGTTATTCTTTATGGTTTATTTCTTTGGCAGCAAATTTCATTATTTTGATTAGAACTTCAAATATTTTCAGGAAACCATCGACAACCAAATTTAGGAAAGAATGAAAATGTTGGAAGGATGAAATCTCAAAAAGTATCTGCTCGTCTACATAATGTATTTTTCGATTGTCTATTTTCTTCATAGAGCATTCTTAACTTCTTCCTTTTTGTTTTGCACTACTATTATAATTTTAATTTTAATTTTTCATTCATAGTACATTTGTATTGATTGGAAAGAGGAAATCAAAAAAATTTTGTTACTGATATTTTTTGACCTTTTCTTTGATAATATTGCTATGACTTGATGCACAACTTTTCGGAAGAACTAACTATTGAATACACAAGTTTTTGCTAGTTAGATCGTCTTAACTTGAACCTAGGTTTCTTAATCAGTTAGAAGTTTTCGCAATTAATTTGAATGATTCTGCACCTCTTAGTTTTAGCTATTAATTTTTATCTATTAAAAAAGTTTTATCTATTAAAGTTTAAATTTTTATCTATTAAAAAAGTAAGATACTGAAAATGGATTTCCTTCAAATTCAACAGTACGAAATAATACTTTAACTGCTTCTCAAACTTGAGCTTAAAATTTTGATTTTTGATATCCAAATTTCAGGAAATGATTTTTTTTTGATTTCAGGTAGAAAGCGATTAGTTAAAATCACTGAGCAACATGGCGGTGAAATAATTCGAAAAATACTTGTATATCTGATACAAATTATTTCCAGTGCATCCATTCTTCTCTGAAGCAATCACCGAAACAATGCGAATTTTCAATTCGTTTAATGTTAATATTTCCGCTTCAGACAATGTTCACTTTCCGTACATTCAAACATAATATGCAAAAAAAGCAAAAATCGATGTTTGTTTTTTTTTCACGATGACCTGAAAAGAATATTTTAATTTAAATAGTTCGAGAAATTTAGAAAAAAAAGCACGACAAAATCTGCTTATTATTACATTTGCTAATTATGTAAGCCAATATAATTACAGAGAATTAAAAATGTGAAAATTCGAACTGAATATTTAACTAAAATGATAAGAAAAAAGAAAAGGTATGAAGACTGATAAAGCATCGTTCAATTCAACTACAAATTAATATACAAAAACATCATCTCGTTTGCAATATATATGATACAGTCAGTTTAATCCGCACTATATTCCCCTACGAAACAGTATCTTCCGAATTATCACGAATTCTTACTATGAAAACCTAAGAATCAGCCTACTAATAGGCTTTATCAGTATAACTCGGTCAAACCTACCTGTATTATTTGTCATTGTGTATTACTTTCCTAAACACGAAATTTATCAAACAATAACATAACGAGCCACTTCTTTCGATAATCTATCATTGTTTGGAAACAAGAAAAAAAAATTTCAAATTAGCAACCGGAAAATATCGCCACGTGCCAAAAACGTTTGTCGTAACAGATTGATCTGACAGTAAAGAAGTACATATACAAATTTTGTACTGTATAAAAGAAATTTGATAGAGAAGGAAAATAGGGATAGTTGAGGGATAGTTTTTTTTTTCTAGAAAGCGAAAACAGAAGATAAAAAGTAAACCAGAAATATTCAAAAAATAACGATAATAACTGAACAAAACGCAAGAAGAACACCTGAATGGACATTTTTAGCATCTTGATTACTTCACTGTCATTTCTTCCAATAATGCGACAAATGGATGGGACGTAAAATCACCTGCCGATGATATGCGATGATATAGGTTTATTAGATGAAAAGATTTTTCGAAAATACATTAATTTGGACTGAACAAATCAGTTCTTCTCAATTAATGCTTTAATCGTTTGATCAAATTATACCCTAATAGTTTGGTTAAGTTATATTTCAATAGCTTCATCAAGTTATATCTTAACAGTTTGATCAAGTTACATTTTAACAAGTGACATTGTCAAGTGACAAGTGAATGCTCAAGTTATACCTTATAACAATTGGATTAATGTGTATCAATTTTTTTCGTTTAGGCTTCGCTCTTTTAAACGCAAATGTGTTTCATTCGAAAAAAGATGTGGTAAGTGCTTTGCTTTTTGTGAATTTTAAAACATCTCCTATTGAAGTTTAATTTAGAGTAAAGTGATTACAGAAAACGGACAAATTTTTGTTCACATGTGGGCTTAATGACCTGAAATAAATGTTTGTACAAAGCATGACTACGCTCGTATCTTTTAGCTTGCATTACTTGACTCATGGTCAGGAAAAGGATTATAAAGTAGTGGAACTTATAAAAGATAGTCATTACGCTTTCCACGATGCCAAGGATATTCAAGTTTATCGAGTTCAATTTATCGAGATCATAGATTATGGTAGTCATGCTAACTTTATGCCGATCTATTTGATTGATGGGATGCGCTACAAAGTTGCGCCAATTAGTCAGTTAAAAGAGGTTTGAAAATACTTTGTTTTGCTTGAAATTTAGGGATGTTCTATTGGACAGCTTTTGCAGATTTATGCAGGGAAGTACTTTTCTGAAATCTCATGTTTGATTCGAGGAATCCATGCCCTAAAAACCTTTAGTTCGGAAATAAAAAAAAATTTGAACTCGTAAAGGTTCGGAATAATCCTTTCAGATGTTATATCCAAGCTGTGTTTTTTGCATTTGGAATAAATAGCAAGCCATAGTCTAATTTTGAACCGAAATTCTTTTTTGATGCATAAAACTGAGCTCGCAAAATATAAAACCACTTTCAAAATATGAAATGTTTTTTTGAATTCAATAAATTCATTGACTGATTTCAAACAAAATGCTGCGTTTTCAGCTGAGAAGTGATTATACAGGGCCTTCTTACGATATGGTAGCAAAAACTGTACCATTTATGATTTTACAGGGCAAAAAAGCGAAATAGTTTATATTTCATTTTTGTTTCATACTTAATTTCTGATTCTCGGTGAAATTTTGAGTCTTTTGTCTAAACTAAAAGCCAGTCTTATATTTCATTGAACAATCGAAAAGGAGATTTCACGATTTGTTTTTTTCAAATTCCAATGCATAATTTTTTTTTCGGTGTTCTTAATTTCAAGCAGTTTTTGTTGTTTTAGAAGGGATTCGATGAATATTTTTCTTTGATTCGTTCAAAGCTTCTTGCAGATACTATGCACAATATCCAAGCTGATGTAGTTTCTAAAGTAAGCATTCAGTCTAATTTGTTAGAATTAGTGGAAACTATAAAATGTTCTTTAATTTTTGATCAATTTCCTCGTTTGTTTCTGAATTCCCATTTTTTTTCAGCCATCAAAAAATTTGTTCGAACTAAAACAATTGTGCAGTGAAGTACACGACAGATCGGCAGTATTTGTGCGACAAAATTTGATCCAAATGTTTTCTTCAAATGCATAATCAAATTAAGATCAAATTTTGTTTAGGCTATATTTTACTATACATGACCATTGTAATGTCTTATATATATAAATAAAATTCACTGTAATTTTTAAAACGAAAAGGCGTTTACCAAAAGCTTTATCCTTTTTAATCAATCCTTTTACATCATCCTTCAACAGCTTCCTTTTTGCTGTTCGCTCTTGTCTTTTTTTTTTCATCATCGTTTGATTAAAGCGCTCTCATTATTTCTCCTCACTGTTTCGCTCATTTTTGATTATCGCTCATTTTGTTATTTTGTATTGAATAACACCGTTGTATTAGTACTTGCGCAATAAAGTTTTATTAACCCAAGTTCGAGTTGAGGCTGAGACAAGCATCGATACAGAGTCCTGCTATCGAAAGTGAGTAAGCTAAAAAAGATTTGTGCTCTCACACACAATTCAACTACAAGACTTCGTTCGCAGGAGATATTTCGGAGAAAGCTCATTTTTTGAAATTCTTTGAATTTCACTAAATTCCCTTAGGCATTTCGGTTATGTCCATTTCATTTCCCAAAGAGATAGAGGTTAGTAGAAAACAAAAAAAAAGAGAACTGAAAATTCCAATTAAGCAATGAATTAAACAGCAGCGGTGTCGATTTTCTTTTGACAAAATTAATAAAAATCAATCAATTAAAAAATCAATCATTTTCCTTGAAAGCATTTTCCTTAATTGGCTGAAGCTGAAGAAATCATCATGCCGAAGAAAATGGTTTGATACAAGGATATCATCTTGTATTGATTATACCACACTGATTATTAAAAAAGGTTTCGAGAGTGCATCGGCATTTGACAGCGTACCTATATGTAACAGAGTGATCATTTTGAGAAATTTGGGAGGATCATCCTGTACTCATTTCAAGATCTGTCATAAGCCATTTCTGCTCTCAGTATCAGAAGCTCTGGTGAGATCAATAAAGGTTACATAGAGATTCCTTATTTTGCTCATTTCTCTCGCAGTGATCTGAGAACGAATACCATATCGGAGGTACTCCTGTTAGTACTTTCAGGAAGAAGATCTTCGGCAATAATAGGCATTAATCTGGTTAGAAGTATTCTTGCGAGGATTTTTCCAGCGATGGAGAACAGAGTTATACCCCAAAATACCTTTTTCATGAACAATATCCAAGTCATCCTCGTCACTATCTTTACTTTCAATCTGCGAAAAAACTGATTCAAATTTTGTGATTTGGTGGAGATTCAGTTGTGCTAAGAGGTCATCGAGGTTTTGATCCATTAGGCTGACATCAGCGATCCTTTTAAAAAAAGTAAATGATGTATCTGAAATTTGGAAACAACTAAAATGATCAACTGAAACATGCACCGATCAGTATTGAAATCATACAATAATATTTATTATGATTCCGAAATAACAATATTGAACGTAATTTCAATATTAAATTAAACATTCATAAAACTACCATTTAATGACTGGGCAAATCTTCTTCAAAAATAAAAACAAAATATTACATTTCGTGTTAAGCTTCCCATCCAAACTAAACAATTTTTGATTATAGCATTATTGTCGAATTTTTAACATTTAATAGTTGGCACTTCTTTTTGTTTTAGAAATGCTGGTTATGATGACAGACGAAAGAGAAAAGAAACTCGCCAGTTGCACCATCACCGGATATACTGCGGAAACCTGAATTGCTGGATGCTACGGACAATTGTGATGTCTAGCATAAAGTAATTTCATATGATTTCTCATCGATTTCCACAATAGCCTTTAAAATTTCAAATTTTTAACAAACGACTGAGTATGTGCAAATCTCCAAATCCTCCACGTCATATCCTACAGTATCTATTTCCTACGATAACTATAAGTCGGAATATTTTCACTAGAAGATCTTCAATTTGATCCTACACCTAAAAACTCAATAAAAGAATCCAACATAAGAAGAACATTTAAGATGTGAACAGTCCGTGAACAGTCCTATGACTTTCATAAAAAGAAACATCTAAAAATCGAGAATTAGAAAAGAATCAGTCATTAAAAATTAAATAATATAAAATCAATAAGAGTTATTATAGAACTAAAGAAGGAATGATTTGAAACATAAAAAATTTAATTAATAAAAATAAATTTCACTTTTTCTATCACAATATTTATACTAAATTAATTAAAAATTTAAATTAATATGAATATTTAATCAAATTCTAGAGAAAAGAAGTTTTTGAAACAATAATTACCTGAACAATATCACGCTTTGCATATTTACCATTTACCTGTAACATTTGTCGATCGGAATTTAGCACTTTCATTTCACCAATGCTATATGATGCCTTAAATTGATTATAAATATAATATATTAATTAAAATTTTAAATCATTATTGGGTGGAATAGAAAAACAAAAATCAAAAAGTTGTCTACAACACCTAGAATCCCCAGGCCGTTTTCCGATACAAGTACTAATCAGGTCTAACGTTGCTCAAACTTGATAAATCGGACGAGATATCGTGCTTGCTTTACATGGTTGTAGACAAGGTAAAAAAAAGCAAAAATTTTTGTTACTACAACAATAACAGCTAATATTAATATTTTTTTTTTACACTCAAAATAAACGGACTAAATAAACGTTTTGCGAAAGGTTCCAAATGTATTATTCATGTTTTTGACTAAAGTAACGACTTGAATGTTCTATGCAACTAATGTAACTGATAATATTTTTTTGATCTAATTTGATTTTTTTCACGTGAATTGTAGAAAATTCAAATCATATCTTGCTGTTAATAAAACTTCATTCAGGTTTGATTCATTTATTATTATTAATGAATATCAAAATTTTCATTGACGTGCAAAGATTTTGTTCAATTGAAATTTCGAAAAATTTAATGTATTTCTTGGTTTACATTTATTTTAAAGTTTCACTAATAAAATAACGTTAATTATTTATAACTATATCGCAATTCTTTCTATCAATTATTTATTTAATAATTTTTATTCAAGCATTTCTTTTTTCTTAATCCATAGTGAATGCTTTTTGATAAAATTAGCAATTGTAGTATGTTTGTTACAAAATTCGTTGAAACTTTAAATAAAATAAAAAAATTTTCGTTCTCGACTTCATCGTTTTTCTTTTTTAATAATTAAATTCAGAAATGTGCAAAATTAAGCTATTTCAAAATGATATAATTTGCTTGCACGTTTTCATGGATGATACTATCTCGACTTCTGAAGTTCGCCTGTCAAATAACGTTCATGATGTTGGCCTCACATGTTATTGTCACCATCATTTCAGTTCTTACTATATTTGTGTTTTAGCTAAGATTTCAAGAAGATTTGAATATGATGAGATTGGTAGTATATCTTATATTGTTCATCTATTGCGCCAGCAACTGCGTAATGTTACCCAGGATAATCACCACCATTAGGACCACTGATGAGGCAAATAGTAGCGGTAGCAGATCAAACAAATGGATGAATTTTTCTTTGAAGTCAAGCTTTTCAAATTCATTAATCGACTTCTTTCAGTTTGATAATAAGTAAATTTAATTGATTATTGTTTGATGATATAATTGTCACTATGTTGCAGCAGTGACTATATAATGACAGTTTCAATTTGGAACGAAGTTCAGTGCTTGAGAAAAAATTGGAAAAAAATTATAAAAAAGAACCTTTTTTAGATAATTTTAAATTTTATTGTTGAAAAAAGAAAGAAAGTTAAAATATTTTTTTTGAATTTGAGAGAATTTTTCACAAGTTTTGCAAAACAGTTGCATACAGGTATCGCCAAATCACAAAGTGAATAACTACTTCGCTTTTTCCTTGATTTAGTCCTCTACGAGAATTTGCTTGAATAGCAAAACCACAAAAATTATTGGCACTTACTCATAATTTCTATTTATTGTTACTATTATTATCACCATTGCTATTACTTATTTATTAATGTTAGTACTTCTTACTTATCATTGTTGATGCCATTATTGTTGTTATTATTCATATTATTGAAACTGTTATTTTTGATTGATATTAATGAGTATTGTGATTGGTTTTATCGATTGTATTGTCGACCTCACGCAACTTTCATCTGCCTTCATTAGTTATATGACTGAGCATCGCTTACCTTGCTTCTTTTGCGCTCTCCATTTAGAGGCAATTTATAACACAAATAGTTGTTACCGAAGACTGAAATGGAGAAGACGAAAGATCCACTGAATCAGTAGAATGCCTTAGCTTCTACCCTAATACGCCCTGTTGCTCCGCCATTCAAGACAGTATAAGATTCAGAACACGGGACGTTTGGATTTTTGTTTCTATCAAAGTAAATGAATTCCCGACGAATAAATTTCAGGAATCGCAAACACCTGAAATGCCTTTTGCTTCACTTTCAGTAAAAACTTTAACTTATAAGTCGGGTAATTTCAAAGCTCAGTAAATTTTATGCCATTTCCACTAGCTTTATTGCTCTGAATCAAGAAGGAGCGAAACAATGCAGCAACGACAGATTACAACAAATAGACTATGTTGTTGATTAAATAATACTGTAATGTGGTCATTTTTTGTGACCACGCTTACCCTTTAATATTAATTTAAAACCATACTAGATTTCTCTTTGTGCTAGGTTCTCTAAATTGCTTAATTTATTATTAAAATTACTTAAATATTGTTGTTTATCGAAATACATTGAACCAAGTCTAATTATTTACAAAAAAAAGAAGCAAACGGTGAAAGTGACTGAGATTGAAAACTATTTTCTTATTAAGACTATAACTTATAGCAGCTCATTTGGGATGGGAAATTTTTTTCCAGAAGGTTATAACTATTTCCGGAAGCAAATAGTTGCATATCACCAGCTGGCAACAAATCTCAGCTGACCCAATGGTACCTATTGTGATAACGAATGATTTTGCAGGACATTCGAGTAACCATCACATGACATAACCATTTCAGCTGTAAAAATTCAATTTCAACTTTTATGATGCCAGGATGTTCTATCATCTGTAATTAATTGCTTTCACTTTGTGCCATTGTTTGGTTGGCATGATCTCTACTTAATAACGATGATGACTGTCGTCATATCTGCTATTAACGACTATCTAAATGAAGGACGAGAAACAAATAAATACTGCGCTTGTTCAGAATGCTTTTTTCTATAGCGTTCACAATACCAGGTCACCAACAATTCCAGAACAGTATCCCACGAATCCTGCCGTGCAATTTCTAGCGATGTAGAATTTTCGCTATTCCTAGCCTATTCAATGACTTAACAATGCACTACCTTGCTACTACAACTATTTGCAGAAAAAAAGGCATCCTTGCCTCCGTAGATCAGTCTTTTAATGTAAACTCAAGACAATTTTCCTGTAACTATCATGAGACGATAGGCAGATCGAGCTATTTGATCTGTACAAACATCCAGTAGTGTCTTCTCAGCGGGGCTCCATTCTCTCGCAATGTCCATAAGCCGGCGAAAGTATCATTTCATACCCACTCTATGTATCCATGGATCAGGACTACAGAGGAACTCTTCCATTTCTAAATCACTTGATTTACCAATATGACTTGAAAACTTTATTTCTCAAAAGTGCTACCACCCTTCCTTTGCTAGAATGTTACTGTCGTCCTAACATAATCCACAACACACTGCCCTTCTAACTTATTAAATTCTGCGTGCTCAACAAGTTGACAACTTTTTCATTGTTTATTCATTTTCCATTTTTCACTGCATGCAAAGAACATAGAATTGAGAAGTATACAAAACATATGGAAAACATTGAGCATTTAAATATTCCCGCTACTTGTTCCAACACCACTGCTAACAAGCATCCAAAAACTATGACTCAAATCCAACCAGCGATTGATTCCTGGAACTGTTCATTTCATTTTCGCATTTCTACAATAATTAACCGTTCAAGGATCACAACAGAACAAATATTCTAGATGAGCAGACAAAGTCGATTAACTTCTCGTTAAAATACTTTAAAAACTGCGAGTACTGCTAGTAATGATAGAATTATGCAACGATTTGTACAAAACAATAGTTGTAGCATTCAAGAAGTAACATATACAAACATTAAAAATAGATAAATAAATAAAGACTAAACAAATTCAATAACTCAGAAGGAGAAAGTGCGGAACACAGCATAGCAAGATGTGAATGAATTTTCTCTTATATATAATATATATAAAGAGAGAGAGAGAGAGAGAGAGAGAGAGAGAGAGAGAGAGAGAGAGAGAGAGAGAGAGAGAGAGAGAAAGGACGTGGATAACTGATATCAGCAAAACCACAGGAAACTCAGTAACTTCCCAGCATAAGAGAACCTCTCGGTGGTGAGGACGTGGTACAGTATCCTGAACTTATACTTGAACAGCTTGATGACACTGATTGATTTCCGGAATAATTACCAATAAAAGATGGAAATTCAGGAGAATGATGCCGATTACGACCTCCTATAGATATCGACGACGTTTTGATTCCAATAATTGCACGGCAGTTTTGCGGCGACATATACACATAAGCACTCAGATGCGATTCGCTTGCATCAGTATTTGGTATGGCGTAACGCAAGGCTGGATGTTGCTTTGGGTGTGTCACCAATTTTGCTGGTACGCTGCCTAATTTATAGCGACCTGAATTCAACTCCGATATTGGCAGTGGAAGAGATGTGTCATTTTCGAGCAGCCAAGGATGATCACTTATATATTCCAAATCACAACGTTCGTCTGGATCATATTTCAAACATTCCGTAATCAAATTTTTGCAACCTAAAATTGAGCAGCAACTTGACATACTTCACAATTTGTTAGATTACCAAGAAGTACTATAAGAATTTGAAGAATGTATAATAAACGAACATTTTGAAATATGTCGCCTCCAAACTAACGGTTCTTGACAAACAATATCTTCGTCCCGGTGGAATGGAATGTCTCCGCAAACCATATCATACAACAAAATTCCAAGTGACCATACAGTTGCTTTACAGCTATCATACTCGGAACGTAGGATCCATTCCGGTGGACTATACACACGTGTGCCTGTAAATACATTACATACTCAGAATATACACAAATGATATAATAAGAACTGAGTTGCTTAAATACAGCAAAAAACGAAATTACTCGCCTTCAAAGTTAGTAAACTTTTCACCCTTCGTTCTATAAAATGCACCAGAACCAAAGTCAACCATCTTCAGGCGCCCAGTTTTTAAATCCACAACCAAATTTTCATCCTTAATGTCTCGATGGACAACATTCACATCCATACAAGCTTTCACAGTATCCACAACCTTCAAACAAAGCAAATTTTATTCAGGGAAAAAAAAAGACTATCACTCACCAACTGCTGTGCAAGAGTAAATCACCTGTTTGAAAAAGTTCTGCGCAATTTTTTCATCCAGTGCCCCGTGTTCCGATATATAATCAAACAAGTCCTGGCACGGTGACGGTCGTTCCATCACAATCAAGAACCCATCTGGTCGTTCGAACCAATCGTGCATTTGTATCACACCCATTATATTTCTACATTCCAATAGAAGGGCGATCTCCACAGGTAACTTCTTACCAATGCTAGGGATCTACAAGGTATAAAGTGTTTTGATGAAGCAACTTATTTTTCTTTGCGGAAACAATAAACAAAAATATGCTATTCTCACATATCAGTTGAAATTGACTGGAAAGAGGGTGTTTTTTAAAAAAATGTATAAACCTATACATTTTTCCAGCCAGTTACGCTATTCCTTGACACGTACTTCACTGCCACTGGTAAACCATCAATTATACGATACCCGGAATACACGGTTCCAAAGCCACCGCGTCCTAATTCTGGTCCAAGTTTGTACTGCTTCTTGAAATTTGCATAATCATGACCTTAAAAAAATAATACTTTCCGATCTAAAAAGTCTCTTCAAAAACAGCTCATTAATATTGGTTAAACTGAGTAAAACCTGAATAACGGATATTATACATTTGAAAAACTTATATTTATGTAAGCAATTTTTAGTGAAGGTTTGCTTCCCAAACTCCACTTCGAAGTCTGTTATACCGTATTGTGAACCAGCTAGCCAACCGGGGACAACCTGACCATCCCATCCAGTTCCTACACATACTTATCGTTTTATTAAACTACAGATGCAATCCAACTGATATATTGATGATCGCGTTGTAAACACGGACACGGACACGGACATACACAAATACAAACAGACATACATATATACACACATACACGCACATACACAGAAATGTCGAAATGATCTTTCGCATATAAATATGAAGGAAATATGCATGGAAACAAATTCATAATGATACATACCTTGACTGCTACCTAAGAAAGACGATGGAAATGGTATAATGGTGGATCCGCCGCGGCTGCCAAGTGCTAATTTATGAGAGTTTCGCAACATTTCAATTGAGAATGTACACGATTACCAAGTACCGAATTTGTTAAATCGTACAACTCGTAGCAAATGATAGTATAAATTAATAATCTGAAAATGTTAACAAAGGTATGTTGCATTTAATTACACAACGTAAGAGACGTAGTGGCAGTTTAAAGAAACGACGGAAAGTCCGTTACTATCTAGCTGCCCGCTTTTTCTCGACAATTAACGTATAACATAACCAGTAAGTAAATTATTCCAATTTCACGATGGCAGACTGTCAGTAAAGAGAAGCGATTAGTTTAGCAACTTTATCAGTTAAGAAGTGCATTCCTCTGAGCATAAAAAAATTCATCAAATGTACAAGAAAGCCATAGGTAGCCTTATAAGCAAGTGACCAGTAGGTAGCCTTACAAGTACGTGAGCAGTAGCTAACCTTATAGATAAATGAACAATAGGTAGCCTTATAGATAAATGAGCAATAGGTATAGCCTTATAAGTAAATGAGCAATAGGCAAACTTACAAGTAAATGAGCAATAGGTAGCCTTATAGATAAATGAGCAATAGGTAGCCTTATAAGTAAATGAGCAATAGGCAAACTTACAAGTAAATGAGCAATAGGTAGCCTTATAGATAAATGAGCAATAGGTAGCCTTATAAGTAAATGAGCAATAGGTATAGCCTTATAAGTAAATGAGCAATAGGTAGCCTTATAAGTAAATGAGCAATAGGTATAGCCTTATAAGTAAATGAGCAATAGGTAGCCTTATAGATAAATGAGCAGTAGGTAGCCTTATAAGTGAATGAGCAATAGGTAGCCTTATAAGTGAATGAGCAATAGGTAGCCTTATAAATACCCAAATGTACAGAAAAGTGATATAGATAGCCTTATGAGCAATATGTGGAAGTAGAAATATGCTTAATAAAATATCCCGGGTAGGAAAGAAAGGGACAAGAGGTGATGGCAGATGGATGGCTGGGAAGGAAGTGGCAGTTTAAAATTGAACATGACAAATCTCAATGAATAATGTTCTCAGTCTTACAGCAACAGCACTTTTTCTCCTCAATTAGACAGATAGGTAGAAAGAAAAGCCCTTTGGCATCCACCCAAAACTTGCTTTCCCTTGAGAAATCTCTAGAAACGTTCCAGTTAGGTTTGGGCATCCAAAAAGTATAGGAAGGAATGGAAGGAACGCAGATTCAGGCCTCAAGGCTCTCTATCGTGGGGAGAGGATCAGACAATTGCCAGTGCCGCGCTACCGCTATTGCTGTCCCGCCGTGTAACAGCAAAACGTCCTACCCTCCCTCTCCTCTACTTTGTCATCGTCTTTTCACTTCACAAAGGGCGGCGGTTGGACGGTCGGGGAATTTATGAGGAATTCACAAAGGACGGCTGAGCGGGGGAGATAGTGTGAGCAGGGAGAGATGGCGTCAGGCGGTTGTCTGCTGTTCGCAGCCAAGCATTATGAGCAACTACCTATCTACAAGGCATTAATGCTCCCATTTTTCTGCCCGTATTTTTTTTTTGTCTCACCCAAAAGTGTGTGTGTTACTGCGGAACAAGGACTATTTACCTGCCCGGACCCTCTCCATTTGAAGGGACAGAAGAAATAAGCACTAAATTTCACTTGAAATATTGAGGTGACAGAAGAAGTAAGTACAAACTTTCTCGAATTTTTTTTTATTATTAAGCCAAAAAAGAATTCAATGCAAAAATTTCGCACAATTTTTTTAAGGTCATTAGAGGAGGAATAGGAAAAGGATTTAAAGGAAAAAAAACTACACGAGAATGTTCAGGAAGAGATGAATGAATGTGTGTGTACCAGCAACATGCTCACACTTTTTCCCTATCTTCTTTTCCTGGTGGGTACATTGCGAGATTCTGAGATGTTAAGAATGATTCAGAAATATCACACAACGCCGCACCGTCAAGTAGGAGTCATATTCACGTGCTATGAGACGAGGATAGCACTGCCACCAAGTGGGACATCATATTCACGTGCTGTAAGACGAGGATAGTATTGACCACAGAAAACAAACATCAGCGAGTTGCTGGATATGATCGGCTGCCCTCTAAATCATCCCCTAACTTCATTTGTGCAAGCGGTCAAAACATAAGCTGACGTGTACAAAAGCCCGAGATTAACTTTGTCACACACAAAAAGTTGCCAGCATTAGAGAAGGTGTGAAAGCATTTGAAAGCTATACAAGTAGTTACATGAGGTCATTAGCATGAACACTATCCGTTGAGGTAAGGGACGGATAAAATTATTTGGAGGAAACTGGAACAATGGTAGCCAGTTCCAGATGATGGTCAAAAATATGCAGACTTTGGCCAAGTGGAGATAAATAGAACAATTTGGAACAGAAAGAGAACAGAAGCCAATTCCGGGTAATGAATGGTGAAAAAGTTTAATGGCCAAGTGGAGATGGACAGAATAATTTGGAACAGAAGCCAATTCCGGGTAATGAATGGTGAAAAAGTTTAGTGGCCAAGTGGAGATGGACAGAATAATTTGGAACAGAAGCCAATTCCGGGTAATGAATGGTGAAAAAGTTTGGTGGCCAAGTAGAGATGGACAGAATAATTTGGAACAGAAATAGGAAATGAATGAAAAATGGTTGATGATAATAATGCACAGTGAACAGAACAGCAATGGCAATGGCAATGATGGTGACGAGTTACTTATTGGGCGTGGAATTTGTTGAATTGGCTCAATGAAACGAGCGAGCAACAATATATTTGGCACATAAAGTGTGGACTGAAAAAGATAACGAGCGAGTGTTGAAAGGATGCACGTATCGGAATGGAATGGCCAAGTATCATTGCATTGCACAAGGAAGGAAGGCGACTTTGGGTTCGTCTGTCTCCCCTCTTACTCTTTACCTCTTCTCAATGTCTGTTCGTCTGTCTGCATCTTGCATCATTGCACAACGAAGAGGACTCTCCGTTCATCCGTCTACCCCTCCACTCTTTACCTCTTCTCAATGTCTGTTCGTCTGTCTGCATCTTGCATCATTGCACAACGAAGAGGACTCTCCGTTCATCCGTCTACCCCTCCACTCTTTACCTCTTCTCAATGTCTGTTCGTCTCCACCTCCTCCACCTCACTCCACTTCTCAATCTCTGTGTTCGTCTGTTTGTACCCTTCTTATCACTCCTCCCCCTCACATCATTCTTCGTTCTATCGCAACCTTTTTTTCAAACAAACAGACGAGCAGACGCAGACATACACGTTCCAGACATTGTTGCCCACTTCTCCTTTCTCCCGTCCTGACATCCTGGCATCGAGCCAAACATTCAATTGTCAATGTTTTACAAATTTTTATTTTAAAAATGAGCCTAGCAAATGTATGAAATATGAAATGATCATATACATTAATGTATTTACATGAATAAATTAGCTATGTGAACATCTCCAGACATAACCACTATTTCATGTGACACTCCGCGACGTCTCATTTAGAAAACAACGTGGCGGCGCACAGAAAGGCTATTATATGTGTGGGATTGGAATGCAGCCAAATATGTCCCTCGGTGTGTGGCACTCGCCGAGCACGTGCATAGAAGAAGGATGTACGTGTATATATGTGTGTGTGTGTGTGTGTGTGTGTGTGTGTGTGTGTGTGTGTGGTGTGTGGTGTGTGGGTGTGTGGGTGTGTGGTGTGTGGGTGTGGGTGGGTGGTGCACTGACAGACCGACCACTTGGCCCTGTCGTGACACAAGTGACAAGTGTCCTTCCCTACCGTTCCATACGGCATGCGTTTCCATTTATTCCTAGTACTCCGGCTATCCCATACCTGATGCCCCGTTCTAACCCGTCTCTTCTCTCGTCCAGCGTTCCTTCCTTTCCTGTTGAAGAATTCATTGGAAGCTCCATAGTAGCCCAAGACATTTCAGGCATTGCTCAGGCCTTCTAATGACCAATGGATGGTTGTTAGATTGCCATTTGCTTGATAGAAGCTGTGGCTATTTCTACGACAGATAATCGAAAAGTAACAACTGACCATCATCCGTTGACTTTCTTTATGTGCAATGATTGTCACCGACGCTCTCTGTCTCTTTGAGTTACTATTTTAATTGATCTACTAGATCAGTTGTTATTGTATGATAAACGGAGCAGGGCGCAAATGTAAAGTTTATGATGGGTCTTTCAGGGCGTCTTATGGAATTTTCGCAGATGATCAGAACAAGGCAAATGGCGTCATAAATCAGCGTCACATTAAGTGTCACCTTATCCTATGTCTTCTTTCCCATTTCCTAGCTTTCAAGCATTGAAGAGATAATTGTTGAAAAGTGATGACGCAGTTTTTTCAAGAGATTTCTGCTTCGCAGACCAATTTAATTCGTCTTCAAAGTATTACTACTGATCCTTTTGTTGTCATCAGAGCAAGTAAGTAGTTCCCATGCTAGAAGTATAATAGTCCTGGAAGAAAGAAAGAAAGAAAAAGTGCATTTTTAGGATGTAATAGTAAACAATCAAACGATGACGCCGTCACTGGTCACTGGTCAACTGGCGGCCTGTAGTGAGTATTGGGTCGAAATTTAAATTTGATTCATATACTTTTTACATTTCTATAAAATGGATGGATGGACTTGAAAACTGAAACAAGAAGAGAAAGAAAGAGTGGAAAAAAGAAAGAAAAAAAGGCAGAGCAGAAAAAGAAAGGCAGAGAAAACAAAGAAAGCTTAAAAAAAGCGAAGCCGTTCGTTTTGCACTTTTGTCCGAAGAACGTCCGATAGAAGTGCAGCGAGTGCTGTTTCACTGGGTGAACAAACTGCTTGGATGATGATGTTTGATTTCCCAGTGATGCGGGACTCGCGAATGATTGGAATTTATTCCTGGTAGACTGCTACTACCACTTCTACAGTCTCGCGAATGATTGGAATTTATTCCCAGCAGATTGCTATCACCCTTTTTACATTCTCTCGAATGATTGGAAATTATTCCCGGTAGATCGCTACCACCACTTCTACATTCCCGCGAATGATTGGAAACTATTCCCGGTAGATTGCTATCACCCTTTCTACATTCCCCCGAATGATTGGAAACTATTCCCGGTAGATTGCTATCACCCTTTCTACATTCTCGCGAATGACTGGAATTTATTCCCAGTAGATCGCTACCACTACTTCTATATTCTCGCGAATGACTGGAATTTATTCCCGGTAGATTGCTACCACCCTTTCTATATTCTCGCGAATGACTGGAATTTATTCCCGGTAGATTGCTATCACCCTTTTTACATTCTCGAGAATGATTGGAATTTATTCCCGGTAGATTGCTGCCATGCTACAGTAGTAATATCTGCTGGAATATAATTTTATACAAAATGGCGCAAAGCTTTTTAAACACCGCCAGAGCATTATCTCACAGATATGAACCAATTGGCGCTTGTTTGGCGGATTGGCGCAAATTGCAGCTATTACGGTGTGGATACTGCAGCAAGAACTACAGTAATCCTGTGGATGCTACAGTAGTAATATCTGCTGAAATATAATTTTATACAAAATGGCGCAAAGCTTTTTAAACACCGCCAGAGCATTATCTCACAGATATGAGCCAATTGGCGCTTGTTTGGCGGATTGGCGCAAATTGCAGCTATTACGGTAGGGATAGTGTAGCAAGAACTACAATAATCCTGTGGATGCTACAGTAGCAATATCTGCTGAAATATACAAAATGGCGCAAAGCTTTTTAAACACCGCCAGAACATTATCTCACAGATATGAGCCAATTGGCGCTTGTTTGGCGGATCCCGGCAAGTTGCAGCTATTACGGTAGGGATACTGTAGCAAGAACTACAGTAACCCTGTGGATGCTACAGTAGAAATATCTGCTGAAATATACAAAATGGCGCAAAGCTTTTTAAACACCGCCAGAACATTATCGCACAGATATGACCCAATTGGCGCTTGTTTGGCAGATCGGCGCAAATTGCAGCTATTACGGTAGGGATACTGTAGCAAGAACTACAATAATCCTGTGGATGCTACAGTAGTAATATCTGCTTAAATATAATTTTATACAAAATGGCGCAAAGCTTTTTAAACACCGCCAGAACATTATCTCACAGATATGAGCCAATTGGCGCTTGTTTGGCGGATCGGCGCAAATGGCAGCTATTACGGTAGGGATAGTGTAGCAAGAACTACAATAATCCTGTGGATGCTACAGTAGTAGTATCTGCTGAAATATAATTTTATACAAAATGGCGCAAAGCTTTGTAAACACCGCCAGAACATCATCTCACAGATATGAGCCAATTGGCGCTTGTTTGGCGGATCCCCGCAAATTGCAGCTATTACGGTAGGCATACTGTAGCAAGAACTAGAATAATCCTGTGGATGTCGCGAATTTATAACGCGAAACTTCCACTAATGACATTATAAGCATTCAATCCTAAGATTGTGATCTAAAATTGTATCTTTTGAATTCAAATAAATTTTATTGTAATCCTCAATTGTGCGCCATAAATGATTCCCTCAATTGTTTTCCCTCCGTTATCTGAAATTATATATATATATATATGATGGTCAATCTTTTAAATTCATTTCACTTTTCACTTCTTCTATTCTTCCTCGTTAAGTCATGTTCGCATTATTAACGTTAAGTCATGTTCGCATTATTAAGGTTAAGTCATGTTCGCATTATTAAGGTTAAGTCATGTTCGCATTATTAAGGTTAAGTCATGTTCGCATTGTTAAGGTTAAGCCACGTTCGCAATTGTTAAGATTAAGCCACGTTCGCATTTGTTTTGTTCACGTTCGCGTTTATTAATGTTTTAATCACGTTCGAGTTTGTTAATATTGTTAATACTGTTAATAAAGGTTTAATTACCCAAGTTTGAGTTTGAGATTGAGTTCTATCGCGCTACAAACCCTACACAAAACAACACCCCTAAAACGAACACGCTGGTATATTGTTGGCCGATATCGACCTCTCATAAGAAGAAATCACGACAGAAATTTGGTGCAGCGAAGTGAGGTATATGATGTCAACCAACATTATCGCCAGCTTACAACCAGCAAAGAGAAGGTTAGTTTCTCTTTTACAAGAAATAAATAACTTAAAACTCGAAACCCCGGATTCCAATGAGCCAATAGAGCAACGGGGAAGGGCCTACATTGCGAACAAAAAGGTTCTCGCGGACAAAATCGAGAGGATAAAATTATGCGTTGAATCACTTGAAAAGGCGAACGACAAGTGGTTCAACTACCTTCAAACAATTACTGCAACGAAAAGAAGGGAAGAAGAGGAGAGAGCTTATGAAACGATCACGGAGGGCGAAGATGGTTTATTTCAATTGATCCATGAGGGAAAGGAATCGCTGATAGCACTAACGAAGGATAAGGAGGAAATCGAAGAAAATTTAGAAATGCTATCAATAACGAAAAATAAAGAACAGGGAAGAACAATGCCTCCTTCAAACTTTTCGATCAATCTTCCCCAATTATTATTACCTACTTTCAACGGAGATCCAAGGCAATGGCGACAGTTTTGGAGTAGCTTCAACGCAGCAATAGATTCGCAACCACTTCCGCAAATTCAAAAATTAAATTACTTATATTCGTGTCTGAAGGACAACGCACTAAAAGCCGTGTCAGGATACGAAATAGCACCGGAAAATTATGAAGTGATCAAGCGTCTACTCCAAGAAAGATACGGCGACCCCTCGACAATATTAACACTATTATATAACGAATTCCAGTCCATCAGAAGAAATGAGAAGGATTGGATAACAACTGTCGAGAACATCGAGCGGGTGCTACGCCAATTGGAAGCTTCAGGAGAGAATCTGGAACATTCAAGCATTGAAAACACAATAGAAAGTAAGTTACCATCTTGGATTTTGAAGAAGGTTTATACTCAGAAATTGGTAGATTTGCCTTGGTCGATTTCAAAGTTACGAAGTTTTTTATTACTGTCGCGAAATTCATAACGCGAAATTCCTAGTAGGGTTTAAATCTGATTCTATTAACGGCTTTTATGAGCCACCTAAGTAATTTGTAATGTTTGATCTCTTTGTTACAATTATAAGCCGTCAAAATCTTTCCTACCATAAACTAACAAAGAGGCAGCTGCAGTTAAACTCTTATTAACCAAACCCATTCTGTAACTGCGCCGAAATCCTTTGTTTGATGCTTATGCTTACATGCAATATATTATACCTTCTCAACCAAGCTTATCTGTACAAAGGATTTGCTTTTTTATGATCTTTAGTTTCTTATAACTCAACTCACTAATACAAGTTTCTCCGCCTACAATACTCAGTATATAAACTCTCAATCATCCCAAAAAGACCATTTTTGGGATTTGTTCACATCCACGGCTACTGGTTCTATTCTGCTCATCATTACCGCTTTATTATATGTTAATGTTGTCATTAAATGCGCGTTGTATATAATTGTTACTTAATTCTCGCGTTATCCAATTATTCTAATAAAAGGTTTAATTACCCAAGTTTGAGGTGTCAACACAACGCAACTCAACACAACAGTTTAACTACCCAAGTTTGAGATTCGACTGTGCCACGTTACAAAAACTTTCCCGACAATTACAACTGGCTAAGGTGGATCAACAAGTGAAAAACAGCCAGAATTCATTGACCCGATCGGAAATTAAACCAACAATTGTCAAAACGGAACAGAAGCGAAATGACGACTCAAGAGGAACATCAGCATTAACAGCAGTACGAACTAAGAAGAATTCGCCACAAGCAACGATAGCAAAGAAAAGACCTTGCATATTTTGTTCTGGGGATCACTGGGATAGCGATTGTGACGTCTATCCTACTGCAAATTTACGAATAAATCGCCTCAAGAAGCTGCAGAAATGTACGAATTGTTTCAAAAATAGTCACAAGGGAGAAAAATGCAAGGTGAAAAAGCAATGCTTCTTCTGTAAAGAGTCACATAACAGTGCCGTGTGTGGGAAAAGAAGAATATCAACGACACCAGAGAAGGAGTATTCGACACCAAGGAAGGAGTGTTCGACATCACTCTACAATTCAGTAGCGGCGACTCGAGACGAGAAGAGGACCACAAGGGGAACTCTCCTTTTAGGTAAAAGGATAAAGGTATTCAATCCATCGCAACCCCGACGACAACAGAGAGCCCTAGCATTATTTGATGTAGGCTCACAAATGTCCTTTATATCCAAAAAATTATCTCATCAATTGAAATTAATCGAGTCGGAGAAACAAACCATAACGATAGCTGCATTTGGTACGAAGCAACCGATGCAGTGTCCCACTTCCTGTGCGGAACTGAAAGTGCAAACTGAAGATAACGAGACTATATCGTTCTACGCTAATGTAGTCGAACATTTGACAAACGAACTCCAGGTAGTAGATTTACCAAATGAATTTCAATGCGATGAATTAAGTAACCATTGGGAAAAGCCCGACATATTAATTGGAGCGGACTACTTCTTTAAATTTATAACTCTACAAAACTTCAAGGAATTAAAATCAGGACACATATTAGTCCAATCCAAGGTTGGTCCTATGATTGTAGGCAGTGGCGATATCACCAAACTTTGTAAAGATAACAGAGAAGCCAGAGGGATAATATGCTCAGTTAATACAACCCTCAACTCAGACTTAGAAAAATTTTGGAAACTAGAAATGATCGGCATTCAAGAATCTCCCAATGTAGATGACGATCATCAAGCCATAAAACAATTTGAGCAAACTGTTATTATGCTGGAGGGAAGATATCATGTACGTTGGCCGTGGAAAAGCTCCACGCAAAGACTAAGCAACAATTATGGTTTATGCCTAGGACGCTTAAAGCATCTAGTCAATCGGCTCCAAAACCAATCGCTTCTTCAGTTATACGACGAAACAATCAAGGACCAAATACAAAGTGGCATAATCGAAGAAGTACCTCCGAACGATGAGGTTGGTATCATACATTATCTACCGCATCACGAGGTTCTAACCCCTGGGAAAAACACAACCAAATTAAGAATCGTCTATGACGCGTCAGCACGACACAAAGGATTTAAAAGCCTCAACGACATCTTGTATCGAGGCCCAGTGCTGCTTCCAGACTTGGTTGGTATATTACTCCGGTTTCGAACGATGAAGATCGTGATAACGGCGGATATCGAAAAAGCATTTTTACAAATAGGACTACAAGAAGAAGAAAGAAATTGTACCCGATTTCTTTGGTTAAAAGAGTTAAAGGAAGAAGTCTGCGACAAGAATATAAAAAGTTACCGCTTCAAGAGAGTTCCTTTGGAGTGGTATCATCCCCCTTTTTGTTAGCAGCGACTCTTAACTACCATCTAGAAAATTATGGTAACGAATTAGCTGAAGAAATCCGCAAGAATTCATACGTGCATAATATCACTGTATCGGCAGAGAACACCGACGAGGCATTGGACAAGTATGAAAAATTGAAGATGATTTTTAAGGAAGCCTCAATGAATGTGAGGGAATTTCTCTCGAATGAAAAGGATTTTAACAAACGAATACCTTATTCCGACTTAAGCCAAGCAAATAAAGAAAACTTTTTTGGACTTAATTGGAATCACGAAAAGGATCATATAGAGGTTACATTAAAACCATGGCGAGGAAAGGATTTAACAAAGAGAACCATTTTAAAATTTATTGCCTCTCAATATGATCCTCTGGGCTTTTTAGTCCCAGTAATGATCAAATTTAAACTATTTATTCAATATTTATGGCGGGAAAAAATTCCATGGGATCAATCCTTGAACGAAACACATAAGCAAAAATGGGACATACTTATTACGGAATGGCCAACAAATGTGATAGGACTACCACGATTTGTAATGGAAATTTCAAGGCCGACAGAATTTCATATATTCACGGATGCGTCCAAAGTTGCTTATTCCGCAGCTGTTTATATACGAAAAGTTTCACCTGGAAATGATGTAAGATCCTTCTTAATCTTTGCGAAATCCCGACTTGCTCCCATCAAAGGTATATCGATACCTAAACTCGAGTTATTATCTATATTGATTGGAGTAAGAGCGGGTCAGTTCGTATTAAAGGAGCTACAAAAGGAAGACTGTCCAGTTACTTTGTGGTCAGACTCAAAATGCGCTCTTTTCTGGATAACAAACTATACGAAATTGCTTCCACGATTGTGCAAAATCGAGTGGAAGAGATTAGAAAATCCAAATTCAACTAAGATATTACCTAGCAATGAAAATCCAGCTGACATAGCTACAAGAGGGATCTCACCAATCAAACTTCGCAATAACAAGCTATGGTGGAATGGTCCGCAATGGTTAAATGGACCTGAATCAGAATGGCCTAACTGTAAGTTCGTTTATGAAGTTAATGATGAATTCGAACAAGCAATTATAGCAAAAATATCAACGGTTCCAAACCCAGCTGAGGAGAAGGCAATAATTCAATTCATTGATGTACACCGCTTTAGTAAATGGACAAAATTAGTAGAGCGGTAGTATGGGCGCTTAGATTCATTAAACAAACTCATCGAAGAGGATTACCTTGGCTCAAATTCTTATCTATCAAAGGAATCAATATGACCCAAACCGATTATCAAATAGCAACTAGTTGTTGATCCGACAAGCGCAATCAGCGCATCTAACAGATAAGGAGAAGAAGAAATGGAATCTACTTCAACCAAACCTGATGACTTATGGAGATCAGGTAGCCGTCTAGAATATTCAGAGTTAGATGAGGACAGTAAATATCCTATCTACTTACCAAGGGATCACCACGTGACTAAACTCATCATCATGCAACAACATGAGGCGCTGCATCATGCTGGAATAGCACACACGCTGTCTGAACTAAGAAGTAAATTCTGGATACCAAAGGGAAGAGCCGCAATAAAACGTCTACTCTCTACGTGTACGACATGTAAACGGTGGAAGGCTAAACCATTCAAACTACCGGCAATGCCAAATTTGCCCGAAAGTCGAGTAAAAAGATCTAGACCATTCGAACAGGTAGGTCTAGATTACTTGGGACCAATCCTAGTCAAAACGACAACCGATAGAGTAAAGAGATGGATCGCTCTCTTCACATGTTTTACAACGAGAGCTGTGCATCTGGAATTAGCCGAGAATTTATCCGCCGAAATCTTCCTACATGTCCTAAGAAGATTCGTAGCACGACGAGGATATCCAAAGTTAGTCTTAAGTGACAACGCGAGTCAATTTCAACTCGTCTTTAAAACAATAATGGAAATAAGCTCCAACTTCCTGGCAGAACATGGTATGTGTTGGAGAAATACTATACCAAAGGCACCGTGGGGAGGTGGAGTATACGAACGAATCATTGGACTTACAAAACAAGCTTTAAGACGAGCTGTGGGAAGAAGATTTCTAAAAGAAGAGGAATTAATAACGTTAATGATAGAAATAGAAGGTATACTTAATACCCGGCCATTGACGTACGTTGGCTTCGACGACTATAGAGTCATACGCCCGATAGACTTTATTTCCCCTAGTCGACACTTGAAATACCACTCGAGTATGACAATGGACAAGAAGAATACACTCCTTATTTATTAAAAACAAAGGATAAACTTATCAAATATTGGACCAATACGCTTAAGACATTAGATGTCTTTTGGAAACTGTGGAAGGACGAATACCTTATGAGTCTAAGAGAACGTACACAAAAGGAATTCGTTTCCCCTCGACAGACCGAAAAACGAAGACCACGTGAGAATGAAATTGTTTTATTAATGGAACCCGAAATACCTCGCGGTACATGGAAATTAGCAAGAATAATTAAAATCAACAGAGGACGTGATGGAAGTATCAGGAGTGCCACAATCCAATTGCCTAATGGGAGACAGCTTAATCGTTCTATTAACATGCTATGCCCCATGGAAATAGAAGCATCCAACAATATGGAAGAAAAATTACAAGAAAGCGAAGACCAGGAACCTATTGCGCGACGAACGAGAAGTGCCATACAAGCAAAGGTCGCATCAAACGAAAGAAAGTAATACTTTTTGCTCTCTCTCTCTCCTTGGGAGTGTCGCGAACTTATAACGCGAAACTTCCATTAATGACATTATAAGCATTCAATCCTAAGATTGTGATCTAAATTGTATCTTTTGAATTCAAATAAATTTTTGTAATCCTCAATTGTGCGCCATAAATGATCCCTCAATTATTTTCCCTCCGTTATCTGAAAATATATATATATGATGGTCAATCTTTTAAATTCATTTCACTCTTCACTTCTTCTATTCTTCCTCGTTAAGTCATGTTCGCATTGTCAAGGTTAAGTCATGTTCGCATTGTCAAGGTTAAGTCATGTTCGCATTATTAAAGTTAAGTCATGTTCGCATTATTAAGGTTAAGTCATGTTCGCATTGTTAAGGTTAAGCCACGTTCGCAATTGTTAAGGTTAAGCCACGTTCGCAATTGTTAATATTAATCCACGTTCGCATTTGTTTTGTTCACGTTCGCCGTTTATTAATGTTTTAACCACGTTCGAGTTTGTTAATATTGTTAATAGTGTTAATAAATGGTTTAATTACCCAAGTTTGAGATTGAGTTCTATCGCGCTACAAACCCTACACAAAACAACACCCCTAAAAAGAACACGCTGGTATATTGTTGGCCGATATCGACCTCTCATAAGAAGAAATCACGACACTTATCATAAAATTTATATTTAGTGATAAAATATACAACTATACATAGAGTCCCTTCTACATTTTAGAAAATACAGCGCCAAATACTATCACAATCAAAAATGCTATTTTTCAACGATCATTGAAATTAAAGTAAGAATAAGGAAAGGGATTTATTCATTCGCTGCGTTGATGACTATTAGTCATTAAGATCGTTTTATAAAAGTTTAAAAGCTATCAAATTAGTGATCTAATTAATCCATGCAAAATGTAAACCATCGAAACTATTTTCAATTTAAGAAAGTAATAACTCTTTACTATTAAGTTACTGTCAGATGCTGATAATATTATAACGTCAGCTTTTGTACTGACAATTTATCAGTCAAACAAGGAAGGAAATTTCTATCTATTATCTTCACTAACACTTTCAGTGAAAAGCAATTTGTTATTTTAATAAAATTTCCAACTAATTTGAGCGTACAACAAGTGTGTCGAATAAGATTGCAAACTTTCAACTGCAGCATTTCCCTCCCGATCAATACGTTAAACAATCGTTTCACGGGAATGGTTTCATTCAGTGCAATTTTCTTTGAAGTTGGAGTGATTGAAATATGCGCAAATGAATTCAGGATTCCAGTTCCAATAAAATTAGTTAATGGTGAGCTATCATTGGTGATCATTTTAATTAACAATCTAAAACCGTTAATGTGACGTCTTTTTCAAATTTGATAGATTTTCGATATAATGATAGTATAAAAAAAAATTCAACATTTTTAATTAAACTAAAACAAAAAATTTAATAAACTTACTGTATCTGTTATTCGACAATCACGACATTTTTTAGAATGGCTACATCACTTTTTCCCTCATTTTATTATTTTGGATCTTCGTTTGTACCTCAGAATATTTCGATAAGAGATCTTAAAAACATATCAACAACTCGGATTTATATTAATAAATCCTTATTGAAAGAACGAAATTCAATTTAATAGAGGAGAGCCATTTCTTGGCATTAACTTATTAGTAAGACTTTTCGGCACATTTCAATTGGATATATTTGCCACCTTTCATTCACTAATGGATTCGTAAAAGTTTATACTGGACAGTAAAATATGGTAGATATAGTGTCCTGTCCATCAAAATGTGAATATTTCCTTGTTGCTTTTATTAACATTGTATTTCGTATCGCATTCCTGATTCAAGTATTGCGAGATCAAATTTTGTTTCTGCAGTAAGCTAACTACCATTCTTTATTTTATGAAACAAAAAAAAACATTCAGTAACTGATTCATTATTTTTATAGAAATATATGAGCAATTACTAGCATTTAAGTGCTCAGAAAATGATCAGATATTATCATCAATGTCAAAAAATTGAAATGGGCACAAAACGTTCGTCAATTAATCAAATCTTTACAGTTACCGCGTTAAAACAATACTAATCAAATTTTATCGTCAATGTCAAAACATGTGAGGACATCACTAACTATAACAGTCTATCATGCGAAGAAAAAAATACAAAATAAAGGTGTTCCATTTTCCAAATTATCGATAATGAATTATTCTGCCGTACTACTCAATCAAATGGTATTTTTAATTTAAATTACACTTCTTTCAATTTTCCATATAATAAAAGAATTAAGACGAATGAAAAGATATTTTTGAAAGGCTGTCTTCGATTTGAGTGGTAATCGAACGGATTACTTTGGTTGCTCCGGCATATTGCATGTATCCTTGCATATTTACCTTTTTGCTTCTAATGCGCAAAATTGCTGCATCTAAGTATCCTTTCATTACAACTTTTATTTCCAAATATTCTGTCATTTCTTAAATATTTATAAATCAATCCATCAGTCGGCAAAATTGAACAGTGGCAAACTTCCTCTTTGCATCTCAAAGCTTCCGCTCAAACGCTCGCAAAATAGGCAATTTGAGAAAGTGTGCGAATTGCAAGAGAGAGTGCTAAACAGTTAAACTGCTTAATTTGTAGAGTGCGGTCTTTTGGAATCGCAGAACTGCACATATCTTCCAATGAGAAATCACAAGCAACCGGTAGCGATATTACTTACGTTATGGATAGATTGTAAGTTTAAAATTTTCCTTGGTACATATTGTTGTTTTAATAGTTACATGTCTACTTTATCCGTTTCTTATTCAGGTATCATCGTTGGATCGGTTTCAAGTTCTATCCAATATACGCGAGAAACAATGCCTGGCGCGCAATATTATGACGGTAAAAAGTTAAACATTCCAATATCAAAAGAGGCCGGAATTGAGCTAATTGACCGATGGGTTCATCAGGCAATCAGCAGTATCATGGCTTGCATTGCCACTCAATAGTCAGTTTTTTCACAGTGAATTGTAGTCTCAAGTTGTCAAGGGATCCAACAATAAGAGTTATAATATTTATTCACTCAATAATCAGTTAACAACAATAAGAAAAAGATATAAACCGCACAATCATCAACAAGAATTAGTTATAAAATGTGATCAATTTAAATTAACAAATTGCCTTCATAATAGTTATTTCCTACATCACATCAAATTTTAAGCACGGAATAACGAAGCTAATAATCGAAATGGTAATGGTAAACTATAGGACTATATATTGCTTGTCTACATACTGTGTTTTTTTTCTTGTATGTATACATAGAGTTAGGGGAAGATTTGGTAAGTACCGGGCCATTGCAGAAGTGTGATCGTTGACATGGTTTACTTGACAATCAAATGCTCTTCTGATCTGCAACTGTACGGAAATAGATTTGGTACATCATCTCCACTATTAGCTTATATTTTGCTCGTTCCGTTAATCATCAGTATCATGGCCTATATTGCCACTAAACATTTCGTGTTTTCATGATTTGTAGTTTCAAGTATAATGGCGAATCCATCAATATGTGTCAGAATTGAGTCGGAAATCGACCTGTGTTTTTTTTTTATAAATTTGCCATTTTCGGGGAGATTCATCAAGAAATTAATTGTCTTTGAATGGAAAACAGAGGCAAAGAAGCACTGGCAATATAAAGCCTGAAATAAGTTTTCGGTGAAGAGAAATATTTTAGAGAAAAAAAACTTTAAAGGAACTGTGAATTTGACAAATTTGCTGTCGGAAAAATTGGTAATATAAATTTTTTTAATAAACTGCTCCAATATAAAATATTTGTGAGACAAGTGATGAGACTTTATCTATCGTCTTTTAATCCGTTAATTAAAATGCTGCGTGCTTAATTATTGTAAAAAGTTTATGTAAATCTGTTAATTTTGTTAAGAACATAAAGATAGCTATTGAAATATTTAAAATCTTGCATGAAGCTAGAGGTTATTGAAAGCCAAATTCATTCAAGGATATTTTATCTAAGACATTCTCACTTTAACAGAATTTGTCGTATTTTTGAACATATTTTTGAGTTCAGTTTCTTGCAATATCTGAACTCTCGTTTCCATCCTAATTCTCGCTAATTGGATAGCAATTCCTTATCGCACAACTAATTTCCGTACAAATTCTCAAATTTTCACGACATTCGCTTTCATTTGACAATTTCCAATAAATATATTACGCATCGTCCATTATTATGACAACTAGTAATCTCTCCAAAACTTGAATATTTTTTTCAATATCTCCAAAAGATCTAACATAACTTCCCGAAGTTTTAGACCTAAAATAACTTCACAGAAATGCATAACTTTGCATATTTGCTTCTCAGCAGTTGCCATGCTATTTATATTTATTAATGATATACTATTTCATCATTGATGATAAAATGAGCGGTAACAGGAGAAAGATTTTGGCCATCGCCGATGATCGTCAGTTCTCGTCGTCACGTCCACATACATCTTTCTTTTCAAAATTAAAAATTTTTTGTTAGAAAACTGTTCACTTCAGTCTAAGCAAGTTGAATGAGTATGAACGGAATCGATTGCAAAAGTGTTCAAAAGCTGCTGAAGACATTCATCAGCAGGCGCGATGTGTGGTTCGTGCTATTGACGCAAAACCAAAGATAGATCTACAAGAAGTATGTATCATTTTCACGCCAAAAGATAAATTTCTGTTAGATGTTAGTGCAGCTATCTCATGCCTCTGGCGGAAGATTTGATAACTTGAACACTTAAAAATTTGGATCTCATGATGAGGTAATAACTCTGATACGTACTAATCTCAGTCGAATTATGCTAGCTTGAGCTATTCACATAGCAAAATTGATTCGTTAATTTGATATTTAGTTAGAGCCATTTAACTGATAATTACTCACTTCTTGTACAGTTTCCCATATGCAAAAACTGCAAAAATTGTCGGATCAAAAGCAGAAGAAGACACTTAATGCTTTAATTCAATCTAAATCACACCACACTGATGTGAAGCGAGACAGAAGAAAGAAACAGATGGAATTTCGTACACGACGAAGTGTAATCAATCGGCACAATTATAAGTTACACACCGAATATGAACATTTAACTCCCTTTGGGATTGTGGGCAAATATTTATCGAAGATGACGAGAGTTGTCAAAATAAGGAACCGAATTTATCGTTAGTTTCAATGATTTTCTTGAAATTTATCACTATCAAAAGTAGGATTTTGTCCAAATTGAAATGAACCAAACCAAAGCAGAGAACTATGTAAATTCATTTCACAAGTTGAATTTTAGCACTATTTAAAAAATGAATGGCAATTTAGTTGGAAAAAAATGATGTACGACATCGAAAGTATGAAAAGGCGAGAAAAAGAAAAGAATGACTTTGCTGAGCAGTTGAAAAAACGATTTCCATTGAATCAGTATTTCAAAAATGCGAAACCGAGACTAACACCGGTGAGGATTTTAATGAAAAAATCCTTAGATCGAATTCGGTAATTCTGGTAGACGGATTGAGTTTTTCTGCTTGATTCCTATTCCCATTCAATAGATGAATATACACGATGTACAACGGAATGTTCAGTGACCAATCTAAAAGATAATATTTCCATCCTTTTTTGCAATGCTTTTTCCACGAAAGATGTTCAGGATGAAAAACGTCTGGCAAAGGAATTACATATTCCCGATCATGTTTTACAAGGTTTGGATAAAAACGATGCGAAAACGAAAAAGGCTTTGGAAGTCACTCGACTTTTTCAGCAAGCAGTTAAACTTGCGATGGTTCTTAACGGTACCAATGGTACAAAATTGGAAAATAAGACCCTCAGATTTGGTTCGCCGCGTTTGCTATCAGTGGTACCTGATAATGCCGAAGATCAGGTAAGCTTAGGAGTTGTTGAAGTTCGGTGCAGTGAACGATTATTTCAAGAGAATGTCAAGTAAGCAGTTTGTTTTCTTTCATTGTTGAAAAAAACCTTTCTTTCAGATTAACATTCTATCGCCCTCGCTGTTTAGTTTGCATGATAAAGGCAAAGGTATAGAAGCACTGACTAGTATTCCGAAATTGCTAAAAGTTGCCGGCAACAGAGATTATGAAGAATGGCTTAACTTCATTATGGAAGCATCCGGTACAACTGATGCAATACAAAAACTAAAGGTTCGAATATGCACAATATCTTCTTTATTTTCAATCAATTAAACAAATTCAGCTTAATGAATTTCTGAAAAGTACTCAGGAAAAGCAAGAATTAGACTGGTTGCCACCCGCTTATAAATCAATGCCACGTGGAATTGATGGTCAACCAATGTTTTTCACCAAGGAAAATGTGACAGAAATTGATCCAGAAATGGCCAGGAAGGTGGAACTTTTCGAAAACTTAACGCATTCTCTTACGCCGAAGCAGGTTTGATTGTTTTTCTTATAAATATTCCTTTAACGATTTCCTAAATTTTCTAAAGGAATAAGAAGCAGAAGGACCAAAATCAAGATTTCTTACTGAAAGCTGTAGTATTTCCCAGTCTTTTGTCTAGCAATTTTAGCAATAGTATAAAATACTACAGTTGATGGATTTCAATACAACTGGATTCTCGATGATGACTCCAAAACAGTTGATAATGTTCTATGGACCACAATCACCTTTAAACAACAGCAAAGCACTGGATTTTTTCATTTCATTAAGTGAAGATGATATGCACCGTCGTGTCTTTACTGATATCCGTAAAATGGCTCGGATGCATTCTTCACTGAAAATACGTCGGAGTCGGCGACAAGCAAACGCTTTCGTTGCAACTGTTCTCCAACCAGGGAGTTTAAACCCATCTATCCTATCACCAGTAGCATTTGCACTGACACTTCTTTCTCCATCAGTTCTTGGTCCTTCTATATTAAGTCCAGGTGCGTTTCTCGCTACGATCTTATCTCCAACAGTACTCAGTCCTGCGGTTTTATCACCAGTAGCATTTGCTGCACTTATTCTATCGCCGTATTCTCTCAATCCAAGCATTCTAAGTCCTGCTGCACTGGCACCTTCGGTATTATCGCCTAACGTATTATCACCAGGTGTCCTTTCACCATCTGTACTTTCACCTGCTATTTTGAGCCCATTTGCTCTAAATCCTTCCATTTTCTCACCATCGGCACTTGGCGCTCTAGTCGCAAGCCCATTTGCCTTATCACCGTCTTTTTTTTCTCCAACTTATATTGCTCTGGTAGTTTTTTCACCAAGCGCTTTCTCACCCTCGTTCAATTCGACCGGTTCAGGCGTCACAGTATTATTTTCCCCTAGCGTAGGAAGTTGACTGCACAATTAATCGCAAATGTTCCACAAACGGAAAGTTTTGTCACATTTTCGGCACGATTTTTTGAAATTAATTTAAAAAGAAATGCCAATTCCTGAGCTTTTAATTTTTTTGTTATAAATATATGTTTTTTACCATAAATATTACATGCATTGCTCTTGTTGATATAATTTGACGAAATAATAACTTATCACCAAAAAGTGTTTTAAATTCGTTTCAAGTCAAGGTGGATAAATCATACGGTTTTTAAAAGCCGCTTAGATAAGAAGAATGCGCAATTCATGGAGGTGAGTTCGGAATATCCTACACTTGAATTAAATAGGGAATTAAAACAAATTAAATGCCGAAAGATGTTTAGCATAATTTTTTAGTTAATCTTTTTCACTAAGATAAATGAAACAGCACGAATAATACTACAAATGGAAAGAAAAAAATCTCGAGACCGAATCACCGGCACCATGTCGTCGAAGCCACCCATTGCTCCATACTGCCGCTATGTTTCATGAAGCAAATTTATCCATTTTTAAATTTTTTGCCTGTGGATTTCAAAACAAAATCATAAGATAATGTCTTGGAAACAATATTGGAAGCTATTTTCATTATATACATATTTACTTGTTTGTTCATCTAATAAAATGGAAAACTTTGCTGAATTCATTTTTTTCTTTTTTTTTTTAAATTGCAGAACAAGAAGAAAATATTTTTCTTGGGTGAGGAAAAAGACGAAAACAAGAAAATATGAATTTATCTCGGCATTATGTTTTATAATTTACAAAATGAAACCGCGCTTTAATTTTAATCAATGAATAATAATCAAATCATTGTTGTAAGGCGATCATGATAAACTAAAAATACACTTCAGGAAAACTAATAAAAGAAGAAAGGATGTGAAAAGATTAAGATTTGAAAAGACATCGAATGGTGAAAATTATTTTGGAAAAAGTTTTTTTCTTCAAAGAAATACTTATTGTAATAATTATTAGTAGTAATAATTATTAGTAGCAATAAAAAAGTATTTATGGGAGGTAAAAATAAGTATGATAAGGAAGAAAAGGAAAATGTATGCCTTGTGAAAAAGAAACGAAGAAATTAAAAAATATCAATTTTAAAGTTTACATTTAAAATTTCTAGTCATGCATATTATTTTTCATTAAGTGACCAAATTAAATAATTGCTTGTTAATATCGTTAGTAGTAATGATTTTTTAGTTATGGTATGATTTGTGCATTATACCGTTGCTTAATGATGAAGCAATCGCAACAAGCAATATTAATGAATATAGATAAACATGCATATGAATATGCAAATGTTTAATAGATGTTGTCGATTCATTAATCGGAGTCAAAAGTAACAATTATGCAATGATTGATTTAATTTTTTAGTTACTCAAAAATGATTCTCGAAAATCTTGAAAAATTATTAAAACATAATTTTTCAAAAATTCTGTGGACTATATGCTTAACACCAATTTACTTTCTCAATAATATTTGTTCCCTTATATGTTTCCCTTTCTTTGGCATCCGACCATCAACCCCTGATACTACTAATATTGCCGCATTCATCTGCGCTGTGCTTACTGTTTTGTTTTTACATCATTAGTTTTTGGTGTAACTTCAACTGTAACGCTATTTCCTTATTATCTAGCCTGCCAAGCTCAGGTATTTCTTTAAGAAGAATACTAGCAATTTTGTGACCAACAGCTTTATAACTGTTTAGAAGTTTCTCATCTCTGAAATGTCTAATAGTGACGGTACGGTGGTGACTCTCTTGTGACCAAGAAAATCAATATGGGATAAGTAAATATGGTCGTATGTTATGCAATGGAAAGTCTGCGTAGGTGATGAGGGTAGTATCAACGGGTTTTTCTACGATATTTTCTTTCTCGGCATTAACTCTACGGCTAATTTCAAATGAAATAGCAGCATTATGATTGTGCGTCTCCATGTCTCCCGATTTTAGGGTCGATCGTTTGTGGTAGTCAGTTTGATTGAGATTTAAGACAATATTATAGAGAGTTTATTAGACACTTCTCATGCGGGAGCTGGTAGCAAATTCACCATGGAGAACAATCTCGGGAAGACAGTAATCCTCCATTTTTGGATACGTGTCTGTACAATTGCGTTCTCATCAGTCTGGCTTCAATGCTCGTGATAGCTGTCTATTGAAAGACTCATTTTGTACATCTCATTTTCTACTTTCTTATCGCTTTCATTAATATTATATTTCGTATTGTATTTCTGATTCAAGTATTGCGAGATCAAATTTTGTTTCTGCAGTAAGCTAACAACCATTCTTTATTTTATGAAATAAAAAAACATTCAGTAACTGATTCATTATTTTTATAGAAATATATGAGCAATTACCAGCAATTAAGTCTCAGAAAATGATCAGATACTATCATCAATGTCAAAAAAATTGAAATGGGCACAAAACGTTCGTCAATTAATCAAATCTTTACAGTTACGGCGTTAAAACAATACTAATCAAATTTTATCGTCAATGTCAAAACATGTGAGGACATCACTAACTATAACAGTGTATCATGCGAAGAAAAAAATACAAAATAAAGGTGTTCCATTTTCCAAATTATCGATAATGAATTATTCTGCCGTACTACTCAATCAAATGGTATTTTTAATTTAAATTACACTTCTTTCAATTTTCCATATAATAAAAGAATTAAGACGAATGAAAAGATATTTTTGAAAGGCTGTCTTCGATTTGAGTGGTAATCGAACGGATTACTTTGGTTGCTCCGGCATATTGCATGTATCCTTGCATATTTACCTTTTTGCTTCTAATGCGCAAAATTGCTGCATCTAAGTATCCTTTCATTACAACTTTTATTTCCAAATATTCTGTCATTTCTTAAATATTTATAAATCAATCCATCAGTCGGCAAAATTGAACAGTGGCAAACTTCCTCTTTGCATCTCAAAGCTTCCGCTCAAACGCTCGCAAAATAGGCAATTTGAGAAAGTGTGCGAATTGCAAGAGAGAGTGCTAAACAGTTAAACTGCTTAATTTGTAGAGTGCGGTCTTTTGGAATCGCAGAACTGCACATATCTTCCAATGAGAAATCACAAGCAACCGGTAGCGATATTACTTACGTTATGGATAGATTGTAAGTTTAAAATTTTCCTTGGTACATATTGTTGTTTTAATAGTTACATGTCTACTTTATCCGTTTCTTATTCAGGTATCATCGTTGGATCGGTTTCAAGTTCTATCCAATATACGCGAGAAACAATGCCTGGCGCGCAATATTATGACGGTAAAAAGTTAAACATTCCAATATCAACAGAGGCCGGAATTGAGCTAATTGACCGATGGGTTCATCAGGCAATCAGCAGTATCATGGCTTGCATTGCCACTCAATAGTCAGTTTTTTCACAGTGAATTGTAGTCTCAAGTTGTCAAGGGATCCAACAATAAGAGTTATAATATTTATTCACTCAATATTATCAATTAACAACAATAAGAAAAAGATATAAAGCGCACAATCATCAACAAGAATTAGTTATAAAATGTGATCAATTTAAATTAACAAATTGCCTTCATAATAGTTATTTCCTACATCACATCAAATTTTAAGCACGGAATAACGAAGCTAATAATCGAAATGGTAATGGTAAACTATAGGACTATATATTGCTTGTCTACATACTGTGTTTTTTTTCTTGTATGTATAGAGTTAGGGGAAGATTTGGTAAGTACCGGGCCATTGCAGAAAGTGTGATCGTTGACATGGTTTACTTGACAATCAAATTCTCTTCTGATCTGCAACTGTACGGAAATATCATCTCCATTATTAGCTTATATTTTGCTCGTTCCGTTAATAATCAGTATCATAGCTTGTATTGCCACTAAACATTTCGTGTTTTCATGATTTGTAGTTTCAAGTATAATGGCGAATCCATCAATATGTGTCAGAATTGAGTCGGAAATCGACCTGTGTTTTTTTTCTTTATAAATTTGCCATTTTCGGGGAGATTCATCAAAAAATTGTCTTTGAATGGAAAACAGATGCAAAGAGGCAATATAAAGTCTGAAATAGGAAAGTTCTTAGTGAAGAGAAATATTTTAGACAAACAACAACTTTAAAGGAACTGTGAATTTGACAAATTTGCTGTCGAAAAAATTCGAAATATAAATTTTTTTAATAAATTGTTCCAAATTAAAATATCTGTGAGACAAGTGATGAGACTTTATCTATCGTCTTTCAATCCGTCAATTAAAATGCTGCGTGCTTAATTACTGTAAAAAGTTTATGTAAATCTGTTAATTTTGTTAAGAACATAAAGACAGCTATTGAAATATTTAAAATCTTGCATGAAGCTAGAGATTATTGAAAGCAAATTCATTCGAGGACATGTTATCTAGGACATCCTCACTTTAACAGAATTTGTCATATTTTTGAACATATTTTTGAATTCAGTTTCTTGCAATATCTGAACTTTCGTTTCCATTCTTAATCTCGCTAGCTAGAGAACAATTCCTTCTCGCACAACTATTTTCCGTACAAATTCTCAAATTTTCACGACATTCACTTTCATTTGACAATTTCAAATAAATATATTACGCATCGTCCATTATTATGACAACTAGTAATTTCTTCAAAACTTGAATATTTTTTTCAATATCTCCAAAAGATCTAACATAACTTCCCAAAGTTTTAGACCTAAAATAACTTCACAGAAATGCATAACTTTGCATATTTGCTTCTCAGCAGTTGCCATGCCTATTTTATATTTATTAATGATATACTATTTCATCATTGATGATAAAATGAGCGGTAACAGGAGAAAGATTTTGGCCATCGCCGACGATCGTCAGTTCTCGTCGTCACGTCCACATATATGTTTCTTTTCAAAATTAGAAAATTTTTTGTTAAAAAACTGTTCACTTCAGTCTAAGCAAGTTGAATGAGTATGAACGGAATCGATTGCAAAAGTGTTCAAAAGCTGCTGAAGACATTCATCAGCAGGCGCGATGTGTGGTTCGTGCTATTGACGCAAAACCAAAGATAGATCCTACAAGAAGTATGTATCATTTTCACGCCAAAAGATAAATTTCTGTTAGATGTTAGTGCAGCTATCTCATGCCTCTGGCGGAAGACTTGATAACTTGAACACTTAAAAATTTGGATCTCAGGATGAAGCAAATAACTTTGATACGTACTATTCTCAGTCGAATTATACTGACTTGAGCTATTCACACAGCAAAATCGATTCGTTAATTTAATGTTTAGTTAGAGCCATTTAACTGATAATTACTCACTTCTTGTACAGTTTCCCATATGCAAAAGCTGCAAAAATTGCTGGATGAAAAGCAGAAGAAGACACTTAATGCTTCAATTCAATTTAAATCACACCACACTGATGTGAAGCGAGGCCGAAGAAAGAAACAGATGGAATTTCGTACACGACGAAGTGTAATCAATCGGCATAATTATAAGTTACATACCGAATATGAACACTTAACTCCCTTCGGCATTGTGGGCAAATACTTATCGAAGATGGCGAGAGTTGTCAAAAATAAGGACCCGAATGTATCGTTAGTTTCAGTTGTTAGTTTCAATGATTTTCTTAAAATTTATCACTATCGAAAATAGGATTGTGTCCAAATTGAAATGAATCAGACCAAAGCAAAGAGCGATGTAAATTCATTTCACAACTTGAATTTTAGCACTATTTAAAAAATGAAAAGCAATTTAGATGGAAAAAAATGATGTACGACATCGAAAGTATGAAAAGGCGAGAAAAAGAAAAGAATGACTTTGCTGAGCAGTTGAAAAAACGATTTTCATTGAATCAGTATTTCAAAAATGCGAAACCGAGACTAACACCGGTGAGGATTTTAATGAAAAAATCCTCAGATCGAATTCGGTAATTCTGGTAGACGGATTGAGTTTTTCTGCTTGATTCCTATTCCCATTCAATAGATGAATATACATGATGCACAACGGAATGTTCAGTGACCAATCTAAAAATATAATATTTCCATCCTTTTTTGCGATGCTTTTTTCATGAAAGATGTTCAGGATGAAAAACGTCTGGCAAAGCAATTACATATACCAGATCATATTCTACAAGGTTTGGATAAAAACGACGTGAAAACGAAAAAGGCGTTGGAAATCATTCGACTTTTTCAGCAAGCAGTTAAACTTGCGATGGTTCTTAGTGGTACCAATGGTACAAAATTAGAAAATAAGACTCTCAGATTTGGTTCGCCGCGTTTGCTATCAGTGGTACCTGATAATGCCGAAGATCAGGTAAGCTTAGGAGTTGTTGAATTTCGGTGCAGTGAACGATTATTTCAAGAGAATGTCAAGTAAGCAGTTTGTTTTCTTTCATTGTTGAAAAAAACCTTTCTTTCAGATTAACATTCTATCGCCCTCGCTGTTTAGTTTGCATGATAAAGGCAAAGGTATAGAAGCACTGACTAGTATTCCGAAATTGCTAAAAGTTGCCGGCAACAGAGATTATGAGGAATGGCTTAACTTCATTATGGAAGCATCCGGTACAACTGATGCAATACAAAAAGTAAAGGTTCGAATATGCATAATATCTTCTTTATTTTCAATCAATTAAACAAATTCAGCTTAATGAATTTCTGAAAAGTACTCAGGAAAAGCAAGAATTAGACTGGTTGCCACCCGCTTATAAATCAATGCCACGTGGAATTGATGGTCAACCAATGTTTTTCACGAAAGAAAATGTGACAGAAATTGATCCAGAAATGGCCAGGAAGGTGGAACTTTTCGAAAACTTAACGCATTCTCTTACGCCGAAGCAGGTTCGATTGTTTTTCTTATAAGTGTTCCTTTAACGATTTCCTGAATTTCCTGAAGGAATAAGAAGCAGAAGGAGCAAAATCAAGATTTTCAGACAACTTTCTTACTGAAAATTGCGATATTTTCCAGTCTCGAGTCTGGCATTTTTAGTAATAATATAAAATACTACAGTTGATGGATTTCAATACAACTGGATTCTCGATGATGACTCCAAAACAGTTGATAATGTTCTATGGACCACAATCACCTTTAAACAACAGCAAAGCACTGGATTTTTTCATTTCATTAAGTGAAGATGATATGCACCGCCATGTCCTTACTGATATCCGTAAAATGGCTCAGATGCATTCTTCACTGAAAATACGTCGGAGTCGGCGACAAGCAAAAGCTTTCTTTACAACTGTTCTCAAACCAAGGAGTTTAAAACCATCTATCCTATCACCAGTAGCATTTGCACTAACACTTCTTTCTCCATCAGTTCTTGGTCCTTCTGTATTGAGTCCACGTGCGTTTCTCGCTACGATCTTGTCTCCAACGGTACTCAGTCCTGCAGTTTTATCACCAGTAGCATTTGCTGCAGTTATTCTATCACCGTTTTCTCTCAATCCAAGAGTTCTAAGTCCTGCTGCACTGGCACCGTCGATATTATCGCCTAAAGCATTGTCACCGGGTGTCCTTTCACCATCTGTACTTTCACCTGCTATTTTGAGCCCATTTGCTCTAAATCCTTCCATTTTCTCACCATCGGCCCTTGGCGGTCTAGTCGCAAGCCCATTTATCTTATCACCGTCTTTTTTTTCCCCATCTTATATCGCTCTGGTAGTTTTTTCGCCAAAAGCTTTCTCACCCTCGTTCAATTCGACCGGTACAGGCGTCACAGTATTATTTTCTCCTAGTATAGCAAGTTGACCGCACAGTTGATCACAGTTGATCACAGTTGATTTCCCAATGTTTTGTCACATTTTTGGCGAGATTTTTTAAAATTAATTTTAAAAAAATGCCGTTTCCAGATCTTTTTATTGTTTTGTTCCAAAATGTATGTTTTCGCACATAAATGTTGCATGCATCGTTCATGTCGATATGATTTTTTTCACAATAACTTCATGTCGATATGATTTTCTTGACAAAAACAATAACTCATACTCATGGTGCCATCCTTCCCTTTATCTTTTATTATTTTCCGAGACCTCGAGAGTTTCAGTTATTTCCATCGATATGATCTCATTCACGGCAAGCAAATTATCGCGGCTTTAAGATTTGCATGCTCTTCTGAGATTTGTCTTGCCCTCGGTCTTTCGTAATTCTCAATATGGTCGAGAATCTTATATGTAAGCATCCGATATTTAATGAACCGTTCCTTCGTTTTTGATGTTTCTGATATGTATACTAATTTTATTAGATTATTTCTTGGCATAGTTGAGAAAGCAGTGAATTATATGCAATTAACTGCACTTTTTACCTCACTAGATTTATATAGACTAGCCAAATATTTTAGATTCCTCCTATTTCCAAAATTAACGCTGTGAATTATTTTTCTCATAGTAGCTTTATTCCAATATTTTTTCTCATGTTTGTTTTTGTCAGTCAACCAGTCTTTACAGATTCTTCCACTGGAAGTGGCTCTTGGAGGCGTATTCTCTAAAATCATCTTTTCTGTTAAATTTCTTTAGTTACATATATTGTTCCTTTAAAGTTTTAAATACTAACCAGAATTGGCTGACATCATCACTTAAGACTCGCTTTGAATATCTGCGTCAGGATAAAAATCTTCTTAAAAAATGCGAAAGGTTTCCTCAAATGAGTTATCTTCTGTTTTCAGATGTATTCCTCTCTTTGTAAAGCATGCGAATAGGGCAATCAATTTTTTAATAATCCGTTTCCTTTTACCTGAAAGAGAACCAGGATAATCCAAACCAATATTTGCAAAGTTGTGTTTGCGATAGATTTGACATGATAGTAACTTGAATGGTTTTGTCGACCATCGTTTGCAACCTGGACAGTTATTAATAACAGTTTAACTGCAGTTCAGCTCTTCGGTATTTATAATTTCCCAGAATGGATAGGTCTCATGCTCTCATCCATTGGAAGCCCGGTAATTGCAATATGTCTTAAAAGATAAATGAATATTGCTTTGTTCATATCTTTTTTATTTCCATAGTTTGTAGTCTTGTAGTGCAAGTCTCTCTTCTTCGGTAATTCTTCCTGTTCGTACTTGTTTAATTAGCATCCGTTCAACTAATTTTCACTTTTCCACTTTCCACCGGTGTCGGTAATAAATTACTTTTCCTTTCTTATCCTTTTAATAAATTTAAAAGTCCACATAATTGTTTTTGCAATAATCATTTGCTAAATCGATTTGCACTGATGATCCCACATCTTGTATTCTCAATTTTTTGAGTTATGACTTTTGCAATGATTGATTCTTCTGGCATTTCTTTGTTTTCATGTTATTTCATAGTCTGTTATTTCTATTTCAGCTTTCTTCAACCAATGTGGCTTTCCACCACAATTCGTATTTCCTTACTTTTTTTAGGAGGAAATCCTTGCAGCAACACACGTAGTTGCGCTCACTTGGAATGTATCGGAAATTTGTACCCAATATATTGCCTTTTGTATCTCTTTTACTCGATCCTGCACAAATCTTGAATGTTGGAGCAGTTTTGAGTAATTTTGTATCCTATATAACATATCCGACTATAAGATCTCCTATTAATTCTAATTGCTGCGAATTTTACTGCTGGTATTCCAACAAATATAGTATTTCCACTCATGATGCACTCATTCTGTTAATACAAAGATTAGTGATGTCTATTCCTTATAGCAAGCATCACTAATTTATGTTTTAAAGCATTGCTGTTTTAAAACATATATGGCTCTAACATTGTTAAACTTGAATTCATTGTTGTTTTTTTGAAATTATTTCTCCATTTCCAGCATTTCTCCGACACTTCTTGCTGATCTTATAATGTCACACAAATTTTTCTTGATTTCTGGCATAAGTTTACTGCCATTGCTTTCTAAATGATTTCAATTGTCGCCGTTAGCAAGAAGGACGGCGTGAATCACTCCAAAGAAAACCCTTCTGAAGCATAGCACTTTGTATTTTCTTCAGTGATTGGTCATTCAATATTCTTTACCAAGAGAAATCTATTAACTTTTTTGCGCCATCTGACTAATTATATTCGATAAATTATATTCTTTACTTGCAGTTTATTTTCTGGCATCCTTGAGATATACTGCGCTAACGATGATTTCCTACGCTAGTATCAATCCTCGCTTTTTTGAGAGTTTTTAAAAAAAAAAAAACTATTGTCATATTTTATCACGGTAATTTTTGGAGATTTAACCGATTCGTTATAATCTTTGAAACGAGTGACAATTGTTTACCTTGATAAAATAGTACCAATGTCCTGTTTTTATCTCCTGAACTTCTGGATTGACTACAATTAATTTCTCTATACAAGACTAAAATTCTTTTCTCTTGTGGATCATGTTGGTCAATCATTTAGTTGTCTATGTTGGTGCTATCTTTGCTTATGTTGTTCGTTTGAGTGATAATCTTATCGTTGTTATCACACAACGCTGATTTGTGAACACCTTTTAACTGAAGTACTGCCTCATTTTTATTCTTCAGCTGCTTGACAGCTGGCCTGATTTCATGCATTTTAAACTTATGAAAAAAAAGCACTTTAATTACACTCAAACGCTTTGTTCGTTCTTTCGCGATTGCGCAGTTTCGGCATTTGTGATTCTAACAGCCTTCATTACAAAAGATCAGAATATACAAGATCTTGTCTTGGTCAGATCTGGTCTTTCTCTGACTTATCCCATCAACTGCTGCTCTCGGATTATCAAGGATTAATTTAAGTCCAGCTAAAGTCAGAGTTTCATTCTTGAATTGTCTACTATTTTGGTAAATGTTGCTTCGTAGTAGGTCGAATTGGTTTCTTTTCGAATCCAAAAGCGAAAAAAAAGTGAAAATTAGCAGAAGTTTGATGTAACTAGGGTGCATTCTTCAATGAAAATAGCCGGAAACATAATTTCACCTTCAATATTCATACCAAACATTTTTAATGCAGACAATGCTCCATCTATTCTTTTCTCTCAGCACCTTTATTTAGCAATTTTTTCTCTGCCAGTCTTTGCTGGTGCAATATTGAATGCAGATATATTTCTTACCGGAATTTTATTTTCACGTTTCTTGAATCCAATAATCTTGTCGCATTTTCTTACCTTTTTGTTTTAATCCTGAAATCTTAAATTTAATTATTATATCTATTTTATTGTCTAATACTCATAATGTTTTACCACCATATGTTTTGTCACCGCAGTATTATATAATAAATCCTTTTGCGCTAAGATTTTCTGTTGTCTTATCGATGGAGTTTTCCGTTCTAGCGAAATGTCGTATGCGTTATAACTATGTATTTCTTCTCCCCATTATATGAATACACTGCTCTTTTCATCGCATATCTTTTCACCTTTGATTAATTCAACCAACTTCACCATTTCTGTCTCAGTATGGGATATATAGTATTTGTATTTTCCAAAAATCATTTTTGAATATTCGATACTCACTATTTTTTCAGCACAGTCCTGCTCCTTATAATCTTGCACGGATTGTTTTGTTCAGAAACAGTTATTGTCAAATTTTTATTTTCGAAATTAATAAAAAAGAAGACAATCGCCTTATATCTTAAAATAAAGATTGTACCCATTTGTTTTTTTAGGATTTTTGAATTACTTTTATCGAATTTCTCAATAGATTTTTATCATGTAGTCTTAGTTATTCTTGAAACTTTCAGAATTTTCATGAAATAAACAATAAACATACCGTCAATATTAGCATGATCTTAAAATATTTCAGAAAGAATTTTAAGATAGATTAGTATTGGAGCAAAGTGCCTGTAGATCATTTAATCGTTTGATAATTCAAGTGAATAATAAAAACAATTTGTATGTCGTTGAAAATTCAGTAAAGAACTAAAAATCTGAAACTGAAAAGGATCAAATGACTGAAGAAATTGAATACATAATTTTCATTGTCATAAAGTTGATAGTTTTTGAATTCAACGCACAATTGTAAATCGATTTCCAACTAAATTTTAAGTATAAATTGATTCTACAGTTGAACTTCAAATATCAGCTACTATTCAATGTATTATAGAAATTATGTGCAAATGAAAAATCTGCCTCACTGGAAGAAGCTAAGAACCAAGCATCAAATAAGAAATGATATGAAATATTACTTTCAGAATTTCATGGCCTTCAAAAGGAATAGAATTCGTAGTTTTTTAATCAAATCAGTTTCTCATTTTATTAAAAAACGGATACTATTGCATTTCCTACGCCGTATGCTTTAACAAAGCATTGGGTCGCTATGTCCTATGTTTTAAAATGCATTGTATATTTAAGTCCTTTCAGTATAATATAATCCTAGACTTTGCTTTCATAGTTGAGTGTTAATGTTTCATCTTATCATGAAGTTTCCACATGATACAATAGAGTCTCTTTTCCATTTCAAACAATTTACCACCAAACACTACCACAGTCAGAAATGCTATTTTTCAACAAATACTCAAGTAGGAATAAAGAAAGAGATTCATTCGCTGCGCTGATGTTCCATCTTACTGTACTGCTGACATATTAATCATTAAAATCGTTTTGACCTAAATATTACAAATGTTATCGAACTAATGATCTGATTAATTTCGGCAATATGTGAACCACTGAAACCATTCTCAGTTTACTCAGTTACTATCAGACGCTAATAATGTAATAACGTGGGTTTCTGCACTTGATTATTCATCAGCCAAACAAAAAATAAATTTTTCATCTGCTTCCTTCACTAACGGCTTCGGTGAAAAGCTTTGTCATGGTACAATGATTTTGAACAAAATTTCCAACTAACTTGAGCGTACAGTAAGTGTGTCGAAAAAGAAAATCTGCACACTTTTAACTGTAGCATTTCGCGCTGATTAAATCAATCCATCAAAAAAAGTGGCAAGCATTTTTGCATCCCAAAACTTTCTCTCAAACGCTCGCAAAATAGACAATTTGAGAAAGTTTGCGATTTGAGAAATTTTGCGAAAGAGGGAGTACTAAACAATTTAACTGCTTAATTTGTAGAGTGCTGTCTTTTGGAATCGCAGAACTGCACATATCTTCCAATGAGAAATCACAAGCAACCGGTAGCGATATTACTTACGTTATGGATAGATTGTAAGTTTAAAATTTTCCTTGATACATGTTGTTGTTTTAATAGTTACATGTCTACTTTGTCCGTTCCCTATTCAGGTATCATCGTTGAATCGGTTTCAAGTTCTATCCAATATACGCGAGAAACAATACCTGGCGCGCAATATTATGACGGTAAAAAGTTAAACATTCCAATATCAAAAGAGGCCGGAATTGAGCTAATTGACCGATGGGTTCATCAGGGAATCAGCAGTATTATGGCTTGTATTGCCACTCAATAGTCAGTTTTTTCATAGTGAATTGTAGTCTCAAGTTATCAAGGGATCCAGCAATAACAGTTATAATATTTATTCACTCAATATTATCAGTTAACAACAATAAGAAAAAGATATAAAGCGCACAATCATCAACAAGAATTAGTTATAAAATGTGATCAATTTAAATTAACAAATTGCCTTCATAATAGTTATTTCCTACATCACATCAAATTTTAAGCACGGAATAACGAAGCCAATAATCGAAATGGTAATGGTAAACGCATAGGACTACATATTGCTTGTCTACATACTGTTTTTTTCTTGTATGTATAGAGTTAGAGGAAGATTTGGTAAGTACCGGGCCATTGTAGAAGTGTGATCGTTGACATGGTTTACTTGACAATCAAATGCTCTTCTGATCTGCAACTGTACGGAAATAGATTTGGTACATCATCTCCACTATTAGCTTATATTTTGCTCGTTCCGTTAATCATCAGTATCATGGCTTGTATTGCCACTAAACCATATGATTTGTAGTTTCAAGTATAATGGCGAATCCAGCAATATGTGTCAGAATTGAGTCGGAAATCGACCTGTGTTTTTTTCTTTATAAATTTGCCATTTTCGGGGAGATTCATCAAAAAATTGTCTTTGAATGGAAAACAGATGCAAAGAGGCACTGGCAATATAAAGTCTGAAATAGGAAAGTTCTTAGTGAAGAGAAATATTTTAGAGAAAAAAAAAACTTTAAAGGAACTGTGAATTTGGAAAATTTGCTGTCGGAAAAATTGGTAATATAAATTTTTTAAATAAACTGCTCCAATATAAAATATTTGTGAGACAAGTGATGAGACTTTATCTATCGTCTTTCAATCCGTCAATTAAAATGCTGCGTCCTTAATTACTGTAAAAAGTTTATGTAAATCTGTTGATTTTGTTAAGAACATAAAGACAGTTATTGAAATATTTAAAATCTTGCATGAAACTAGAGATTACTGAAAGCCAAATTCATTCAAGGATATGTTATCTAGGACATCCTCACTTTAACAGAAATTGTCGTATTTTTGAGCACAACTATCTTCCAATTCCTTCTCGCACAAATTCTCAAATTTTCGCGACATTCACTTTCATTTGACAATTTCAAATAAATATATTACGCATCGTCCATTATTATGACAACTAGTAATCTCTCCAAAACTTGGATATTTTTTTCAGTGTCTTCAAAAGATCTAACATAACTTCCCAAAGTTTTAGACCTAAAATAACTTCACAGAAATGCATAACTTTGCATATTTGCTTCTCAGCAGTTGCCATGCTATTTATATTTATTAATGATATACTATTTCATCATTGATGATAAAATGAGAGGTAACAGGAGAGATTTTGGCCATCGCCGACGATCGTCAGTTCTGGTCGTCACGTCTACATATATGAAAATTTTTTGTTAGAAAATTGTTCACTTCAGTCTAAGCAAGTTGAATGAGTATGAACGGAATCGATTGCAAAAGTGTTCAAAAACTGCTGAAAACATTCATCAGCAGGCGCGATGTGTGGTTCGTGCTATTGACGCAAAACCAAAGATAGATCCTACAAGAAGTATGTATCATTTCCACGCCAAAAGATAAATTTCTGTTAGGTGTTAGTGCAGCTATCTCATGCCCCTGACGGAAGACTTGATAACTTGAACACTTAAAAATTTGGATCTCAGGATGAAGTAAATAACTCTGATACGTACTACTCTTAGTCGAATTATACTAACTTGAGCTTTTCACACAACAAAATTGATTCGTTAATTTAATGTTTAGTTAAAGCCATTTAACTGATAATTACTCACTTCTTGTACAGTTTCCCATATGCAAAAGCTGCAAAAATTGCTGGATGAAAAGCAGAAGAAGACAATTAATGCTTCAATTCAATCTGAATCACACCACACTGATGTGAAGCGAGGCAGAAGAAAGAAACAGATGGAATTTCGTACACGACGAAGTGTAATCAATCGGCATAATTATAAGTTACATACCGAATATGAACACTTAACTCCCTTCGGCATTGTGGGCAAATACTTATCGAAGATGGCGAGAGTTGTCAAAAATAAGGACCCGAATGTATCGTTAGTTTTAGTTGTTAGTTTCAATGATTTTCTTAAAATTTACCACTACCAAAAATAGGATTGTGTCCAAATTGAAATGAATCAAACCAAAGCAGAGACCGATGTAAATTCATTTCACAGGTTGAATTTTAGCATTATTTAAAAAATGAATAGCAATTTAGATGGAAAAAAATGATGTACGACATCGAAAGTATGAAAAGGCGAGAAAAAGAAAAGAATGACTTTGCTGAGCAGTTGAAAAAACGATTTTCATTGAATCAGTATTTCAAAAATGCGAAACCGAAACTAACGCCGGTGAGGATTTTAATGAAAAAATCCTCAGATCGAATTCGGTAATTCTGGTAGACAGATTGAGTTTTTCTGCTTGATTCCTATTCCCATTCAATAGATGAATATACACGATGCACAACGGAATGTTCAGTGACCAATCTATAAAGATAAAATTTCCATCCTTTTTTGTAATGGTTTTTCCACGAAAAATGTTCAGGATGAAAAACGTCTGGCAAAGGAATTATATATACCAGATCATGTTCTACAAAGTTTGGATAAAAACGATGTGAAAACGAAAAAGGCGTTGGAAGTCAGTCGACTTTTTCAGCAAGCAGTTAAACTTGCGATGGTTCTTGGTGGTGCCAATGGTACAAAATTAGAAAATAAGACACTCAGATTTAGTTCGCCGCGTTTACTATCAGTGGTACCTGATAATGCCGAAGACGAGGTAAGCTTAGGAGTTGTTGAAGTTGGGTGCAGTGAACGATTATTTCAAGATAATGTCAAGTAAACAGTTTGTTTTCTTTCATTGTTGAAAAAAACCTTTCTTTCAGATTAGCATTCTATCGCCCTCGCTGTTTAGTTTGCATGACGAAAGCAAAGATATGGAAGCACTGACTGGTATTCCGAAATTGCTAAAAGTTGCCGGCAGCAGAGATTATGAAGAATGGCTTAACTTCATTATCGAAGCATCCGGTACAACTGATGCAATACAAAAACTAAAGGTTCGAATATGCATAATTTCTGTCGTGAATTTTCGTGTGAGAGGTCAACTGTTAGCCAATATTTTCCAACGGTTTGATCTATGGATTGTTGTGTTGGGTTGAATTGATTGTGTTTTGGATTAAATTTGTATGATTGGATTGAATTGAGGGAAAACCTCAAACTTCGGTAATTAAACCTTAACCTTTATTAGAAGAAGCGTGAGTTACGTAACAATTATATACAACGCATATTTAATGATAAAATTAATATAATAAAAATGGTGATAATAAGAACAGAACCAGTGGTCGTTGATCGGAGTGGACTCAAAAATGGTAGTGGTGTGATGACTGATAGTTTAAGTAGTAAATGAGTATTGTAGGCGGAGAAAAGCTAGTCTTAATGAGCTGAGTTAAAAGAAACTGAAGATCATAAAAAAGCGAAATCCTTTGTAAAGACAAGCTTGGTTTAAAAAGCACAGTACATTGCATGTAAGCATAATCATCAAACAAAGAATTTTATGACATAGTTACACAATGGCTTTGTTTAATAAGATATTGCTACAGTTGCCTCTTTGTTAGTTTATGGTAGGAAAGAGTTTTGACAGCTTATAATTGGATATGAGGTTAGACTACAACAAAGAGATAGGAAATAAATCTAAACATTACGAAATTAATTAGATTGCTCGTAAAGACATTAATATTTACTTTACAATTTGATTTATTGACCTATTGGAAGTTTCGCGTTATGAAATTCGCGACAATATCTTCTTTATTTTCAATCAAGTAAACAAATTCAGCTTAATGATTTTCTGGAAAGTACTCAGGAAAAGCAAGAATTAGACTGGTTGCCACCCTCTTATAAATCAATGCCACGTGGAATTGATGGTCAACCGATGTTTTTCACTAAAGAAAATGTGACAGAAATTGATCCAGAAATGGCCAGAGGGGTGGAACTTTTCGAAAACTTAACGCATTCTCTTACGCCGAAGCAGGTTCGATTGTTTTTCTTATAAGTGTTCCTTTAATGATTTCCTACTTTTCCTAAATTTAGATTTCATAAATTCCCTGAAACAATAAAAAGCAGAAGGACAAAATCAAGATTTTCAGACAACTTTCTTGCTGAAAACTGCAATATTTTCTGGTCTCGAGTCTAGCATTTTTAGCAATAATATAAAATACTGCAGTTGATGGATTTCAACACAACCGGATTCTCGATGATGACCCCGAAACAGTTGATGATGTTGTATGGCCCACAATCACCCGTAAACGACAGCAAAGCACTGGATTTTTTCCTTTCATTAAGTGAAGATGATATGCACCGCCATGTTCTTACTGATATCCGTAAAATGGCTCAGATGGATTCTTCGTTTAAAATACGCGTGAAACGACAAAACATACTTAAATTCAGTGCTTTTTCTCCCGCTATTTTTATGCCAGGCACGACACCATCTTTGCTGTCACCTACAGTATTTTCACCAATACTTTTTTCTCCATTAGTTTTCGGCGCTGCTTTATTGAGCCCAAGTGCATTCCTTCCTTTGCTGTTATCTCCAAATCTCATGAGTCCAACAATTTTGTCACCTACCGCATTTACTCCTGTTATGTTATCACCATTACTTCTAAATCCTTCAATTTTAAGTCCAGGTATTATGGTACCGTCTATTTCATCACCCGGCGCATTATCACCATCAATTTTATCACCATCTGCACTTTCACCTGCTATAATGAGCCCATTTGCTCTGAGTCCTTCCATCTTTTCACCGTCGACACTTGGCGCTCTAATCGTAAGCCCATTTGTCTTGTCACCTGCTGTTTATTCACCATCTTTTATTTCTACAGTATTCTTTTCACCAAACGCATTCTCGCCGCCTTTTAACTCAAAAGGTACAGCAGTCAATGTGTTGTTTTCACCGAGTTTTGGTAGCTGAATGTATTTGCAGACATCTTTGCAGTTTTGATATTTGTCACCTTTCCTTAACTTAAAAAAGAACATCAATTCTTATGCCTTTCGTTGTTTTGTTTCAAAATTCATGTTTGCTTCCATAAACTGTAAAATTTCTGCTTTGCTGATGTGATTTGATGAAACGACCGAATGTGTGAAAAACCGAGAAATTTTGTAATAAATTAAAGCAATCAGAGTAATTGTATTTTATTTTAGCGAAATGTGTTTCATTATATTTCCTAGGTAAAGGATTCATCACATAAAAATAATCAAATCGGAACCTTACTGATGGATCCTTTATCTAATCTTATAAACTCTTCTTGCCTAAAAAATTAATCTTAAATTTAAAATTTTTAGGTACAAATATTCGACTATTAAATTGTACAAATCCTAGATTCATCTATTGTATGTAGCTTCTGGAATATTGCAAAAATCTTATATGCAGCTGTTTTTTTAAGTGCAACCCATATCCATTACATAAAATTTAATCTTCATATTATCATTAAAACAGGGTTTTACTCAGTTTTTCACAAGTAGCGCATATAAAAATTTTTCCTATACTGCAGAATCTTATCGTATACTGAAACTATTATTATTCATCTAACTCTCGAGCGTTCACTGTTAACTAACGTAACAATAAGTCTACTGTTACTTATTTTACACTAAAAGTACCATTTTCTCATAGCAAACGAAAAAAAAAAAAACGTCGGTTCATTTTATTCCTAATCTTAATATGCAACCAGTGTTCAACAGAGAGTGCAAATCCACTTTTATTATTCAAATAGAAAACCTTTTGAGAGAGAGGAAAAAAAAAATACCTAGTGATGTTATAGTTTTTAGTTTGTTTTCGAAATGCGAAGAAATGAAAGCCTTTAAAATGCTTAAATCAGAAAGAAGCCAAAGTCAATCTTGAATGAGTGCTCAAGATGCGTTGCCTCTCAGGACTCTCAGGCAGATCCCCAAAATTATAATTAAAATTTCGCACTAATCTTTTTCATGAATATGAAAAAAAAATTGAGTGCTGAAAGCAGATTATAATTAAAAATTCTCGAATTAACGGGCATCAATGCAGTCAAATCTATGAAAATAAAAAAAAAATGGAAGCTGAAAAAAAGAAATGAGGAAAAAATTTTCACAATCTAATTGTAATTATTATATCTATTTTCAGTGCTATTCTATTTCATATATTCAATCGTTCTATTTCACAGAGCAAAAAATGCATTCATTTTGAAATTTGTTTCTAAGAAATATCAAAGTATAAGAGAATGGATTAGTCGTAATATTAGAAATAATTTTCATTGATTCTTACTTTTAATGCAAACCTTATTGAGCTACACAGTGCACATTCTATTCAGCAGATAGTGCTTGCATAAATTATATCAACAATAAATCATTGCTGTTAGTTATGAGACTATTCGTTAGCTAGATATTTGAAATATGAAGAAAATCCGATTAATAAGAAAATTCTTGTAATTCCTTTTCCTATAATTTATTTTCATCACTTTCATGCATGCATAATAATGATCTTAGTAGCGCAATTATGTTATTGTATATGGTATCTCTTAAATTATTGCATAGTTAGTAATTAAAATGACATGAAGGTGATGAAATATGTCGATATTTTATCTAATACTCAATGGAATTGGTAATGGGTTGCATGGGTATCTTCTGATTGGTTATAAATGAAAGAGCTTAAGCTATAAATAAATTGCTTTCGTGCATAACAGAGATAGGAAATCTTTGTTCATTACTTTAAACGTAACTACAAGCCTAGAATAGGTACCACTATGATCAATCTTATTATTAGCTTCTTCTATCTATCTTAAAGAAAGTATTTTCAAACAATCAATTGAAAGATGAATTCTTGAGATGAGTTTGTTGAATGATGATTAAAAAGATAGAAGTAGTAGTGATGATAGAGAATTTGAATTCTATTAGTGAATGAAAAGTAGTTTGATTGTTATTTTCTAAATTCAGACAACCAAATTTTCCAAATTATTGCCGATGTTGACAGTTTACAATATATATTGCTCTGAATATAATGCAAACTCTGCTATGATGAATGATGTATTCTTGCTATCATCATATTCTTAAATGGAAAATTTTCCATTTTTCACATTGTGTATTTCTTCAGAACTAACGAATGGCACATGAAATCTTTTTACTTAAAAGTGAAAAGATAAAAAAAAAATTTTTTTTTTTAATTCGAATACTTAAATTTTTTTTTATGTTAATAACTTTTTATGTTAATTATTACTTTGTAATGCATTTTCTTTTTTCTGTTATTTAGAATATTTTCAAAACACCGAATATTGTTTCACTAATTTGCTGCAAGAAAATTATGATTTTATATTTTCAAATCATATACACTGGACTTAAAATCTAATTTTCATCCTCCAAAGATTTCTTTAATTAATTCAGAAGTTATTTATCTTGAATGCTTAATTTTTTTTCTCAACTAATTTTTAAAACCTTTTATATCATAACTAAATATTTTTTCAATTGAATTAAAAATTCCTAAGTCAATAAATAATTCTGAACTCAACCCTTTCAATGCAAATAGATGTATAGCTAAATATATAAAGTTAAACTTTAATAATTAAACACAATTATTTCATATATATATATATATATATAAAGGGTCTTTATGCACTATCAGTTCACCGCAAACAATCTACTCATATTTGATCAATTCAACAGATTAAATTTCACCACTGAAAATTCCTTAAGAACAAATACTCAATCATCATCATTCTCATATTATCAATAATGAATGATTTTAAACTCGTTCATTGAAAATATATGTCAACATTTGGGGTACTTTACTGAAGTTTCTCTCCAAACTTTCTTTCAATTCCGAGCTCGAATAATTAATTGAACTAATCAAATATCACAACTGTGTATTTATTCATAGCAAAAAATTGCATTTCATGCTTTCATTTATTTTTCATTTAATATTTGAAATTCAAAGAATACTGAGAAAAACTATTCGAACTAAAGCTATTTGAAATAAATGTTAAAAAAATATTAAATATTAACTGTTTTTATTATTATAGTTCATTTATTATTCAATTCTCAAATATCTCTGCATGACCATTAAACGGTTACCTTATCTCATACCGTAACTGTGTTTGCATGTTACTAGTTGCTTATACTGTAACTGTGTTTTTTTTCACATGTTGAAAATTTATTCTCAAATCAAATTGAAATTTGAAAAAGTTTACAATTATTAGGATGAAGTTAAACATTCTTATTTTGAGACAACTCACAGTAGACCAATATTATTTCGAAATTATACAATAGAATATAATATCATAATATTACAAATAATACTTCTTTGTATATATTTGCAGCATAACAAAAATTACATATCACTTTAAAGTAAATTAAGTAAAAGAAGAAATCGCTCACCTTCTTCATATGACTTTATGAGTAGATTAAATTGATAACGACACGTCAAAGTGTATGCTTAGCAGCTCATTCAAAATGAAAAAAAGGTGTTAATATTCAATAATTGTCTGATAACGATGTATTGTTATTTATTATATGCAAGATGATTTTATAAGCAAAAAATATCGCTTCATTTTTAATCATTTAAATAAAATTTTGAATTGTTAAAAACCATTTTGATTGAATAAAATTGTAAATTGCTAAAATCATTGCTGGAAAAAAATTGTGAGTTCTTAAAGTACAACTGATTGAATAAAATTGTGAATTATTAAAATCCACTGTTTGAATAAAATTATAAATTGTTAAAATCCATTGCTTGAATAAAATGGTTAAATTGTTAAAATCCTCTGATTGAATAAAATTATAAATTGTTAAAATCCATTGATTGAATAGAATTGTAAATTGTTAAAATCCATTGATTGAAAATCCTTTCCCGCACTTCAGAGTGCAGCACATTTAGTGTATTCTTTTTAATATTTTTCGAAAAGGAATTCCCATTCATAGGCCTGCAGTTCTACGATTAAACTTTTAACCGAGTATTATGCTACATGGCTACTTCTAAAGTTTTACAGCATGATTTTCAGGATTTTTGAAGAGCAAAGCAAAAGCCCATCTTAAAGTTGCTACATTAGTAATTTTCTTTTATCTCAATAAGCATTTCAGTTTTAATTAATAAAATTTTATTCTCAAAGTGAGAGAAATTTAATAGCAAGAAAAGAATAAATTAATTTTTCCTCTTAATAAATTAATTTTTCCTCTTAATTTCCGCAACATTTCTCATTAGCTGGCATATTAATGAGTAAAAGAGCATAATCAATATTCTTATACTAAATCTGATTTACAAAATTAGAACCTCAAAACATACTCTCTTAATGAATGAATCCTTTTCTCTAATTTTGTTGATTGCATAACATCAGAGGATATGTTTTATAAAATAATTCAAAATTTTTTCAAGCAGCTTCGTATGAGACAATGAAATTAGTAACTTTTTATAATTTGCTAAGTTGTCAGAAAAATTTGGTTTGCATTCCTCTTTTGTCGACTTACTTTAAACTAAATTATTTGTCATCAAATTCTTTTTGCCAAAAAATCTTTTAAATAATCTTCAAAAGTAGAAATAAGTTTATCATTTATTCAAAAGATTTGCAAATAAGAAAGATATTTCTTTCTGGCTTTTCAATATGTTCTAGAAAATCCGGAAATTTTATACTTCTTCTTATTGTTTTTAATTTCAAGAATCGCATTAGCACAATGTGCACAAGTATTGTGCATAGATTATTAAATGGATTTGACGGTTTTTAAGACTTCTTTATTAGTTTGAAATCTCAATTTTTAAATTGTTCGTTAATGTATTTAAAGTTTTTCCGTTTTATGCTTCATTTTTTAAAGGAATAAATATCTTGCACTTACAACACAGCGATATTTGATTGTTCAGTTCATGATATTATTAAGCGAAATGTATAACGTAAAAAGTTAACTCCATCTGGTTCTAAAATCTTAATTCTAGAATATACTCTCAGCCAGTTTTCTGATTATTTGAAAGTAATCGTTAAACTGGACAAAAAAGAACTGTAATGTAAAATTGTAATTACTAGCAATATTAGGATTAATTTCTAAATGCTTGACATATGAAAAAAACAGTAAGATAGGCAGACACATACAAATTTGTAGCTCACAAATTTAGTAGGAAGTTGAAATAAATTGAACTTGAAACTACTGACTTTTAATTAAGACAAATAGAAATTAGTATTTTGGTAAGTAGCATAATGTTATTGAAAAACACTAAGTGTTTAGTGCCATAATTTTTAAGCATTAACCTAAAGTAGCTTTAGGGAAAAACTTGCCTAAGAAAAGTCATGATATGTCGTCATGCCTTGTATTTAGATTCGTCCCTGAAGGACAGATTTGGAATTAACCGCTAATAATGAGAGTGAAAGGAGATGGCAGACCTTCAATTCGAGGGGTGCTGCTTTAATTTATCTGAACCTACCAGCAAATAAAATAACCGGACATTCCGGTTATTATTTACAATTTTTTTCACTGCATTGACTTCTGCTTATCAGAATGATCTTTGTAGCTTATCTTCTTTATTTTAACTTATTTCACTGAAATGGTGATTTCTAAGTTAATGAAAGAGACATTTATGCTAAAAATGTATTTGGCAGTATTACTGCTGCGCCATTAATGATCATATTTTTTTTAAAATTAAGCTTTTAGAGTTATAAAACAATTTTTTTGCTAATTGGAATGATAGACAAGAGCAGATTCTTGAATTGGAATATTAAATAAATGTTATCAGATGATTGGTTTTTGCAGAGAATTTCAGAACGCTGGATATATACATAAAACATATTTAGACATTATTAGGTAGCCAACAATCCATGAAACTTCATCCTTTTTACTCTTCACAACAATCTGTAAATTGTTTATTTAATAAATATTGATTAATTATTAAATTATTAAATTGTTCATTAAATTACTAATAAATAAATTGTGTTACTATTAAATGAGCTGAATAATTTATTTGACTGATTAAATTATTAATTAAACTGTTTAAGTAAAGTGTTCAGCCCATTTAATTATTAAATAAATTGTTAATTAAATAATCCAAATAAATTATTCAATTCATCTAGCGAATATTAGTTGTTTGTCATCTTTGTTTTTTTTTTTTTTTTTTTTTTTTTTTTAATATGATTAATGAAAAATGAAAGGACGAATTTTTCGCTCTAAAGATCTATAGATTTTTTTTTTAGTTCATTATTACACTTCAAGATTTTCAGTAAAATTTCAATTTATCAAAATTTGAAAAACTGGAAGACAGTAACTCCAAGAATTCATGCTCTTTCCTATGACGCACATTTCAATATTTTTGTAGTTTTCAATAATGCCTTATTTTGAACTCATTTCTAGATTTGATTTCATCTTTATGCAAACTGTCTGAATATATTTCTTTGCGGATCCAAATAGTTAATCAGAACGCCACTTGAAGGCTTTTCTGATCACTAAAGCAAAAGGAAATTCCACTAATTTTGTTACCAATCGCTATGGCTCCGAAAAACTCAACCATTCAGTGTAAGAGCAGCAATTACACTAATATATCACATGAAGGAAACAAAGCGAAAGAAGGATACTTTTTATTTTCTTTTAATTAATATAAATAATTTTGCTGATTTGTTTTGATTAGTTTAGGTTTTTCTTTCTTTTTTAAAAAATTAAAGTATCTTTTTTTCCAAAATAAAAGAAGCACTTATGGGTAAACAAATAGCCTGCATTTCATTTTACAATTTAAATTAGTATGAACAAAATTAAAAGTAATAAAATTTCTCACATTATGGATTAAATCAATTTTTTTTTCTAGCAATAATTGAATTATTAGGAGAAAGGTCGCAGACGAATTAATTAAATTAGGCAAGATAACTCTGGGAATAGGGAGTTGCGATACAAATTCAATTGTGAAAAATTTTGCAATTTTAAATTTAGATTTTAGGTATTGTCAGTTGTTTTATTTTCAGTCATATGTTAATCTCATTGTTTGTTATTTCAAATAGATCAAAAAAATCAATCACATTCGACAACAGAAAAGAGGATTCAATAACATTCGATAACAAAAAAGAGGATTCAATAACATTCGACAACAGAAAAGAGGATCCAATAACATTCGACAACAGAAAAGAAGATTCAATAACATTCGACAACAGAAAAGAGGATTCAATAACATTCGACAATAGAAAAGAGAATAATTGAAGTGTTGTATATTTTCACGCATGTATGGCAAATAATTAATTCTGTGGTATGGGAAGAAGTTATTTTAAGAACAAAAAAAAGAGGAATTTAGGCAGTATTTGAGCTCAGAAAATTTTCTTGCTAGTTGCTCTATTCATTTACTTCTTAAAAAAAGCGATAGACCCTAAATATTTCATCTCAATAGCATTTGCAGATCATCTCAGTTGTTGATTTCAATTTCACACTTGTCAAAAATTTACTTTTTGTAAAACTTGAAACTTGTACTTACTTGATGAGGAATTAGCAATTGCACTACGATATCGCCGGTTTTTTCTTGTTGAAAGCTAAACAAAAGTGTTTTGATTTCTTGTCTTTTGAGTAGTAAAATTTTACGTAAACTGGCAAATATTTTAAAAGCTACTTGTTTTTGTTTTTGTTTTTTTTTTTCGTGTGTTTTTAAATTGATAAATTAAATTTTCGCGTTTATAAATAAAAAGGGAAAAAAGGATTAAATAATACAATGTTTATAAAAAAATTATTTTATTTAAAATTTAACGTTTTCATCATCAATGGATTTCTTTTAGATCTGCTTTACATATAATTAGCGACTGATAAAACTCCATTTGAGAATCATGAAGTTTTATGCTGTAAAATTGTGCCAAAATTTCATAGTTATTAGTTATAGATGTCATTTATGCCAATTCTATTTTTTCTTTTTTTCTCTCACTATCCTATAAGTGGCCTTCAGCATATTCCAATAATGGATAAATATTATTGCACGCCATAATATAGAGGAATTAAAGGTCTTATTACTATTCGATATTTGCTTAAATTTACAGTCATATATCAGACAGGTTATATAATTAGGCTATGAAACGTACAGTGCGGGTATAATTATATATTTGTTTTAATTTACTTTTTTATGAATGTTTTTCTCGAATTTCATAAAACAAATAAAAGTGGAATATTGCATTTTTAAATAAATAATTTATTTGATGTGTTTTGTGCTTGAACAGCTTCCATTATCCTATTCATTGATTTTACATTTATTCGTTCTTCATATGAATTCAGTTATTGCGTTGTAGCAACGAAAAGCATTGAGAAATAATTTTAGGATAGAATTAATTACACATTGTGTTCTCCTGCTAATTGCACATTATGTATCCCTCTCCGATCTCCAATTAAAGTTTAATTAAAAATATGTGCTGTTCATTTCTTACGACTATTTTCACTTATATATATATATATATATATCAGCCATTAATCAAACGTAAAACAAAACCAGCTGATTCGTTTGTTCTTTTTTTTTGTGATATTTTGATATTTTTAATTTAATGATTTCATGTTTACCATTTTGTGAGGGCAATTTTTTTCAGCGCGAAATTTTACATACGGCAATATTAATTTAAATGCTAAGAGCGATTGAAGCGAGGAGGAATTCCAACTTTATCACAACCAAAATACAATTGTTCTGTACCGGTTCTACTATTAATTATCTTTTATGGATCATTGCCATAGTTTTATCATTAATTAATCCTGTACAGGCATATCCTAATCGCACAGAAACAGATGATATCAGTAACTGTGTTGACGGTATGATTATACCTATTTGGTAAGTTTCATTTTTTCCTCAAAGTATAACTTATTTTTAAAACCGTCAATTAGTTCAGATGAGATTGCGCACAAGGTTGAAAAATTCAATTAAATCGCTGTATTCATTACAACCTATCATATGAAAAGTCATCATTGATTCGTCTGATGGTATCTATAGTAATCTGATTTATAAATTCAATATAGCAATATTGAAAAAAAAAAAAAAAACTTCTTCTTTGGTATTGATATATGTAGTGCAAAGCCATTTTGTTGCTATTTTTTGGAAAAATAAATAACAGAAATTTGATAAGTACTTGTGAAAATAGAAACAATGATACCAAAAATAAAAGAAGAAATTTTTCAGGCTCTTCTATCATTCTAGGCCTATTTATCAGCTGACGTTTTAGTAATAGCAGTAATGGAAAATTCTAAATGAGAATTAAAATAAAATTAGTAATCAAAAAGAAAGAAAATAATTTTGCAGGCGACCGTATCTTCATCTAAACATTGGCGATCGTGTATTTCGTGGTATAACATTCTTTTTCATTATTGCTTACATATTTCTAGGTGTATCTATCGTCGCCGATCGTTTCATGTCATCTATTGAAGTTATAACTAGGTGAGCGACAATTTTTAAAATTGAACTGTGCATTGGAACATAATGTCTTTCTCAAAAAAATATTGCAGGAAAAATTTTCAACCAAGTGGTTTTTGTCCAGCAAATAAGGAAAAAAATTTTTTTGAAGTTATTTTTTTGAATTTGCAACGACTAAACAAAATTCATTGCGTATCTGTTAAAATTTAGCATGGAGAGGACAGTACACATAAAAAGACCTGGTATAGAACCATTGGAATTAAAAGTGAGAATATGGAACGATACAGTTAGCAATCTAACCTTGATGGCACTTGGTTAGTAACTGAACTAGATTTGCTAACAGTTTTTATTTTTCCCAAATCTAATTTTTAAAATAAATCATTTTAACAATATCTTTAAAAAAAAAAAAAAAAAATGAAATTTTAGTCTCTCCTTGAAATTATTAATAGAAGAAATATTTATTTCGAATTGAAGAACAATTTCAATCTGAATTTTTTACGACACTATTTATTGAATTATAAAATATCAGTAAATTCACTGCTAAACTTGAAGAGAGGAACAGAAATAAACTTAAATAGTTTAATTGAATCAAGTTAAAGGTCCTTAAATTCAGAATAAAATGTGTAGAAAAGATAAAACTTTATTTGTTTGGAGTATTGGTAAATTAATAAAAGTGGCATACCGGTGATTTATTTGTTTAGCTGTCGAGAATATAAAATAACTCCATCTGAAAAACACCGAAAAAATTCTCACTGCCCGTTTGTTGTTATAACTTCGAGAAAGTTTAAATTAACTGCTATTTTTATACTGGATAACTGAAAACCTCTCCCACTTGAAATTAAAATTGAAAGTTTAAAAAATATCAATGATTTGGTTGCAATTAGTTAGTTTCAAGAAAAGTAAGATTCATTGATTTCGCAAATGTTAAAATTTTTAACCTTCAATTTCAGTTACATAAGAATTTTTATTTCTTTTTTTTTTTTGCATTAACTCGTTTTGTTTTTCGTCTTTTTAGCATTCCAACAAGACTTTCGTCAATTGCTGATATTTAATTTCGGATGGGAATTCAAATTCTTAAATGAAATTAATGAGAGAATGGGAGTTCCAAAAATAAAAAAAAAGCTTGAATTCTTCACATCGCTCTTCGATGTGTTCGAAAAAAAATTTTTTTTTATTGCAATTTGCAACAAACTTTTATTTCAGGTTCATCTGCACCTGAAATTCTACTATCAATAATCGAGGTAATTAATCAGGAAAAGTTTTATCTCATACTCTAAGAAAGAATAAAATCGATTTGATGAGAAAATAAAACAAAAAAAAGCTTTTAATTGCTTGTCTTCCATTTACATTTCTTATTTAAGATTTATGAAAAATTCAAAAATAAAAAATAAATTTGTTCAATTGTTATTAGCAATACTAGAATGATTATGATTTCAGAATCGATTGACGCTCATTGCAGGTGAATTGTGGATGCTTTTTTTTGGATTCCTTGTGCAAAATTTATAAATTTTACAAAAATATCATTTTAGGTGATAGGGAAAGGATTTCAAGCAGGTGATTTGGGACCAAATACCATTGTTGGCTCAGCAGCATTTAATTTGTTTATGATCATTGCCATATGTGTAATGGCTGTGCCAAATGGTGAAGTTCGACGCCAGAAAAATTTAGATGTATTTTGTGTCACCGCAGCTTGGTACAACTTCTTTGATCATCCAGCGAATTTAAAGCTATCGATAAAATCGTTTGAAATCAAACATGCTCACGATATGCTTCATTGAAAATGATCGTTCAAAAAACTTTTGTGATTTATAATTTATTTTTTAGGTCTTTGTTTGCATATATTTGGATGTATTTAATTTTATCAATATTTTCGCCAGGTATTATTGAAATATGGGAAGGTTTTTTAACATTTCTATTCTTTCCGATTACAGTAATAACTGCTTATATAACTGATACCAAAATCATACAGGTTAGTCTTTTGCAGCCTAATTTTTAAATTAATTAATGATTGTTTTAAAGTACAAGTTTCGATGAATTCGGAGCAAAATTAAGTAAATTTGAATTTTTTTTTTATATTTCTAAATTTAGAAGCGCTTAAAATCATATCGTTACCGAAGAACATCACATGGAATTGTTGCAAGAGCAGGAGAAGAAATGGAAACTCTGGAAGAAAATGGTTATCTAAAAGTTGGTAGTGTTAAAGAGTTTCCTTTCGTAATTTTCAGCCTATTTTCAATTTTATAATTTCGCAAAAAATTATTACCTTATTCTTAATAAGTATTTGCTGTTAAATTTCCTCTTTCATCTCCATTAATTTTTTACTTTCGTATAACTTTTATTTTGTAATTGATATGAAGAAAAGCTTTAAATTTCTCTCAGATTTTTGGCAATTTTCGAAACCTTATAGGGTAGTGAAATTGATCCGGCTGAAAAAGCATTCGAAGATAATCGAAAAGCATTTATTGAAATTATGCGCGAAATTAGGAAAAAGGATCTACAGATTAGTCCAACTGAGCTACAAAAGCAAGCCGAACAAGAAATGATCAGTCGCGGCCCAAAGTCAAGAGCTTTTTATAGGTAAATGATTAACAGTATTATGTAAATAATTAAAGTGAAAGACGACTTAATAGATATAGTAGTTTACTGTAGATCAAATAACATAACTTCAAGAATCATAATCTATGATGAAAAAGTTGTAATAGTAAATGAAAAGGATACAATGTCTTTCAGCTATTGAATTACAGTTTAACGTTTCATATTTTTCCCCAAATAATTAATATCATTCTGATGAAGAATTTATTAGCGTACTTTAGAGTGCAAGCAATTAGACGATTGGTTGGCAGTGGACATGTAATAAAAAAACAACTTGACAAAGGACAACATGAAAATGCCGTATGTTTCATTGCTTGTTTTTGAAAAAAGTGAACAACTTTAAATTATTTTAGGAAATTTTTCTAACTTCTGCTTTGAAAAATTTTCAAGACATTTTTCTCGAAAAGTTTTTTCGGTAAAGTCCTTTAATAATTAAGTAAAAAAATAAACTGAGTAACTATCTTGTTATGTTACTGGCATACGCCTTATTGAAGTATGATGAACAGCAATTTTGATATTCACTAATTTTGAATGAAATACCCAACTTTGAATTTTGAGAAAAAATCCAACTCATTTTACTAAGGATGTAAGAAATTTGAATAAGGCGGTATTTATTACCATTTACACTTTTTCTTATTTTTAGGAAATTAATGATTATAAATTTGAAGTATAATAAGAATTGATGAAATCGACATGACAAATTTAATTAATGAATAAATTATCTGATGTAATTCATAAAATTATTTTGTCCGTCATTTACTTTCTAAATAATTAAATTAAATGATTTTGCCATGAATCGGAATAAGAAATTAGATATTTTTGAATTTAAGATTGTTCAAGAACAAGAGAAACAATTAGAAGCAAGCACTTGCAAAATATTTTTTGACCCAGCTCACTATACGGTACTTGAAAGTATCGGAAAATTCGATGCTGTAATTAGACGAGATGGTGGACCTAAAGGACTTATAGTTATGGTTGATTATTACACTGAAGATGGGACTGCCAGTGCTGGAAATGATTATATTCCTCTTAAAGGGACAATAATTTTCTATCCGGAAGATAAAACAAAGGTTAATATTTTTATGAGCATATGACTTAGGCATAAAATTAATTGTTGAGAGTAAAACATCTATTATTATATGCATAGTAAAAATTTCTAGTAAATTCTTAACAATTAAATTGAAATTTTCAAGCCATGAAAAGCTGAATTTTGCAGAAGGTAACGATAGAAATTGTGGATGATGATGTTTTTGAAGAAGATGAACACTTTTATTTGCACTTGACTAATTTAAGAGTACGTATGGAAGATGGCCTGGAATTGGATCCAGCAGAACTTGGCGATATACCGCCAGCTACCCTTGAACTTCCCTCCATTGCTACAGTAATGATTCTTGGTTTGTTCCAGTCTTGCAATTATCATAAATATTTCTTCTTTTATCTGTAAAAAAAAAGTCTTTTGTGTTCATCGTCCATCTGTTCTTTTCTCTTCGAAATTTAATATGAAATCGTAATAATCGTTCTATTAATTACTGTATGATCCAGTGTAATTGTTTTACAAAATTTGCAATCCAGTTTTTCAATAGTCGATTCAAGATTTGAATATTTTCTGGTTTTTAAAATAAAAAATTTTGAAAAAATAATATTTTTGTAGTGAAAATTGAAAATTTTAGATGACGATCATGCTGGAGTATTTTCCTTCGAAAATGATCATTTTCAAATTGTTGAAAATTGTGGTTGTGTTTCGCTCAAAATACAGCGAAATTCAGGATGCCGTGGTAACATCATTATCCCATATAGGTAAGTTTATTTGAATTATTAGATTTATTGTCTTTGAGAATTAAAATTTTAGTTTTGATGAGAAAACTCATTCATTTGTCCATTTAATACATCAAAAACTATCATCTTTCATAGAAATTCAATTTTGAATATTAATTTGCAATTCTAAAATCATAAACAAAATGTAAAACTACAATACAGATGATTGGACTCAAGTTTGCAAAAGCAACTTCCAAGTTTTTTAACTTCTCAAATTTTCGCTAACATTAAGAAGAAAAAAATAGATATTCGGCTTTCAAACTTTTTATGCCTTAAGGAAAACTGGAGGAAAAAATAAGTTTTAGTAAATATTCCTGCAAATATTAGCAGGGAAAGCTTTGAAAATTCCTTCTTTTACATAGAATTTCGCTGTCTCATTTCTTTCATACATAATTTTTGCTATAGCTAATAGTAGTTAAGAAATGTTAATACAAGACTAAGCCGCTCAATGAGACTTGGATTCAAATACATTATATTTCCGCACTGGATTCAGCGTTAGACTTTTTTCTTTTCACTCATTGTTACCAATGTAATTTTTTACTGCATTATTAAAAATTGAGAGAGAAATGAAACTTATGAATGGATGCCAACGATCTGCGCAGATATCTTAAATGCTCCATCGATTTCAAAATTTATGAAATATCTTATTTGAAATACAGTAAATGAAGAATTAAAGATTTGTTATAGGAAGAATTTCATTCCACATGTTTAGTTATCAACATTATTTATTGTTTTCTTCTTTAATTTAAAAATTATTTGTTTACTCTGGAAAGATATCAGTGCAATGGAAAGCAATTTTCCAGGACAATTGATGGTACTGCATTACGTGGAAAGCATTACCAGCTTGAACAAGGTCAAGTTATTTTCGAAAATAATCAAATTGAGTAAGTTAATTTCCTTTTTCAATTTTAGTTTTCAGTGCTATATTTAATTTTTTTTATTCCTATCGTTATTTTTTGAAATTATCAAATTCTATTACCTTGGAAGAAATCCTTTTTTAGAGCATTCATTGAAATTGGTGTCATGAACACTGAACAGTACGAACGAATGGATTACTTTTTTGTTGAGCTTGGTCAACCGATCTGGGTCAGCAAGACGTCAAGTAATTTAATATTTCCTTTAATATTATACAATTAATCAATTAATTAACTGTGCTTTTGGTGAAAAAAATTGAGCTGTAATTATTCCACCTTAATAATGTTGAGTTTTCCAGCATTTACCATCATGACGATTTGATGTTCCACTCGCGTAATTTAGAATAGCAATAAACAATTTGCCCTTCGCTAGTAATGAACGATTTGCAATAAATGTCTAATGATAGAACAGAAAATTGGCAACACAGTGAAAAAACTTTCAAGTAAAATTGTTCAGTTCAGATTTGCAAAAAATCCAAGAGCGCTTCCTGAGACGAACAGAAAAAATGAAAAATAAGTCGTTGAGAAATTTAAACAAAAATATCAATTCATTTGATTGTGGAGATATATTATAAAAAAAAATCCTAAAACTTAATGAAAGCTAATTTCGATTCTTTTTTCCAATTGCATTTTTATTGGAGAAAATATTCACGTAAAATTTCTCAGAATTAGAACGAAAAGATAGCGGGAAACTATAAGATCTTTTAAAAATAATATATGGCGAATATAGATGTGAGGAGGGTTAAATCACCACTTGCCAAAATGAAAAACTCCTTTTACAAATGACCAAAACTATTCTGAAATCATCATATTATTCTGTCTAATATGCTTTGGTAGAATTTTTTGTGCTTCGTTTAATTTAGAAAATTAAACTTCGAAAAATATTAAAATTGCAAAAAAAGCATACATGAAATGCCTTTTAATTTCATCATTAATTTTTCCTCGTTTATATTTATTGATGTCAAATTTCTTTTAAATTAATAGCAAAAAAAACTTTTTTCTTCTAAATAAGTCTTTTTTAGCAACTACAGCAGCATTAATGCCATCCACATATCCCGGCAATTTCACTAGTACCTCTTCTTCTTTTCATCTTTCCAATAATTCCAATCGAAGAAAGAGTTCTGGCTTTGACAGCAATCAAGATCAAGGTCCTTCTTTGATCTTCGATAATTATTTGCTTTAATAACTATTTGCTTTAGTGCTCTGTGATTCATTTACGTAATTCTGATTAATTACTTGCTCATTGGCGTCAGAATTGCCTACAGACATCTTTGTAGCAACAAGAAGTAACAATGAGGAAATAAGAGTTAAGCTTGTTTAAATAGAATTAATTCTATCTATAAAAAAAATTGTTATTGCTCTGACTCGCGAAAAATTTACCAATTAGCGCAAAAAATGCTCTAAAAGGAATAATATTTCATTACCATCAAATTTATATTATTGGCATAGATGTAGCTCTTCCTGGGATAGTTTGATCAATTTGAAAATTTAGAAACTTACAACTTAGAAAGGAACATTCAACTTTGAATTTCAAAAAAAATTATTTATGTATTATTTATAGATTTTTCATTAAGAAACGAACGATGACAAAATTAATCCTCAGTTACTTTCTACGAAGTGATATTTTCAAGAACTTGCAAAAATAATACCTTTTCTCTATCCAAATGCCCAAATAGGCCTAAATATGAGATTTTTTTGCAAGTTGCACCTTAACATTATAATGTATTATTTATAGATTTCGATGAAAAAGAACAGTTAACAAAAGAGGAGGTTGAAATTGCTAAATTAGGAAAGCCATATTTGGGAAAATTCAGAAAATGTCAAATTACCATCAAAGAAAGCAAGGAATTTCAGGTTAACATATTTTCAAAATTATCAATGAATGAAAAGATTTTAATTATTAGCTGAATAACAAATGATGAAAGCTTCAAGTGATGAAAAAATTTATTTAGTTTCATTTCAACATTTCTAAGTTTGCTAAAATCAAAGTAATTAACGTCAAATTTTCTAATATATTTGAATTTCATATCGAATTTTCAGAATGTCATCGATCGTATGTTACGGAATGCTAATGCGTCGTTTATGCTCGGTACAACAAGCTGGCGTGAACAGTTTGCTGATGCTTTAACTATTCATACCGGTATTGTTTAATTGTTTAAGATCATGTTTACATTTTCCATTCATTTTATTTTCTTATGAAAAACAGTTTTTTTAAAAAATATTTTGGATATCTATTGATTTAACTTAATCACTTTTTAACAATGTTTCTTTTTGGAAGATCATATAGGTAGACGTGTGTGCACAAATATATTGGAATAATAGGATGAACTTGAAATTTTAGAAAAATGAATACTGACAGTAATATTTGATTCTGTTCTTTAAAGGATTTGAGGACGATGAAAGTAACGATCAAGAAGAGATGAATAAAGTAGAACGACCAATGTTCTTTGATTATTTCATGCATTTTTTGTCTCTACCATGGAAATTACTGTTTGCAGCCATACCACCAACAGGTTAATATATTTCCTACTTTGTTGCAAAATTACCATATTTTTGAAATTGCAACAAAAAAAAATGAATTTCAGATTATTGGGATGGCTGGGCATGTTTCATTGTATCAATTCTTTTGATCGGTATCTTAACAGCCATTCTTGGTGATTTGGCATCACACTTTGGATGCTGGATTAGTCTTAAGGATGCTGTTACGGCTATTTCGTTTGTCGCTCTTGGTACTTCGATTCCAGGCAAATTGTTTCTTGTAGATTACTTTAAACATGGAATTGATAAGTAGGATAGCTTTACCAAGATTATGCAGCATTTTTAAATTTGACAGTTCTTGAACAAAACTATTAACTTCAGAAAATCTAAAGCGAAAACGATGAGAAAGTTGTTGTCATAATCTGCTACTTAATTTGTTAAAAAAAAAAAGGAAAAAAAAAGAATAACTAGGAACATAAATAGACAATTAAAAATTGGTTAATTATCCTTGAGCTAGTTTTTCAAATAAAAAACTTTTAGATACATTTGCATCAAGAGTGGCAGCAATCCAGGATAAATACGCTGATTCGTCAATTGGTAATGTTACCGGATCGAATGGTGTTAATGTATTTCTAGGAATAGGTTCGTCAGTTCTAATTATTAGTCACACTATAAGAATTTGCGAATTTCGGTTGTCACAGTAAACAAGAATTACTTGAAATTTTATGATGACTGTGCAAAAATTTTCTTCTTTAAGAAAAAATGTGATTTCTTATTATATATATATTTTTTATTTTCTTTAAGAAAAAAAAATGATTGATGTTTTTTCTCAGGAATAGCATGGACGATAGCAGCAGTTTATCATCGTTGGCATGGTGATAATTTCTATGTCGAACAAGGAACGCTTGCATTTTCGGTGACAATATTTATCGTTGAAGCATTGATCTGCATTGCAGTAATTATAATAAGACGACGTCCTCCAATTGGAGGTGAATTGGGTGGACCTATGAAGTATAAGGTTAAAGTTAGCAATAATTCTTATCTGAGTGGTCAAATTTTAAAATCAAAATTTTTTTAAGCTCTAAAAAGATAAAGGAAGCCCTAACTATTGCAGTTTATTTCAACATATATTCCGATAGTTAAGTTTATAGGAAAAGTGGATGGTTCAGGAAGTATGTCTCAAAACATCGAAAATTGCTAGTAGTTTTATTTCAGTAAACTGATTTAGCTCCAATAAATTCAAAATTGTAATCTATTTAGAATTTTAGATCATCTATTAGCATTGGTCTCTTTAAATTTATTATGACGTTATTTGTGATCCATCATTAAAATTGAAAAATGCCCAATGAATTTCTGTTTTCAGGTGCTAACATCAGGTTTTTTCGTTGCACTTTGGTTTATTTACCTCGGTCTCTCTGCGCTCGAATCATATCACGTCATTTCTGGTTTTTAAAACAAATTCGAACACCGCTCATAGTTTCATATGTCATCATTCTTTTTAATTTAATTATAATAAGCTGCATGTTTTATTTATTCATTACAAACTTAGAAATTTAAAAATTTCTCGCCTTTGATTTCAACTTTTGGTCTCATCAATGCCATTAGTTTTTTTCATTTCATCTGCGCTGCCTACATGCAAATGCAATTTGCAAAAAAAGAAATGTATATGTTGCAGGTAAATGCAAGTTAGATGAATGCTTGAATTGCATGTATAATAAAAGAGAGATATTTCAAATGATTTTCACACAATTTAGGATCGAAGATTCAGCATGTACACATGAAACGTAGATAAATTATATTTACATCACTAATGAACACACCTATTAAAAAAAGAGCTTAAGATTTACGAGAAGGCTTAGACTTTAGCAGAGGACTGTCTCTTCTAGTCTTTGTCAGGATTCTGAAGCTAAAGTGTAAATTTCAAAGATAAATTTCAAAAAAAAAAAGCTAAAGTGTAAATCTCCTGAAATTCACTGTAGTTTATTGAAATGTAAAAATCTAGCATGTTAATTATTTCGAGATTAATACTAGCGCTATCGACTACTAAAATGCTTCCTTAGTAATTGGGAATAGATTATGTTATTGAAATTACACCTACATAAGGAAAGAGTTCGAAGAGATTTAAGGGAATTAATGAAATCCAGTGAAAATACTTTGCTCACCAAGTTAACTACGATTTACAAGAAAATTTGAATTTGCTGTAATTGCAATCAGTGAGCGATCTTCTTTTTATATCCTTGATTGATCTGAGATGAAGAACCAATAAGGATAAGTGAACAGATAAATGAATAAAGTCAAAGTGAAAAGTATCCAAAAAACCTTCAGAAGTTTTTACTAAGTTAAAGTATATGGAGTAGGTAAAATGAGCTATGGTATTTCTTGTGTAGCTACGTAAACAATAAAAAAGGCCACATCGCACAACCAAATATTTCAATCTTGATAGCTCTGGCCATAATATATAAATCTCAGGCTTTTATTGCCGAACTAATGGAACTGAGCCATGTTTCCTTTTTTTGCATTCAGTAAATATCAGAATTTGTACCTTGCCTACTCTCCTAACTTAAATCAATTTCTCCCTTCTTTTTTATCCCGAAAGCTCTAGTTACATGAAGATCAATTACAGGATGAAGATTGGTTTGGAAATGATAAATCTAGCCAGAGTGCTGTAATTGACATCTTTAAGGCTTTAGCAGCATCACGAATCACTCCGCCAGGCAAATCCACAAGGAATTTCTGAAATGATTTCGGTAATTAAACCGGTACAGTCATTGTCACTGCTATTTTTCAGTGTGTGCTCTTTACTAATCGATCAACCAATGAATAAAATTTCCACAAAAACTGCTTGGAATAGAATGTTACAGGAATTAAATTCATAATAAGTCAGTAATTGAAGAATACCGAAAACGCTAAATATAATATTATTAAATATAAATTAATGAATATAAAGTAAAATATTAATGAAGATATTCGAATACGAAATATTGTAAAACTATTCAAGTGGTAATATTTCAGTTCAAGGGCATAAAATATTAGGAAGACATATAAATTTTTCCAATTATGTTGGACATCCTTGAAAGCAATTCAAATGTCATAAATCAAGCAGCCAGAGCATAAAAAGAAAAGAAAAACAAATTTCAAAGTACTTTTAGAGTATAATCGACTAAGATTCAATTGGTTCGAAAACTATAATTAAAAAGAGACTTTTTGACACGACTATGAGAAATAAAATGCTAATATCAGGCAGTTTTTTCAGTTGATCATATACAGCATCATCAGGAGTCATAGAAGAACTAATTCCACTTTCAACATCGTTGTCTGATTGTTTAAGGCCTGAACGATTTGGCAGCTGACTGGATTGTGGCTGGAATCATTTCAAATTTATTAGATTTCGAATAGTTAAGACAACCATAGGATGAAGACAAAATAAATGAATGAAAAACATTTTGAATTTTTTTAAATAAGAAGAAACGATGAAATAACTGCATTAAAAGTGAAAAAGCGATACGATATTATCCAATTTTTTTCAAAACTTTTCATTACTATTTTGAAATATTAACAAAAAATATTTCCCATTATGAGATCTAGCCTAGAATATTTCATCCGAACATGACAATAATGATATCTCGGCATCAGAGTGGACATTTCTAGACACAGTTAGGTATGCTGAACGGACACGTGGAAAGGACACTACTCACAATTGTTGCAAACACGCTGATAATAAAAAAAGGCCAACCCAATGAGGACAGACAAGTCCTGTTGCAAAAGACATAGTGGAAAATGCTCTTAAGTAGTATTAGCAAAGTATGTTTCTTTATGCGTTCACTTTTTTTCTCAATGATTCTATGTATGTCCGCAAAAAGAGACAGCAACATTGTGGATGACTGCTCTCCAAAACACCTAATTGAAGGTCAAAACAGGGTACTTATTTCATGTTATCCTAATATCTTTTTAAATAGTCCAAAATCAATAATAAATATTTCTTCAGACCTTGACTATTTTAACTATGAATAATTGTTAACACTATATTCAAAGTCATTAATTTTAAATTGCATTGGAATTTTATGAAATATACAGATTTAAATAGTTAGAATGTAAATTCATTTTAACATCATTAAAATTTTACTTTTTATTTTATAATCCAAAAAAAGTTTATCATCTGCAGCTTTTCGTTTATGCCTTATCATATTATTTTTATATTATTTTGTAGCTTCCTGAATTTTGTATTCGTTGCAAATTGTAATATTACATTGAATATTATAATTTTGTTAAAAAAGCTAGCAAAGAACTCTAATGAATCTTGCAAGAAAATATTATCATAGAATTCATATTTGTTAAAGCATAACTTTGCATAAAACAAATTTGCAAAAAAAAGAAAAAAAGAATTCATTTAAGCATCTTCATAGATAGGAGATACTTCTTGCTTGCAAGCATTTTCTTTAAATTTGATTTGTAGCAATTGTAAAGATAGATAATATGCGAGATGGCCAATATGTGTACAGTTTGATTAATTGAATTCAAATATTCAAAAGTTACTAGTGATAACCTATATTTGCTATCCCTATCATCATCATCTTTTTTAACATTTTGCTTTGATATTTCAGGAATATTGCACTTTCGTTCAATCATTAATTGATCCCATTCAAAGATAGTTCCCAATACATACGCATTTACTTATGAAATAATTTAATTTAATTGCTGATATTTGTTATCAAGCTTGATTCATAACTAAGTTTTGACAAATAAAAATTCTAAACTTCATTATAGTAAATACAAAGTTGCTTTTGGGTCAATTCCTCCAGAAAAGTTCTACGTCTTAACGTTACGACTGTTGAATTATAGCAGTGAACATCATGTCTGATTCTCTATACATCCCATAACTTCTTCGTCTTTGTATTGAAAAGCTTAAACATTATTTTATTCGCAAAGAATTCGATAAAAGCAAATCAACAAAAATCAAAACAATGACAACTGAAATGATGGATATATTTCAGATGCGAATTTCAAAAAAAAAAAAAAAAAACATTGCTCACCAAATCAATAAAACTGAAAATTAATTAATAAGAAGAAATAAGAAAACTGGCTCGCAAACATAAAGTCTAACTTTTGTTTCCTTTGTTTCTTAAGCATAAATTTTCTGATTAAAGAAATTCAAGCAATATTCCAAATAATATCTTGACAAAGGTATCAGGTAAATGGTATCTACATATCAGGTAACTGACCACCACCTGCAGAACGAGGGTTCTTGATCGTTTGATCAATACTTAAAACAAGACATGCTGCTTCGGTTGCTGCTGCCAGCGCATTCTGAAAATAGTGCTTGAAGATTGATGTTTTGTAAAGAAAAATAAGAACTCCGAACTCTTCACATACCCAAGGCGCAGAGTGCTGATAATTTAAACAAAATTTTTTTCACATATTTTTTGTTTCTGCTAGCTTGCAACTATTTTAGCTTATAGCTTCATCTATATTATACGTCCCGCGTTGTCCTTAATTACTGTTTCCACAAAACAGTAATCAAGAAGAAAAATTTCTTTATGAAACTCGAAAAGAACAAACTAGTTTCACAACAGCTGGTTCCCAAATGCATGCTTCCATATTGTCACAAACATCTTCCGCGTAGATATCAATTCCTGCCCATTTATCTTCCTTCGCATGTCGGTGTCGCAATCGATTCAGCACATCCGTGGCATCTATGCCTGCATTGTAGCACAGCTGCTTTGGAATTATCTTAAAAATGCAAAGGTTTTTTATAAAAATTTAAATAAAACTCATGATTACTCCTAGCTCAATAATTAAATAATCAGAAAATCAGTGGCAAAAAAAATTTCTATATGAATGGAAGTGAAAATACTAAGAATTTCACATTCTATAGTTCATCATCAAATGGCGAACAAAAAACCTGATAAAACTGGATGAGAACAAAAGAATAAACAATGAACAAGTAATTCGAACAAAGTAAAAGAAAATTTGGCTTATTAATTTTGAACTTCAATTCCTCCGCTAACACATGATAGCACTTGTGTGAAAAAGGTAAAACCGAACAAAACGAGACCTCTAAAGCCTTAGCGAATGCTTGCCAAAAGAACTGCTCTTTACCCGCGATAGTTCTAGAAATATCTCTAATATGACGTGAAAGTTCCATTTCAACAGCACCACCACCTGAAATTGAACAAGTAAAATGATCCCTCATTTTATTAACACCCTTTATTAACAATTTTATTAGCACAAGCACAGGATTATAATTAAGCAAAATTGTATGCAAAAAAGACAAGTACATACTGATACTCAACACGGAGCGACAAAGGAGGTCTGCCATATATGCAGGAAGCTTTTTTGAGAGTAGAGGACGTAATTATAGTGAATTAAATGCTCGAAATCTAATACAATAACAAACAACATGACTTAAACCATATAAAATTATCCAAAATAACGCAAAAGAAACCTGCGACAATTGTATCATTTTTTTTAGCACGTCGTACAATCATGATTGCATCGTGCAAAGAACGTTCCGTTTCTGCGATGAATTGCTCTGCACCACCGCGCAAAATTACGGTGCAAGACTTGGCTTTTGTACAGTCCAGGAAAAAGTTATATCTGAAGTGGAATGAATTTGAAAGAAATCAAACAATTGAGAAAAGCTAGAAATTAACTAACATATGGCAACAAAGTACGACAATATCGAAACATAATTTTACCTAATGTTGTTACCGGCAGTACTCAAAACCAACAGTAAAAAATCCAATTTCTGAATTACATGAAATGCATAGGAAAAAAATGGAAGCAATACCGTTCACTTCCTACTTGCTGTTCGTAAAATTCCCCACAGCTTCCAAGAAGTTCCTTACCAATCTGAGATACGGTTGTGAGAACAGTACCACCACATGCCGCAATTAGTCTCTCCATATCAGCCTGTTCCACACGTCCCGCACAGAACATATCTCTGCAACAAGGTTTTGAGAAACTTATGCAAAAATTAAAATAATGTCGAAGTGGAAAATTTTATACGATATAAAGATTAAAATGAATAAAAAAAGTAAAGCCATTCCTCAACTAAAATAAAAATTATACTGAAAGAACGTTATTTATAAGCAAAAAGGAGTTTACCAGAGATAAAATTTTGAAGCAAGAGTTTTTTTAATCCAATATGAAAATATCATTTAACGGAAAAAAGTACCTGTCAGCAAACCACTGTGTTGCCACATCCCCAATCGGCAGTTTCGAAAGTACTACTTTCGCTCCGGATTCATGAATTTTCTTCAGTTTATCATATAAAATTGTCCATTCAGCATCAACAATCTGAAAAACAAGGAAAGATGTAAAATAACAGTACTATAATAGAAATCAGCAATAAAGCTTGTATAATTTTAACTAGCACCAGTGAGAGCAACTATTTTCAGTAATAGCTGAGACCTCTACGGAAACAAATACCTTTTGATATTCATCCACACTCTGAATTCTCATTTCTGCGTTATCTTTTTCAGCTTTAAGCTCCAATTCAATGTTAAGTAAAGCGATGAAAGGATTTTTGTAATGTTTCGGTTGCATTTCAAAACCTGCATAACTGAATGCCTTCTTGAATGCGACGCCTTTAACAAGTTGTGAATCCTGAAAAATTAATGTCAATAACTAGAAGAATTCATAAAAGTAAGGTAATCAATCCTTCAGAAAAACACATACCAAAAGAGATCCACCGTTAACTTTCTTAATACCTATCATATTTGATGACAGATTTTCATCCAGGTATGAGACGGCATCGACAGCTATTTCAGCGAAAAATTCCCGTTCTTGGCTTATCTTGAATATTAATAAAGTAAATGTAAATAATTTAGAAAAAAAAAATTCTGTATAAGCTCATGCAACGCAGCATACAACTTTAATAAAATAAAAATGCATTATTACAAGCTAGAAAAAATCCTAGCGATTCATTAGTTCGTTTACCCATTTACCTACTCTGAGATAGTTAAGCAGTGATTCTAATCAAAAGTGGTTAGAAATTCAACCATAAATGTCAAAAACACAACAAATATGTGAGAAATGTAAAACGCACCAATTTACTACTGAGACAGGTAGTGGCACATCGCTTCAGCATTTCACGCATATTACTACTACCACTGATTTTTTCGGCCAATTGTTTAAGCCGATTGATTGCCTTAAATTACAAAATATTTAAGAATGCTTCCATCCTCTTACGCTGCGTCTATAAAATTATAATGTAATTAAATATTTTAAGATCCCTGGCTAGGGAAGCATTCTATCAATTGACAGCTGATTCTGTAAAAAGAAATCAAAAAGTCTGCCATAATTAAAAGAATTCTGCCACTTCACAAATAGCTATAACTGATAACCTATTTTGTTATTTCGATGCAAAACGTAATACTTAAAAACAAGCAAACCTCTTCACAAGCTTTTGAATAGGACCGAATTATTAGCTGCGGGCTGACACCATCTTCAATGAAAGGTTTTGAACGTTTTAAAAGCTCAGCCGCTAGTATTACAACTGAAAACCGTGAAACAATTAAAACGTTAACACTGAAATGATATAGCCATGCAGCAAAGACGTAGTAATTAGATTTCATTCACAACGACACACTTACCTGAAGTGGTGCCATCGCCAACCTCAGCATCCTGACTTTTCGCTATATCAACCATAACTTGAGCTGCCGGAAAAACAACATCCAGTAATTTCAAAATGGTTGCTCCATCGTTTGATATCGTTGTTTTACCTACAGAACATTTATCAGCGAACGTGAAGGAGTGCAAATTTTCAATTTGCTAAGCAATATACATTAAACAGTAGCTTTTCGACTAAATTTCACATTGATAGGCAAACATTCAGAACTGATACACGCAATTATTTCTAAATTTATATTTTAAAAAAATAAAATTCTGTACGCTATTGCGGAAAAAACAGTACCTTTAGAATCAATGATTAGCTTATCCATACCACGTGGTCCCAATGTGGTACGAACACTATCGGCGATCACATTGCATGCATTGATATTACTAATTACCTGCTGTTTACCAAACTTAGCTTCTGTTCCCTCTTTCAATAAAATTATTGGTGCATTCATCATCATTGACAGTTACAGAAGTAAAGATGTGTTTTTTTTCAAATGAAGACCTGCAATACGAATAAAACTTATTCCAACTTTCCTATTTCTTTGAAAATTATTTCCAAGATACCTGAAAACAGATATGAAATTAACCTGGATATTGTTTAGGAAACAAATCATTATTGGATGAACGAAAATAAAATAGTATTTTCTTCTTAAATCAATAAAAGAAAAAAGATATATTAGTATCTGTGCAACCACATTAGTGCAACTCAATTTTAGCAATCAGCAGCAGAAAACTACAAATATTTTATTGTCTTAAATAAAGCATTATACATAATTAAAAGATCTAAGTCAACTATTAAAGTACTATTAATCAATCTGGATACTAATTCACGATGATCCTCATTCATAAGAAGAATGAAAAGTCAATCTTCCTTATATTACACTAAAAATACTGACAATATTTGAAAAACTGTATACCTCATTGAGATTTCCTTTATCTCCCTCAACCTCCTCAATACAAACTTTCACTTGGCTACAACTTTACAGTACGCATGACAAGTTCTAAACTCAGTAATAAGAATTACAGTATCAACACCATACGATGGAGCGACAGTAACCATCCCACTTTGGAAAATATCACATGATCAACAGGCAATATATTCCCTACGGTATGCCCAAATTTCAAGTTTCACAAAAATACTTTGCTTTAACTAGGATGAAATATCATAGAACAGTCTATAACCGTTCGAATTTTTAAAACAACTTGATCAGATACTTTATTAATACTAATCAAAATAAACTATATTTAAATTCAACTTTAACATTAAAGAACTTAAATTCACAATTCCAATCGAAATTAAGAGCAAAACTTTTTTTTTTTCTTTTTCTTATGCAAACACATTCACTGATATACAAAGCACATGTATGCTCAAAGAATGCTTACGAGCATACAATGTTCTGTGTGCACATATATGACAATTGAATAATAAGTGCAACTGAAACAAAGTGACATATAATAAATGAATTCGATTGACAAGGAATGATAAATTTGAAATTGTAAAGCGGAATAAAGAATTGTAAAGATGCAAAAGATAAAAAGACAGACAAATTCAGTTCATGAAACTTGGAAAAATACGACTTCATAAGAAAATGTTAAATTAAATGTGAACTATAGTCCAAGCTTATCTTCAATATTCAAAGACAACTGAATTGTAAGAAAATATGCTTGGATCAATTAAGTAACCTTATTTCTTAAGTATCTCTATTCTCTTTACTTTCAGAAATATTTGTGCTATATTTCTCCCATTATATTTAATTTCTATCCAACTAATGAGTGAATCATTTTTCAAAACAAGACAATCTATTAAAACATAAAGTTTCAATTACAATTCAAGAATTCCCAGCTTATATAATGAAAGATTTGCTGACAGTTTGTATGTCCAATAATTTTAGGCAAGTAATGCATTCCTTCCAATGTCTCAACTAGTACTCTAGTTTTTCCGTTTATCGCTATTTTAAAAATTCATCTGTTCACTACTGTTCCATCCTTTCGAATTTCCAGTAAGAATAAAAAATAAATTACGTTCTGAAAGCTAAAAAAGAATGGAAGCTCTTTGTTGAAATGCCATAATTACAAATCACTAGAATTTAATAAATGTAAGCGTGTTGTTGGGCAACACAATTTTTCTCACGAAAACAAAAGTTAATTTTTCTTAGGGTTCTAAACGAGAGAATTTAACTGATTCAATCAGTAACTATAAGTCCCATTTCATTTTCATTAATGTTAAACCATATAAATAGCAACATAAAACAGCGCGACTAATCCATTTCAAACAAGCTGATTGCTCAGCAAATCATCAATTGTCACGATATTTCTCATTGAGCTTCGATAAAAGCTCCTTGTGAGCAATTTCGGAATCATCTGAGACCTAAAAATAATTCTTTATGACATAATCCAGGCATAACTCATTTATTCAGAAATAATTGGAAGATTACAGTAAGATTTCAACTTAGTGATTTCTCCAATACAGCGCGATATGCTGCATAGAGAATAATGAAGAAAATAAATACAAAAACTTTCTGGTTTTCACAGCATCGCTATCACTATTATTAATGCTCAAGCTAGAAAAAAAGCATGAAAAAATTATTTACTTGAAACTGCAGAATTTTAGCAGTTCCTAATGAAGACTTGATTGCAGAAGCGGACGAAGCGTAAACCATTTTCTTCTTGATTGGTGCACCGTCAGGACATAGCTACAAAACAGAGAAATTTCAATAAAGACTTATTTCTTTTATGCTTAACGGTGGCATTGGAAAAATTAAATACTTAATAAAATTTCAATTTTGAGTTTCACACTTAAGCGTCCATAAAAGGCTTTTACAGTATATAAATATGAAAAATATTTGCATCCTAAATTGCAAAACAACCTGTATGAAAACAATTTTGTCCATCTTAGAAGTACCAGCGCCGGGTCGATTACACGAAAATTTGAAATCGAAAACAGCATAACGACAATCTTTGAAGCCATTCGTTCGTTCCCTTAAATCTTGTACAAACGCTTCATATGCAGTTTTCGAATTTTCGCTATGATCATCATCTGTTACGCCAAGCTATAAATAAGATAACTTATTAAAGGAATATTTTATAGAAATAACTAATAGATAAACATATATTTTCAAAAATTATTAACACTACAATTGCTTACATCTTTAAAATGCTTCGCAATGTGTTTACATTGAGAACAATGAGAAAGAAAGCTCAATTTTATTTTATTGCACGTTATCATCCATTTAGCAATGATAATAAAATTAGTTGAATCATTTAATTTTTTCCTTTAAATTACAACTATTTTCAAGATTTAAGCATATCATTCATAATTTTTTCAAATACAAAACTCAATTAATTAATTTTCAAATATAGCAACACTGACCTCATCAGGTGAGACAGCTGCCTCTACCACTACCTCTTTATCCTCGATTTTATAAATGATATAACGCAATTTATGATGTTTTCCTTCCGAAAGTTGCTGAAATACAGTTTGGCATTCTGAATTGACCAAGACACCCGAGGACATTCTATCGACGTGCACCTGGAAATGGACAAAATTTCAACAGGTCTAGAAATATCGGACGCATCCAAAATGATGAACCAAATAACTAATTCGCATCCCATATCAAAAAAAAACTCAAACTAACGGTAAGAGCGCGGCCTGTCAATATGCAAAAAATTATCTCTCTCTTCTAGCTTTTTTTTTTTGAGGAAATTACTGGCTAACTGGCCTAGGATTTTCTAATTATTAATTATTAGGAATATAAGGGCCAAGGAAAGTTCATGAGGTAGTATTTGAGATTATAAGCTGTTATATTTCATTATGGAATTTTACATATGGGCTAATTTTATCTTTATAAATAACAGTCTGATAGCAAACTATAGATATTTAACGAAAATATTTTGCCGTAACTTTTACTGTTATTATTACTTCCTTAAGTTGATCTTTATGAAAAAACAAAACTCTCAGTAAAAGTTTGATTAAATCATATTTGAAATTACCCATGCGATAAGTATTATATTTGCTGCAAAGATAATGTGTGAAAATAATTTGGAAGTTTAGCAATTAAAAATCAAAAGTTAAGAAAATTTTATTTTAAAATTAAATTGGCAAAATTTATATAAAAAATAATATTTAGAAGGTCTACGAAACAGTTCATCTTTGGCAAGCAAAGCAAAAATATGAGTGAATCGAAGCGATTTTAGAACTGCAATGTGTGATATCTAGCTATTCGATATTGCAACACTATAAAATATTTTGCAGGTGAAAAGTCTAGACTGTCATTAATTTTTATTTTCTTTGAAACCTTCCTTAGCATTTATTATAAGTGAAATTACCATTACTGAACGATTAGATTTAAAATGCATCAAACTTGTTAACAGTACAATGGATTATTTACTGTAACTTCTTATAACTAGCTCTTTTTTTGATTAATAGTTAATACATTTGTCCAATTATTTTTGATATTTTTCTTTGAGCAGTACTGCTCAAATCATATTTCGATTTTCAATCCTTAAAATTTTCATTACCTAAATTTCGTCTCAATGATTATAATTATTCTGCAATAATTATGATACTGAGTTACCTGCATTAAAAAATTCGGTTCCGATATAAACCATGCCAGATACATGATAAATTTAAATTTCCTAAACTAATATAAGGGTGGAAACCATAAAAAGTTTTTTGGATAGAAATTTTGAATATAGGTGTCCCACTTTTGAATATGTCAACAATTATTTTTGTCAAAATATTTTTGATGTCATGGAAATAATTCAGATCATCTCATAATTAACTCTTTAGATATAGCAACTTCTTTCGGTTTTGAAAATCTTAGAATTCCATTATTTTTATAGTTTGTTGGATGATTCAACTTTGCAAACTTTCATGTCGAGCAGAGGCAATTTACATTCGCATGAAATTTGGAATTTCTGAATGCAGGACGTTCAATTTATTCAGCTAATAGCTTCAAAAAGAATTGTCTCCAATTTAGTTAAACAGGTTGAATTTTTTTGGCAATACTGAAGCGTAATTTTTCAAAAGATTTACAATACGAGCAGTTAATTTGCAAATTACGAATAACAGATATAAAACAAAATGATTAACCTGAAGGGTTAATGTTTTTATTAATATATGCTCTTCTGCAAGCTGTTTAGTTTTTAAACGCTTCCTTTAAAATACAAGCTATTTAACTTTCATTTATAATATTGCTTAATGAAATATGATATGAAATACAGGCATTCAAGATTTTTATTCCGCATTGCTTTTTTGCCCTATTTAGTATCTTTTTAATGCTTCACGATGAAGCTTAATTTTATTGCTTTCAGTTCGATTTCAATAGACCAGTACTGGACGAAGGTAAACTCCAAGAATTGAAACGGATTCTGAAGAGTAATCCGGATATCATTGAACCCATATTCACCGAATTTTTGAAATATTTTCGGCAGAATGATTGTGAATATCGTTTAGCTGTTTTATTTCTGTGTAAAGAATTCTTTCAACGTTCTCATGTTTTCCGTATTCAGCTAATCAGTCATATGCAGGTTTGTAACAGAAGAATAGCAGTTTGAAATTAAAGGGAAAAGGTAACGAAACCACCAAAGATAACGTTTAATTTTTTTTTCCATTCCTTTGATTAAGGATTGTCTAAACGTTTTTCAAATAATACAAAATTTCTGTTAAAATTTGATTTCTCTTTATCATTATTTTAATGTGATAGGCTCATTTTTAACGAATGTTGATGATTTATATCAGCCTTTTAGGAAGTTTTATTGTACACTGCAGAAACAGATCCTCTGCATTATCCTCTCCCACCTCCCAAGGAAGCTGCCAAAATCCTTAAATCAGAAACTTTGAAACTTGTCAAACTTTGGCATGAAAAATATGCAGAAGCCTATCCGAAATTGGATTTTGCTGTTAATTTTTTGCGCTCCTCGAAATCTTTGGATTTTGAACACGCCAGCGCTGAACTTCAGGTCAGCTTCTGTTGTATTTTTTGAGAAGTTAAGACTTCCTCTTGTTGCACATATTGTGATAATTCAGTTATTTTGTTTGCCGTTATGCAGTCTCAACCTGTTTTTTTCATTCGAACATACCTATCTAATAAAAAATTTATTAAATTTTACATACCTATCTAATAAAAAAATTTATTAAATTTAAATTTATTAAAAAAAAATTTAATAAAAATTTATTAAATTTTAAATCCGTTCAGTTTTCTGCAAATTTGAATTATTTGTAGATATTTTTCAGATTGAAAGGCAACGGGCTGAAGAATTAGATCGAAAAAAAGATGAGCAGAGTAAACGAATAGTTGAGAAAATTGAAAAGGAATTTAAAGAACGACAAAAGGAAATTTCACGCTGCATTGGTGAGACACGGCACGCACTGGAGCTCCTGGTGCCACGATTTGATGTTGATGAAGGTACGGATGTGGCGAACCATCTCGGATGTGAGAATGAGGTTATATTTAGTTTTTCTATACAAATATTTTGTAATTTAGAGACAAAATAATTGCATATTATTTTCTTTAACTACCAGTACAGCAATACTGTAGACTTCCGTTAACAAATGGTGTAACATTGGGATTTCATGCCAAATTATTTACTTTGTAGTTTGGTTTTATCACCATTAAGTTTTAGATGGCTCATGGATACAGTACGCATGAATCAGTAGCCGTAACTGTCTTATTGAATGCACCAATGGTGAATGTGAATGCGGAAAACGAAATAATAATAAAAGCTTTGATGGATTGTATGAGGATGTTGCAATTTTATAAAAAAATTATTTACCGCTGGCTTGTAAAGCTTGGGAAGTACGGTGGAAACAATGCGCAGAAACTGTGCAAGGAAATCGTTGATTTAAAAGAAAGAGTTGCGGTTGAGTTAGAGAAGTTTGCATTTCCTTTTTTTTCTTAAATTTTGATAAAATCGCGTGCCCCATGAATTCTTTTTTGGGATTGGAAATTTAAAAAACTCTTCGCTTTTAAATTTATTAAAGAATTTTATGGAGATGAAGCCTTGGATTTTTTAACCGGATTTTAGATGTGAAGAATTGCATTTGCAAAATAGGCAAAAGTCAGATGGCGAAGATTCGGGAAGCGACGATCTTGAAGACGTACCAGAAAAAGAAGGTGATATGTCTTTATTTTCATTTTATCTGATGAAGCTCTAAAAACTTCATGATTTTGATTAATAAATTGGAATAGTTTTCAGGTTTGGAGTTGTATTGTAAACCATCGGACGACTTGCCAGAATATATTTTGAAAAAAACAGTCGAAGACGTACAGCAGGGCGATTTGGCTAGTCCCAGCAAAATTCGTGAAGTGCAGAAACTATTACATTCGTCTCCGGGTAAAATATTGTGACTTTATTCATGTAATTTCATGGGAAAATTCAGGAGTTTTAGATTTTCAGATCATGAAAAGAATGAAAGTCATAAAAACAAAGTACCAGTCTTGTCGTATGGACTGGATTTGAAGTATTGGGGCGAAGATGATGTCAAACCTGCTGAAGTACCACGAAATAATGCCGACTGCCACCGATTCTGGCGTCCTTCAGATGAAGGGTTAGTAAAATATCGGCCTTTTACACTTTATCTACGTTGATCACTTCCAGTTATAACGATTCCATTTCAAAATTTATTCCAGCTGTTCAACAAATTTGGATATCGCAGAAGCATATCATTCACGAGTTATAACATTTGTTGGTCAACAGCTAAAGGGTAGTCGACAGTGTCGTGCTCCGCTTAGTAATGGAGTGTTATGTCCTCGCATGGACCTAAAATGTTGTCCACTGCATGGAAAAATTATTGATCGCGATAAAATGGGATTTCCAGCAAACGAAATCATGCAGTACGTGATTTAAAAAGTCAAATCTAAAGAAAAAGGAACAAGCAGAAAGCTTTTAGTTGAGAGGAGTTGCAATTCTAAAAATCAAATGCTGCAAACGACTTTGTTCGTTGGTCAGGATTTAGAGTATTTTCAAGATTTTTTTTCATTTTTAGGGAAACTTGCAGTCCAAAACGTCGTACAGAAGATGAGGACGAATATATCAGAGATGTTGAAGCTGCAACTGGAGCAAATTTAAGGGGGAAAGAAAAACGAGGAAAGAGGAAACGAAAAGACGATATTGATGGAAATGCACCTGTTGCAGTAAGAAATAGACTTAATGTAAGAATTTGCAAATATCGCAATTTTCTCTAGCACGTCTGAAGAACGTTTTATATTTGGAAGCCAAGCAACTGGTAACTGTTTACGAGAAAATTCTTGGCACAAAATTTGATCTCTGTTAGCATGCAAGAATGGAATAATTGAGCGTTATTGCAGCATAAATTAGTGCATGTTGCATAAGAAAGCAAAGAACATTCTGTTACCTTTTGACCGGCTTAAAATTAAAGGAGATTGAACAAGTTATTCTGGTAGTTGGCGGATAATATATTTGTGGTCATTTTCGGAGTCAACATTCATAAAAACGCAACCACCCATAAAAATAATCGTGTCGTGAAAATGAAATTGCCAATGTCGAAAACCGACAAAATTTATAATGTTAAATCTAGTTTACTTAGGCAATTTCCTAGATAAATGATTCATTACATTACACACAAAAATAAATTATAAAACGTTTCCCATATCTAAAATGATGAGTTGATTATCCAATCTTCAAATCGACTGATTTTTAAATTTGTGCAAATCTGGTAATTAATTTTTAAAGGTCTTATTCTGTTTACAACTTTTGTATAAGCCATCAGAAAGCTGCACATCTGGTAAAATAATTTGCATGTAATTAATGTAAAAACCAATCTTGTACGTAAATTTCTCTTGCAGTTATGAAAATACTGTTAGGTATAAACACCTTATATGAGCTGTTCTTATATTGTATACCCAGTTATTCTTAATATAAAATAACAAGAATTTAAAATTATGACGCACGTTTCACTGTTAACCCAATTATTACGTTATCATTTCACTCAGATCCAGCTTGTCATTCATCTCCATTTCTGTTTTATTGCATTGTAATAATTCATTTCAATCTGTTTCTCGGAATTAAAGTAACGATTGCATCTTATTCACTTTGACTGCTATTTAGTTAATAAGTAATGAATACTGTCTGCATTCCTGTTATTCTTCAACATCAAAAGGATCCACAGGTCCTCATCCATCCATACTACTGATAACTCAATCTTAATAAAATAGTTTCTCTTAACTAAACATGGGAAACTATCTTCCTTTCAATAAATAAAGGAAGCAAAGAAGTCGAGCTTTTTTTTTTTACTAAGAGAAGCAAAAACTTTCGCGACAAAATTGCTTAATTCGAATTAATTTTTCTTTAGCTAATAAGACGTTTCCAGTTATTATTTCATGTTCGTGGCTCAATTTTATTGCAAAAAATTTGTTTCTCATCTTTCTTAACAAATAAAGCTCGATTTCCTTGCCTCTTTTTTGAAAGAAAGCTAATTTTTCATGTTCAATTAAAAGAAACTGTTTTATTAAGATTGAATTATCAGTAAGTATGGATGGATAAGAATCAGTTGTTCCTTTTGATATAGAAAAATAACGCGAATATAAGATAGTGTTTATTAACTAAGTAGCAGTCAACAGTAATAGGAACGATTGTATCCTATACAATTTCTGTTTAATTTCCCGAATTATTGTCGGGAAAGAAGTGAATAACAAGCTGGATCGGTTATTTGAGTGAAATAATAACGAAACAATGTGCGATGCACACTCGATTAACTGTGAACAGTGAGTTTGTTTTATTTCCGACAATAATTATTCTTAAATCCGAGTTAACTTATATTAAGAATAGGTGGATTGAAAGGTGCGAAATTAGTACGACAGCTGTATATGAGATATTTAAATACTAACAGTATTGTCATAAACTACAAAAGAAATTTACCTATAAGATTTTTTTTTGAAATAAATTGCATGCAAATTATTTTGTCAAATGTACAACCTTCTCATGGCTATATCTAAGATTTGTACATAGGATAAAGCCTTTACAATTTAGTTACCAGATGAGCACAAATCTCAACTTCATTCGATTTGAAGATTAGATGATAACCGATTCATCACTTTTAATATACGAAAACGTTTTATGTTTTTTAATGTGTAATGTGACGAATCAATTTATTTAGGAAATTGCATAGATAAACTAGATTTAACATATTTAAATTTCATCAGTTTTTAACATGCATAGCTTTGTTTTCATGACAAATCGGGCTATACTGGTATTATTGCTAAGTTAAGAAGTTAAGTTTTATTATAAAAGTTTAGAATTTATTAGTCGTAAATTTTAATTGAGAGATCCATTACAGGGCTTATATTCATATATATCTGTGATAGTTTATTAATAAATGGGCGATAAGAAAATTATTAATTCTTCATTTATTATGAAGTTATTTACTTTATAATAATTTTTATTTACTTTTCTAGGCTAAACTATTTAATCGCAATACAATAAAACGTGTTTATGAAACGTTAGAATCTATTCGAAAAGCAAGAGCAGCAAAGAATTTCGAGCATCAATTTAATTATGCGTTGTCGAAAAAGTGATCAGCAATAGAAAAATGGCAGATTCATGCATGTTTTCGAAAATTTACAGGAATTTCTTGTTGAGTATTGGAATATAGTGCAGATCATGTTTCTGTATTTCATAAAATTTTTCGTGATCTTGGTAATGCTCATGAAAGGAATACTAGTTCATATATGCAGATTAAAAGTGATCGTATGAAACGCGAGATAAATCTCAGTTATTATTGCCCCGTGGGCTTTGGAAGATATGATACCTTTTTGGGGATAATTCTTAGTAGCTATTAAACATTACTGGATTGTGATGTACTGAACTATACAACCTGGAACTGTTGTTGTTACATCAGTTCCATATGTTACATGTCTGTCACCTTTTTGACATACTTACATAGTTGAAAAAGAAAAGTAATGGATGATATAATAGCAGCAGTAATAATACTTGTTGATTGTTAGCAAATTTCTGATATAAATTTAACAATTTTTCTCAACTTATTTTTTTTCTTGTACAACATTGGTCAATGTTTATTTTTAGCATATTTCTAGTTTTCTTTATGACGTATTTTGTTTCTTGGATTATAAAAATTTGATGATGAATAAAATTTTATCTTTTTTTAAAGTTTTAAACATTAATATGTAATATCACTGATTATACCAATTATACTAAAATTTTCACTTCCTTATTTATTGGAATTAATGTAATTGAGTTTGTGCATGAAAACTAAGAAACCTGCTATACTACATCACAATCCAGGACACATAATCAAAACTTGATGTCTTTCCATGTTGAGATGAGGCATTCTTTACCGACAGTGAATTTGTCAATGAAGTCATATGAAGTTTCAGAATTCATCATTATCAGGAACAAAGTATTTATGGGTATAGGATATGTTCATTATTATTCGTGTTACTGTTGTGTCAAATAATTTCTTACAGACAAGATTTCCTGTTTTACTAGAACTGTCGCTCAGTTTCGGTATACAAAATTTTTTTCAAATTCAGCAATTATGCCATTAGCCGATGTAGTTGGCGCTAAAATCGATCCGGACGGTGTTTTCAAATACATATTAATAAAGGTATATTTTGTGTCATAAGAACTGAGTTATTTTCAGGTAAATATGGTTGCATTTATCTCTTAGTTATGCAGAATTTTAGGCTTAAGTCTGAAATAAAATTAAAATTAACGTAGTGATAAAAGAGGCAAAAAAGAAAGGTTTGATTAATAATTTGATGAATTTCGCAGTAACAATTAGGTTGATGAAGTAATAACTCTAATGTGATCTGATTCATATCATTACAGGTAACAGAAAAAGCTTCGAAGAAAGAGAAATTGATTGTACGTGGTTATGCTCGCTGTGCATTTCATGGAGATGTGTTAAATGAAACAGAAAAGGAACTTGGGTTGGATTATGAACTGCTATGTTTGGGTGGAGGTAGGATCAAACATGAATCAAAAGATCGCAACATATTGGTATATGGCTATTCACAGGTTATCGCATTTGCTGTTATTTAGCATTATCTAAATAATAATTTATGTGAGTGATAATTATCCAAAATATATTTGTCTACAGTAATCTGCTTGTTTACTAAATGTTAGAATTTATCAAATTTTATTATCATTCGTCCTACATAGAACAAAAACTTGGTTCAAAAATGATGGAATCATTGCAGTCATAGTTATTATTTTTTTTTTTTTTTATCATTTTTTAAGAACATAAATGTTTCTGTAAAGCCATTTGCATTATCGAAGGCAATATAGTTTGAGGAGTAAATCACGTTTTTTATACTTCGTTACCGTGTATATTCAAAACACAGTTAATTTTCGGATGCAAAAGTTATTTGGCTGAATAATTAGAACTCACGAAAATTCGTTGATTTCATTCAAATTCTGTAAATCATTTGATTTTATTAGAATTATAATTTCATATATTTAGGGTTATGGTCAAGCAGATCACCAGAAAAGTGTTGATATCCTGAAAGAGAAATATCCAAATTATAAAATTACTTTCTCTAACGAAGGATATTAATTCGTTTTAATTATGCTCCAGTATTTGCCATCATTGTTTGAAATTATTGCAACATGATTGCTTCAGATGATTATTTGTCTCATTTTCCTCGTTTTCACAACTGATTGAAATTACTAAAGTTTCAATTTTAACTTTAAATTGCATCTTATTAAAGTCAACTAATGATTCATCTTGAAGTCGATTCTATTTATCAGTTTTTTATTTTTTATAGTTATTCAGTTTTATATGTGCTTTATGCTTTTTTTTTTCGAAAATTGCGATTTGATTTCTGCGAATTTATGTAATATAATAGAAATGGAATGTTCATAAACAAATTAGCTTTATTAATTTTTCTGCCGGTTTTTAGTAAGCTGATATATTCAGTCACATTTTGGTTATGAATTTTTTTTTCACTTACCTATTTTTTCTGCTATTTTTTAAAATTACATTTCTTACTTTTTAATAGGCATAAAAAAGGGTTCGTGTTTTCGTAATTTCAGAAAGTTTAGGAAGATTTAAATAAAATATAGCGTTCAACTGAGTTTATTGACTGCTCTGAACATTTTGCACTCAATGTCATTGGGAGATGTTCCGGATGTGGATATAGATCCGGATGGTATATTTAAATACATAATGATCAAGGTAACTGTTAGAATAATCGTAGTATTTATCGCTGACTTAACATCCAATACATATTCTTTGTGAGCTTAACAATATTCTTTATAAGCTATCACGCATATTTCATCCGCTAACTGACTAATCAGTGATATGATTCTTATCGCTCAATATATATTTTCAGGTCACGGCAAAATCATCAGGTGAAGAGAAAATGATCATTCGAGGTTATAAACGCTGTAAATGGCATAAAAATATTCTTCAACAAACTGAAAAAGAAATTGGTATCTCCTTTTCACTAAAATGTGTTGGTGGTGGACGCATAAAGCATGAACCTCAGATGAAAAGCCTTTTTGTTTACGGCTACTCACAGGTTGGTATATATATAGCATGCATAAAATTATCATTCAAATAGCACTTCAAGTCTTGCGAATTTTTCATGAAGATAAAATTGCTTGTTTTAAAAGCGATAAAATCTGAAAAGTTGAAATTTTACTCGTGTAAACTTAATTAAAAACTTAATTACACATAATTCGAAAGGACTTGCTGTTTAGTTTTGTTCAGGATGTTCACTGCATTCTCTAACGTGCCATAACATTACATTAAGAGATACTCTCCACTTCATAAATATAAATCCTGGTACTAGTGATCTGCCAAGTTCACAAGCAAATGATAAAAAAAAGATTATTTTTGTAATCAATTGCCAAGTTTTTGAAAATAAAGTCTCATAATATTGTATAAAATCATAAAGGCTATCAGTTATTGAAACTTGACAGCTGATTTTTTGTAGAGATATGGTCCGGCAAAACATGAGCAAACAGTCAATTTATTACAGGCGAAATATCCAGAATATAAAATTACATATTCGTATGAAGGCTATTAATTTTGTTTTGATCTCCTTTCTATTGTATATTATTTCTGTTTTCAGAGAGAGAATAATTTATTCTTTGGAAAGGGTTTTCTCTTTAAGAATAAACACAGAAAGTAATCTTTGGGCCTCTTCACTGATATCAAATTAATTAAAACTCATTAAAATTAATTTTGGCTAACAAAAATTCTCTTGTGTAAATATAAAGGTAAGCAAAAGAACAAACTTTTTTTTTCTCTGGCCCATATAAGGTTAAATTATAACTTAAGGAACAATCATATAGTATTTTTATCCGAGTAATGCTTTTGTTTTCATTCATTTATTTATCATTGAGCAGTATTTGATATCATTGAAGTGAAGATATTTGATATCAAAACTAATTGAATATTCATATAATTTCTACACACATTCAGTGTATATTTCATACTTATCATAATTCACTAAGTGGTACTGGGTAGAATCCTCAAAATTTTATGATATATCCTTTCACTATTTTGTGGTATAGCGTTTGGCCCTTTGATGAAGGCTAATTTCGTTTAAATATCTAGTCTTAGTTAACGGGAATTTTAAAAAAATATGACACTGGAAATCCACTTCTTTATATCAATCAATGAGATAAAATCACACTATTTTGGAATGCAGATTTGTTCTTACATAAAATGGCATAATTTTGGATCCGATTTAATCTTATATGAAATGGTATAATTTCGAATCCGATTTAATCTTGTATGAAATGGTATAATTTTGGATCCGATTTAATCTTGTATGAAATGGTATAATCTTGGATCCGATTTAGTCTTTTGTGAAATGGCATATTTTAAGAATTCTGATGATATGCTGTTTTGACTGTTTAACTTTTTTGCTTCGTACCTTATGACAGTGTTCTGTTAAAAATGAAAAAATAGAATTATTGATTGTTTCTGCGTCAATTCTTTCTATTGACTGTCAAAAACCATCAAACATTTAGTATCATTTAATAATGGTGACATTCAGCGACAAAGAATGGAATGACTTTCATGTTTTGTAAAATTAACGGAACTAAAATCAAAAGAAATTGAAATTCTGAATAAATAGAATCATCAAAGCTAAAACATTTCTTCTTCAGAGAGTGCTTCTAAATCAGAGATTTTTATTATAAAACCGTCGAATGTGGTAGTGAGTGTCTTTTTAGTTCACTGTTAAAAATTTATTCCTTTTCGAGGTAATCTTATAAAATTTTGTTTTTAAAATCATTCAAGTTTAGGAATACAAGTATGCATTGATGCATACCCTGTACTTCTTAAATGATTAATAATTAATAGTACTAATTCAATAATTTCAATTTCGATTTTTTTACTGGTGGTAGTGATGATAATGAAAATGGTGATGATATTGGTGGTGGTAATAGTGATGGAGCACTATGCGGGAGTATCAATTTTTTCGTGTTCAATGGCAAAGATTGAATGATTGATGTGATTTTCTGGAATCGCTGTTCTGGTAATAATTCATGTTGCTTATGAACAGCTTGCAATTGATGCTGTGTAATTTCAGGTAATTTACGGAATGGTGATAATAATGGTAGTTTCAGACGGGTTGAATCCGGTAAAGCTCCTATTACTTCATCAATTTTTCTCATTTTTTCCTAAAATAATATTAGTTTATTTAAACGTAAACGAAAGATCATATCACTGAATATTGTAATAGCCTGATACAATAATAATAAGTAGCTGTACATTTTTCTGCTTGAGGAATCATCAAAATGAGGAATCATCAAAAAACTTACTGTTTTATCGAGATTAACATTCTGATAAACTAAAACAAGCTGTTCCCAGGCTTCTTTTGGAATTACATTTTGAAGGTCCGGTGAAAGTGCCTAGGAATTATTTTTTTTAGTTAAACAGTAATCATATAACAATTTAAGCAAAGAAGGGTTATTTACAGTTTGAACTCATTATTAAAATTTACTTGCTACTCTTCTTTGCTTGAAAAAAGAATGATTTTTTTTTTTTTAAATCTTTATGTACTATTGTTACTTCTAATCCTGAAAAGTAAGAGGAGGTATTTTGCTTTGCAGTTTTGCATTCTATAATTGTTCTCACTGTCCTATTTCTGGCGCACATAACCTTTCTTTCTAAATTGATGACTGAGTACATGTTTGACCTTGATAAAGATAATCAAAACATAGCCTAAAAGTAAGGGATTCAAGATATATATAATTATTTCTTTGCTTAGCTTATTTACTTTTCAAATTACACTGTTCCGGTATTAAGGATCCTGTCAATGGCAGTGATCATCAGTATATTCCTGTACATTTTGGAAATATTCCCTTCCAGTTATTGCAACAGGATGTCAGATTAGTTATCATTATTTTCGTGATCAAAAATAAAAATTTTTGTTATATCATCAAGTTGAAAAATACCGCTGGAAAGTCTGGCATCGTTTGATGGAGTATTCGTTTTTGTTCTTCCGGAAGTGATTCAATGATAATGGTCATATGAAGCCATTTTTCTTCCGCCGTAAGATTTTTCGCTGTTCGTGTAGCCTTGAACAGTTCCTGGACCTCTTCGGGAAACAAGCGGAATACCGGTGGAAGAGGAAATCGTTGTAAAATATTTTCCGGTAATGCACTTATAATTTCGTCAATTTCCATTATTTTTTGCTGCAACCGATATGAGATAATACTTTATATAATTTTAGAAAGCAGGAGTTTTTTCTAAGTTCTTCCTGATACTCTTTCTGATTTCTAATTTCGTTTCCGTATTACTATATTCTTGCTTTTGATTATCTATCTCTTTTATACGTTTGCGAAGCTAAGTGATCACGATAGATATATGTTTTCTAAAATTGATCTCTGAAATAATGAATACGGAACTGCGAGAAGCAACTGGAGGATATGGAATAATGATCCTTATATCATCATGCCTTCTGAAGTAAATATACGGATTTCCCTTACCGATATTGTCAGTGATTCATTCCGATGAATTTTGGCAAGTTGAGCGAAAATCTTAGGCGGTACAATGTTTTTCAGTTCAGATGGAGGTTCCTAAAAAGAAACCCAAACCTTACTTCCATATTAATACATATTCGTGGCTAGCTCATTTACTAATTCATTTTCCATATGAAGATTGTTCAGGAAACTTAAATGATGATTTTAGTGCTGAATTGCTTCAAGCATTTCAAGTCTACCTTCTGAGTTCTTTCGAGATCTTCTGAATCTCACCTGATCAAAATTTTTTCACGATTTAGTAAACAATGTTCAGCGATTTATCTATTTGAAATTGAATGCTTTCCGAATTTAAAAGATTTTAAAATTTTCATATTGAAAGCAGTCAGTCCATAATAATTAACTAAATTTTTGATATATTGCAAAATCAGTCCCATGGAAACCTGGAAATCTGATTGAAAATAAAGCTTTTTTGTTGAAAATAAATAACGATTTTTAAGTGAATTGAGAGGAAGCATTACCAAATATAAATTAATTAAATTTTTTATAAAAAAAAAATCGAATTAACTTGTTTAATTTACAAAAAAAAAAAAAAGAAAAAAAAAAAAAAGAATACGAGAGGAAATGAAGGTTGTTTCACTTGCTTAACAGAATTCCATGCTATATTGGGTTGTAATGCAAACAGTGTCGTTGATATTGTAAGCAAAAACGATACAGTTGATACTGTAACAATTGATGAGTGAACCATTCTTCAGAATAGAAGTAACTTTCAATTCTGAGCTCTCTTTTATAGGCACTGTTTTTTGTAGTATTATGTAATCACTTACTACATTTATTCTCTCCTTTCAACCACCCAATACAGGTAAGTGCAAGTTTTTGTTAATTTTAAAAAAAAAAGACTTCCTCAAATTTTCCTTCAGCCTTTTCCATTTTCACTTCCTTTCATTACTCTTTACACAACGATTGATTTGAATGACCCTGAACCGATCCCGTTCATCATCAGTCAGTAAGTGCTTCAAACTTCTTAGAATATTTTACACATTATATTTTTCGCTCGTTCAAATGTTTCACAGAAATTGTCCAGTAGCTAGGACATCTTTCAGTCACCGCATTCCGATAGATTTCTTAACAGTGAGAATAAACAAAATTAATGTTTGTTCCCTTTTCTTGAATGCACGAAAAGTCATGAAAAAGCATTTTTTCTATTTCTTTCATCAAAAGCATCGGAAATTGCCGTAGGAATTACTGTTAGAAATATTTTTACTGATACTGCGCTCATCAAGTGAAAAACACTGTTTGTTGTTGCGGAATGTTTGGATTTTAATTAAATTAATTTTTAGCCAACTCATAAGAACTATTTCATCGTTGTACCATCATTTTTTGGCTTTGAGTTTATCGATCCGCTAAAAATATATCCAAATATCACCAAATTGCTGCAATTCTAATTTGGATTATATATTTCATACCTGCAATCCCGATATTTCTCACTGCAAAACTTCTTACTTCGAATTTTTCAAAGAAAAAAAAATATTTGCCATTTTCCACAAGTTTTTTTTACCGATACTCAAAAAGCAAACATAATTATTGTTTATATATAAACAGCTCGTGGGATAACTCCTGAGATAATAATTGTTTACATATAAACAGCTCCTGAGTATCGAATTAAATAGCGTTCAGATCAAAATGAATGATATTAGTTATTTTATTTCTGACTGTCTTTTCCTTCATATTTTTTAGGATTTTTATAAATAAGGAAAATATCAATAAAATAGAAAAGCGGCTGAATATAAATGCCATCTAAATTGGTAAATGTATTTTGGTTAGCGCAAAAATTCTCACATCTTTGAAAGCAATCAATTGTTTGCTGGTTTTTTCCTAAAATAAACCGAAAGGATGCTTATAACTCAGAAAATTTGTGGATCGCTTTAACGAAAACATCGTTATTTATTTCACCATATTTCAACCTTGAAACCGCATAGTTCCAGCAAAATATGGCCAATATTTGGGAAAACAGGCGTCATCTATTTCCCTTCATGGCAACCAAAAAATGGCACTATTTGCCGCTGTTCATAACAACGAAAAAAAAATAAGTGAATGACTGAAACAATCTAATGAGAATACAGAATAATTTATCATCAGTAAATCACTAACTCATTTATTGCTAAATACCTTTTGAATAATGTTGCTTTAATTTTAAGGTACTGAATTTCATACAGTGTCGTGCACAGAGATTTAAGAAGAAATTTAGGCGTTATAAAATCCAAATCGAGTTAAATAGTAAATAAATTCAGTACATGGAAATTAAAATTCTTAAAATAAATAAAAAAGATATTAAGTTCCGCAAACCTAATAATATTATAGTCTAGGCATTTCCTATGCAGATCAAAACATAACGTTATACAAAAAAATTAACAAGATCACTCCCAGCCAAGCAGTTTTCTCGTTTTTGGGTCATCCAAACTAAGCAGTTCTGCTTTCCGTGCTTCCAAAATCTCATCCGGTACATACCTTATATCCTCATCCACTTGTTCCTGTTTCTTGATTATTATCGTAACACCAACAGGTGCATGAGCCTACAAAAAAGAACAATAGAAGATGCTGGAAAAGCAAATTTTGAAATAAATGAGACCAAATTTTTAGAGGATTGAAACTGTCAAAGGTTATGTTGATCATAGTGAAAGTGAAAGTTGACAGAACTAAAATGCAATTTTGACGGAAAATTTAATTAGTAAGTAACTTCTGAATGAAAGAATAGAAATTCTTTTCCTTTTAAACAACGATAGTTACAGAAATTCATCAGCTAATCTATAATTTTTTTCCCAGCTAACAGAAACTGTGCCAGTTCCGTATGCTCAAAAATATATTCTTGCTAGTTTTGCTAAGTTTAATTATATTGAGTCTTTCGAGCTAAACATATTAAGTAAATTAAATTTCATAGTAAATTTGTACTGCGATTTTTAGGGTGGTATGAGATATATTTCTTCACAATAATATACAGAATAACCATCAATGAAAATATTGTGCCTTATCAATTTTAAAAACAGTTTTAAAAAACTAAAAAACTTTTAAAAAGGACATGACAATATAACACTTATTTAAAATATATCACTCAGATAAATAATAATAGAGTAATATGTTATGTTATGGTTAATTTTCTTCAAGATGGATAATATTCCGATCCGCTCAGTTCCTTAAACATTAGAAATATTTCACAGTGAGCTTGAAGTTTTTTTTAAGGACAAGAGAAATATTTGTAGAAACCTGTATAAGATGAAGATACAGTGAGAGACGAACAGTTGGTACCTCGCTCAATCTCAAAAACCGATGATACGTTGACAGTATTATCTCTTTTTCTTGCTTCCTTTTGTCAGACTTCTCCAATTTCAGCAAAACTTTCGTGGGAGGGATTGCATAGCTGAAAAATAGTAAAAGTCGTGATATTTAAGATAAGATATGAAAATAGAAAAGATTAATTTTGGTGGAAATTAAAGTAGCGATGCTTCAATTTTTATCCATTTACATAAGCTGATGATAAATAAATCCAGGAAAATGATCAAAATATTAATTGAAGAAGTTGCTGTTCCTTTTAAGAGCTGATAATTGTATCACAGATAAGGGAAATCATATATTTTCGGATATCTTCAGATAATTATAATCAAGATTCTGATGTTCTGTAACTAACTGTACACAACACAAAATCATACCTATCGATCACTTTGAATTCAAATTGGTGTGCCTTTCTACGAGCGTATTTATGAAACCTTTCAAGTGGTACAAAATCCATCGAATCCAATTGTAGATTAAGTATCGGGTATTCGGGATAAACTTTGGTATTTTTAATTACTGGTTCATATAGTTGCCATGGATCAATTTTTTTGACTTTTGCCCTCAAGGATACTTCTCGGAAATGCTGTATCGCTGTAGTTCCAATAACCCATTGAGATTTCAAATGTTTCATTGAAAAATCTGCAATAATTTAGCAAATTATGGAATTTATGAGAATACATTTTGCGAAACAGTCTAGCACGTGTAATCATTCACGGAACAGAATGGTCTAGTAATTGGTATTATAACTTTTCTCTGAGGAATCACGTACTTCCAACACGTTCCCGTCAGATGACGACGTAAAACTATAATTGGAAAGCAATAGTGAAATTTGAACGGACAAAAAGTTAACAGTAAAAGAACTTTCATCTCACTTAAGTGCAATAGCCATTACAATATCTGAAAAGTGAACGAATTTGAATAAAGAAGCAGTCAAATTCTTTAACATGCATCATCAATCTCTAAACATTACTATGGCATATTAGATCTATTGGGAAAGATCCCTGACCTCTGACCTTTAACCCCAACTTATCATATCCAATTGACTCATTTATTGAGACAATTATTCGTTGTTCAAATTGTGCTAACTGGATAGGTGGTGTGCATCGCTGATTTTCGAAATTTCAAAATTACCATGTTAACGCTTACTTTGAAGAGAGGCAGAGAATGCTTCAGAAAAGCGAGACAAAATGTGACAGAGAAAACATTGAAGCAGTAATATTTGCAGTTTAAACCACTGAAAATTTTCTGCAGTAAAGTTTAGAATATGTGGATGAGGGATAACACGTGGGTTTGGCCCTTGAACAACTGTTCTCGGGATCCCTCGCAGGGTGGATTTATCTGCTCTGCGGGTTGTTTTTTTTGGACCGCGTCCCCGGGGTTATCCGGGAGCGCAATAGTGAGAAGTATCACTACAAGACATATGAAGGATCCATACGTACGCTTGGTGATTGAAGTGTTTAGATGGCTTAACTGGTGAGAGATTCTTAGAAAATATTTGATATCAAATGAAGCAGTGAGAATGTGAGATGCGATTTTCTTGAACATCGAATTCGAAAATTCTATTTCTTGGACATCGGATTCAAGGATTCTATTTTTTGAACATCGGATTCAAGAATTCTATTTCTTGGACATGCGGATTCGAAAATTCTATTTCTTGGACATGCGAATTCGAAAATTCTATTTCTTGGACATCGGATTCAAGAATTCTATTTCTTGGACATAGGATTCAAAAATTTTATTATTTACAAATATATTTGATTAAAGATCGAAAAGGGATTTTTTTGTCTGCTGACTTTTTTGATTCTCACTTGAAACTTTAAAATCACTTTAAAAACAAGAGACATTCATTTCGATTTTAAATAATTTCGACAATTCAAAATCTGACGAGGTTACACAGCATTAAACACATGACAAACTCAACAAATACATCACCGCATAAATTATATTAACATCCGGTTCAGTACCAAAATGACTGACGAGATGATGATAGACTAATAGGCCGTGGGTACAGTCCAGCACCTTTTGTAGGATATGGTGTCGTTTTAGAATTCGAACTTGGCTGCTGCAAATACTGTTGCTGCTGCAAAATTGCTAATAGCTTGTCGGATTTGATTTTTCTGTAAAAGGAACAAATATGAACCTTTCGGCAACATCCTGAGTGAATCGATAATCAAAAACAGTTTAACTAATCATTTTGTGAGTCGTTAAATCATATGTCTAAAATTTCGCTTAAAGAATAAGATGATATATCAAAAACTCTTCATAAGAAGTTAAAAAGATTTTAATAATGCTTACTTTGAGGATATAAAATTACTTAAGCAATCACAAAGTATAAAAATTGCACAAAGTGAACCTCATATGGGCAAGAGTCTTCTTTTCAATGAATTCTTTTAAGAACTGATCAACTTCTATCTCACTGCTTAAATATCGATCAGCGATCGCCTGAAATAAAGATCCTGAAGATTGTAACACCATCGGTGCTTATAGTTGGAAATACATTATGTTTATGCACTATCACTTTCCAATCATTTTTCTGCTCATCAGTTGTTCAAGAAAAAATATTTTACTATCGCTCATAGTTCCTTTTAAAAACATTTAATAAATCGAAATCATCTAACAATAATATGAATCTTGGATCTTTCTTGTGTTTTGTTTACAAAATAGCATTTTGAGATTGTAAAGTTATCTACAAAAGTTTCAAGCTGTGAATTGAAACATTTCAGAATTAAGACTTTCTTGCACACATGAAATGCTCTTGTGCAAAAAAAAATAGTTTGTTTCAAATGAATTAACGATCTGTACATATAAAATTGTCTTACTTATATAGTAGAGCAAAAAAATAAAACATGCATTTTTATACTAAATCATAGGCAGCTTCAACTCAACGTCACCGTTAAATTATGAATGAACTATCACTAAGATTCAAAAGAAGAGCCAATTCCAACGATCCATTCCCATGCCTTTGCACAAATAATTTAGTCTGCATTTTTTATGCCTAGTTATTAAAATTTTACACAAATCGCTTAATTTACTTCGCTTTCGTCATCAGCAGATTGTGCAGCAGCTTGTAGCAATGCACTCAATGTGTCCAACGATCTTTCTTCCGATAGCGAATCTGTAAATAAAAAGTAAATTCATTCTGCATTATTTCTATGATAGTCCTCTCTGATAGGTACCGTAACTATCAAGTGGGATAAAAAAATTGAAAAAATTCACTGTTTTAAATATGGTATTTCTTAAGCATGTAGCATTGTGGAATGAAGTTCATTACTTCAGCCTGTGTCTTTCTGATCAAATAATAGTTACATGGCTAATAAGAAATAAGCAACACATGAACACATGAGAGTTAACAATTTTAAAAAAAATTGAAAACTGCTTAGAACCTACTCAGTTTTTCTTTAAGCTCCAATACTTCATCTTTAACTTTAACGGCTTCTTCATAGGTGTCTCGTAAGCTCCTTTTAGCTTCTTCAATCTTTGGTTCTTGTGACAAATTCCATTCTGCAAGCGATTTATTCTGCACAAGGCCCATTTCACGTTCCGTAGGTAAAGTTCGGACCTAAAAAATTGGAAGTGGATTAGAGCAAGTGGTTACTGACATCGATTTAAATAAAACTTCTGAAATAAAATAAAAGCCAAAATATTATAGAAGAAAATTTAAGTTGCATTCTTATAAAATATCATACGCGTCACATCAACCGCAGCAGAAAAAATTAAGTATTCATTGTGTTGTACATTAATTTTTCTCAATAAAAGAAAATAAATAAATTTTCAAATAATAGAAAACAAACTTGCGATATATTATCAATAATATCATCAATTTTTTTTTCAGCATCATTATTCAACAATTTTCCAATCTCTTCGTAATTCATATTTCTAATTGAAGTCATTGCAGCTGACACGCAGACATCTAGGAGTGATTCGTAAGAAACGTCAACCATCACGTTTCACCTGCAACTTGATGCGAAACATTAACAATTGATCTGTTCAACTTCTGAGATTTTTAGAAGTTGTTGTATATCCTAAATGTCATATTGAATTAATACTTTTGCAGTATTTTCAAGCTAATTATTAAATTTTGTTTATTAGAATTTCTAATTTTTTCAGCAGAATTTTACTAATTTCATCATTAATTACAGGCAGTTGGATTTGACTATTTCATGTTTATTTTTTGTTAAAACTTCTATTCAAATATTCTGGATATTCTCCAGCTTTGAAAATTTCAGCAATTTATGTCAAATATACTAATATACATATCAAAATTAATCAATGACAAGCTATACTTTAACATGCCAGAGCAAAAATATCAAGAAAGCATAGAAGAGAGATATCGGTTTTCTTATATTCATATATGAAAATGAATTAAAGTCATGAAAACGAAATTTGGTCCAAATTAAACAATATTAAAGAATATTTTGAAGAATGTAGATTAAAGGTAGAAAGTTGGCTAAGCTTAATGGTTTATTTAAGGTAGAAAACTAACTAAGCTTATAGACTTATTTAAGCTAGAAAGCTAACTAAGCTTATAGATTTATTTAAGGCAGAAAGTTTTTGAAGAAAAAAGTATTCAAATAAATGCAACAAAAGGAATGAAGCGTAATGAAGTTTTGAACAAAGTTTCAGAATGAAGTTCCAACAAAACTTTTTAGTTTTACTATTAAACGCAATTGCACTTAGCTGCCTATGCAATAATTATGTCTCAAAGACATTTGAATTTGTGATTGCTTGGTTTTATCAATTTTGATTTCCAGATTTTTTTTTTTTTTTTTTGGGATTAATATTTTATGTTTTTACAGAGATGCGAAATCTCAAAATTCGATCAGCTATTGTACGTGATTCATTACTGTCAACTAAAGGTCACGTGTCAACTAAAGGAAGTGAAGGTCACGAAGTTCATCAGAATGAACCTTTTCTCGTATCCAGTGGTATGTTTTGAAGTGTAATTTTAAAAAATTAGCAATGGAACTAACTGGCTGGCCCGTTTTGTTCCACCTAATTATAGAGCATTTAAATTGAGACGTGTAAACTGTAAACTAGCAGGGCGTCCTAAAAATTTGACTCTTCTAATAAATTTTATTTTTCAAAAATAGCATTTTTTTTAATTTCAGAAATTGAAGCAGTATGTGTTAGTGCTGAAAACAGGATCTTTTGCGCATGTTGTACTGGAATATATGAACTATTATCCGAAGACTTTGTAAGCTTGCTATATCTATTCCAGCTTTGTTAGCTATCTACTGTTTACTTTATGTTGTAAAAAAAAAAATGACAAAGATTGAGCTATTCATAATTTTAGTATGCTAAATAAACCAGTATCATGCATACTGCTAATAGATGATTTATTTATTTATTTGATTACTGTTAAACACTTAATGTAGGTTCGAAAAGACTGTATCATCAAATCAGGAATGGGATAGGCTTCCTATCAAATACTGATATGACTCAGAAAGTTGTTGTATTGAGCATATTTCGGAATTATAAGTTTCTTTCAATAACTCAATGCACTGTGATATCTAAAATAGTTAGAACATGCAGCAATGAAATTATTGAGGGCAAGACCTGGATTGATTAGGAGTTACTGAAATGAAATTATAGTTTTTTTTTAGAAGCTCGTCAAATGGACCGAACAGCGTAATGGTGCTAAAATCGTTTCATTTGATCATCTGAATGATGAATATCTCTTATGCGCTGTACTTTCGTCAGGTGTAGTGTTGACTGTGGATTACGAGAGTGGAACTGTTGGTTATTTTGACAGTTATTTCTTTTCTTGTCATGTTTATTTAAAAAAAAAAATGATTTATCTTTTTATTATTTTAAATATTTTGCTTTTAATTCCCGAAAATACAATGGATTTCAACAAATGTACCATGTCGATACGTCATATTTTTGCTGTTTCAATAAAAAATAAGTTTGATCCTTTTAAATATCGAAGGCTGTTTATTTGACTGTTACTTAGAAAATTAATCGTCATTTAAGGTTGAGCGATGTGACATAGTACCAGTTGAAATCTGCTCCGCAAGATGGGCTCCCGACTTTCATGTTTTGTTACTTGCTTCGTCGGAGATGCTGTATTTCGTTACACGTCAGTTTGACATTATGAATGAACAATTGCTGAATTCGTCAAAGTCTGGTCGAGGTAGTTTCATTGTTGTATTTTTTCCTAAAATTTCAATGTCTTTTGTAATAACTTAAATTGAAAGTTAGTTAGCGATTATAAAATATTCAAATTTCAAATAGAAAAAATATTTAACCTTACTTATGGTATGTCCATTTATGCATATGTAAAATAAAATCATATGTTCCATGCATATGTATTTATAATACAATTTATAAGTAGTTATTACTAATAATATTGTTGCCATTATATTTTTATAATGTAATATTACGAGTCGCACGCAGTGATTAATTGTAGAGGAATTGATGACAGTTGGATGGGGTTCTAAAGAAACACAGTTTAAAGGCATCGCAGAAAGGAAACAATCCAGGAAGGTATGATTCTCATCAAGGATACATATTATTTGTTAAATTTCTAACCCAGAGCTGTATTAATTTAAATTGGTAAAATGTAAATTAACAGGAAATTTTAAGGTTGACAATGAGCAGCCTACTACTTTGAGTGAATCTGATCAGGGTAGGATATTGATAGCATGGAACGGTGATGCGAACTACGTGGCTATTAGTTATGTAGATAAAGCAACCAATTTCCGGCGATTTTGTGTTTTCGACCACGAAGGTGAACTTATTAGTCATCTACAACAAGTTAGTAATGTTGAAGAAACGTTGGCTTATAGGTAATTCCCATTTTCAATATTGTGTTGATATCTTTTTGTACCTTATTCTATTTTTCTCCAAATTTTTCATATTATAAACTAAATATTTTGATGATTTATTTTACTCTTTTATCGAATATTGTTAGTAGCAGTGAGTAAGAAATTCGGAACAATAACATATGTGAGTGAATGCAATAGTTGTTTTATAGTTTTTGTTTATTTCCTAGTGATCTGACTTGATGTTTAATAGATATTGATAGTAAAAATGATGTTTGGCAAATGTTTATAATTTTATGTATTCTTTTTAGTTTAGTTATCTACGATTTTTTTCTCTTTAAATTTTATGTGTTATATGTTTATGATACAAGGCAGTTTTTTTATTTAGACCCACAGGAAACCTTATTGCAACAAGTCGGTGTGATGGTGATAATCGTGAAATAATTTTTTATGAACGTAATGGACAAAAACGATCGAAATTTGAATGTGGCCCACATCAGGGAACAGTGATTGATTGGATGGGTTGGAACACTGATGGGAATATTTTTTGCATACATTCTAAGAATTTAGCGGGAAATGCTGAAAAAGGTATAACTTTGTATTTAAAAATTGAAGTGTCCAAGGTCCTCAATTTTGTTTATGAACATTTTTGGATAAAATTTTTATTCAGTGAGTTTTTGGTGCGTCAGTAATTATGACTGGATGCTCAAATATCGCATATTGGTTAATGATGGATTTTTATTGACATGTTGGCAGGAAAATAATCCTAATCAGTTTTGTTATGTTACGCGGAATGGTCGTGCTGCTTTTATTGATTTCGATTTCACTTACAGTTTTTGCGACGATATTGTTTTGTCAATAGCCGGTTGTAAGTTTTTATTTCAAGATTTGTTAATCGGAAATAATGTCATTTTTAAAGCTACAGGTTGGGATAGAGGACGATATGATGAGGATGTCACTCATTAATCCATAATTGCTTTTGTTGATGCAATCTTAAATCTTTATTCATTGTGTCAAGTTGAAGCTGTTATTTAGTATTAAAACATGTTTGGATTCACTTTCCATGCATGGATAGTGGAGATAACTCATAAAACAGGGATTGGAAATGTGTATTTTTTCAACAATTAGTCTTGCATCATAGGTATTCCTGCCAGTCTTTTACTTATATACAGTGCAATTATAATAAAACAAATAATTGCTTTGCCAAATTTTTTCAGTATGCTTTATGAATTAGTTTTCAGGTAATGTACGTGTAACTCATTTAAAAGAAGCACCAATCCCACCACCAATGTCCCATTACGAACTCACTTTTCCGAACACTGTTTGTGAAATTGCACAATGTAATGGTACTGCAGCTTTTCTACTTGCGGACCACTCACTTCTTGCATGTACGATTATATTTCCAATTTTTGCATGTAATTAACGTCCAGTTTCAACTCATTATAATTATATTTAGGCTGACGCTGACATCCGATGCTGCACGTAAAATGCATGGTTGGATTTATAAAGCGATTTTGTTATATTTGATTGGTATTAGCAAAATGCGTATTTTTTTAAAACAATTTACCAAAGTAGAATTTGATGTCGGCACTGTTATAGAATCGTCAGTGGGAAGTAGAAGTTCGATTTAGTTCCCAATCTGCAGTGCCTGGTCTTATGAATCATTGCTTTTACAGACAAGTTGCGAGAAAGAAAGCTTGAAAAATATGCTGAATACGATACCACCGATTTACCGAAGGACTGCATATGTTACAATCTTTGTTTGAATGATTTTGGCCGGCTTTCTGCTATTGTTGCGTCTTCGCGTTGCAGTTTATACAGCTTAAGTTTAAAAAATGTGAATCATGAAGGAAGGTAATTGTTTCACCAGTAATATGCAAATCTAATATATCAAATCGAAATTTGTGGGGGCATATTCTGTAATAATAGAATAGGTTAACATTTTTGGATTTCCCATGATCTTAGTATTATTAAAATATGGTTTTGTATTGAATGCAGTTGGTTTTTTTTTTTAGTCGTTTTATCATTTTATTCAGTGTACAACAGCCACCAAGTATTTCTTTCTTACGCTTATTGAAGTTTTTTTTTTTCAAATTTTTCAGACATAGAGATACTGGCTTACCCGTCACGAAGTTTTATGAATATTTTAACTGCAGACTTTCTAAATACTAACAGTGCATTCCACTTCCGCTTCAATATCTTGTGATTATATTTTGTTCTTTCAGTATGTGTCTGTATTCTACGGAGAAGCCATTCATATGGCACAGTCAAACCAAGGATGGTTTTGTAGTGCAAGGAATTGATGGAGAATGGTTTTCAATAAAGAAAGAGAAAGATAACGAAATATATCGTTCAGAAACAGGAAAACTTCCCGGAACAAGATTAGCATTACATTCTTGTCGTTACTCACCGGCTGAAGTATATTACTTTAAAAAATTTATTAAGTATTAGCATATGTTTATATTTTTTTCAAATATTTTTGTTTCGTGCTTCTTTGAATCATAACTTAAATCTCTCGTAGTCTTCATTCTCAAGTAATTTATAAGTTGTAAATGTTGTACTGGTACTGATTTGTATTGTACCTCTTTAGTAACTTTCATGCAACTTTGCGACCGATGTTTAAATTTAATCCAGAAGAAAAATACTTAGTTTTAGGACATCATTTTTGGTATCAACAGAACAAATGATTTAATTGTAAATGGCCAGTCTCTTTTGAAACATGTTGGGTCATATACAGTGGATGAAAACTATTTGTTGACTGTAACATTCGTTCCGCATTCGAACTCTTCGAGGTTGCAAATTATTGCACTAAAAGAAATTTTAACAGTTAACAAAGAGATAAGCTGTAAAACTAGTCGAGCTATTGAGAAAGGTGCAATGTTGATTGGACATGAAGCAGGTGGTACTCGGGTTTGGCTACAAATGCCTCGGGGTCAGAACTTACTTCATTTCATTTTTATAATCTGTAAGAGAAAAACATTTTTTTCTGTTTATACATTTTTATCATCCACATTTGCTCGAAAACTTTCTGACTAAATTTCTTTTGTTAGAAATACTTTTTTTTGCGTTCATTTTGAATATTTCAGGTAATTTGGAAACGATACATTTGAAAAAATTGCTGTTGAATAAATTGAAAGAATTATTAAACGGCTTGCATTTCAATGATGCAACTGTTATCATGAAGAAGCATCGTATTGATATGAATCTCTTTTACGATCATAATCCAGAGGTTAGTTATTATGGGAAACCATTAGTTATGAGCTGAGATATTTTGTTGAAAGCCTTGATCCGTTGTTTATGAATACTATTCGAAATAACTCACGCTTGAATATTGTACTGCCTTATGAAGTTAGAAGTTGAAGGTTTGTTTATATCATAGTAGAATTTGAAAGTGCTGAGTAGAAATCTTGTACTGTCTTCGTCTATTATGTTTCATGAATTTTGCTTGATTTACTTTTTATTTTTAGCTTTTCATGAAGCACATCAGTCATTTTGTCGAAGACGTAGGTTCTGCTGAATCACTGAACTTGTTTGTAGCAAGTCTAAATAATGATGATGTCACAATGGGTATTTATTCGGAAAATTACAGCAATTGCAACCGCACAGGGCTTGAGCAAAGAGCATCGAAAAACGGCAAAACTAAGGTTGAGATACCAAATCTTTCTGCTTTTGGAAAAGTTTTAGAAGTAGTGTTTGCTTTTACATATACAAGGTAACATTATTAGATGTGACCTTTTCATCTGCAACGATTATCTTACTAACTTATCTCACTTGTATTGAACGGAAATTATGCTCAATTAACTGTTAGGATAAATAACTCAAGTATAGAATACAGGTTAATAAAAATGAAATAGTTCTAACTGCTGCTTACAAATCTAAATGCTTACCTATACTATTTTTAAGGTTGAAAAAATTTGCACTGCCATTCGAGAGTATATTTTGAGTCGGGATGATACTGTTATTTCTGATTTATACACCACTGTTATATCGACATATTTGAAAGAAAAACCTCCGCAGATTGCGAAAGCTCTGGCGGGATTGCGGGAACAATCTTTAAAATGTAATAAACAAAGCGTTTTTAATACGTTGGCGAGAGGCTTTTTTAAGAAAACTCTTAAAATGATTTAGAAAAACTGATTATCGTAGTTACCACTGAGATGTATGACGGTTTCTTAAGAAATCTCTCTATTTCTTCTGTTTGCATTGATAGAAAAGAGTTGTCTTGCTTCATTGTTTTGTTATTTTCAAATTCATTATTTTATGCAAATTAGAAACTGTTTGAATCTTTTCGTTTCATTTTCATGATATTTCATTCAAGCTGAGATTTCTGGATTCTTCATATATTCATTTTTTTTCAGTACATGATGGAATGAAATTGGAAAAAAAGTGGATTGATTTTGTATCTTTGCTTTCTCCCGGTGAAAATCTGTTCAATGTAGCATTATCAACTTATGATTTAAGTTTAGCACTTGCCGTTGCAGAAAATTCTCAGATGGTAAAGTTTTATATCTAAATCTTGTTATCAAATAAAGCTCTTGTTGCAGATTATAGCGTTAATAATTACGTTATTTTATTTAAAGTTATTTTTTAATTCGTTGTTACTATGCACCGGTACGTGGAATATATGCCATCACATGTTAGTTCTATCCAGTGTTTAATTCTATATGTTGACTTTATTCATGAAGTCTATATATATATATATATATATATATACTTTTTATTTTTATTCATAATATTTCATTTTTCAGGATCCAAAGGAATATTTACCATTGCTAGCAGATTTTCAAGCTTTTTCTCCTACTGCATATCAAAAATCTAAAATCGACATATATTTGGGGATGTTCAAGAGAGCCATCCGAAATCTGTCAGAGTTGGACGATCGTTGGAATGAAGCAGTGGAAATTATAAAATGCCAAAATTTATATACAGAAGCTCTGGTAGTGTATCGCGGAAAGAAAACCTATCTGGCATGTATTCTCCAATTCTATTTTTTTTCTTGTCAGTAGTCGGGATGTCAGCGAAAAGACAGTCGGATAGTTTGCTGAAAGTTCGTAACTGTATTTTGGAATAACTTGCTGTCTGCTTTCCTGTCATTTTTAAACTCGAGTAAATTCATAAATCAATTTTGATGCGACCTGAACTATTATTTCGATTTATAATTTTGGCTCTTTTACTATAATGATCATCTAATGAGAGATAGCCTAGCTATTTCATGATAATATCATTAATTAATAAGAGAGATATAGTAATAATTAAATGGTTATTTAGAAAGCGTGCGAGCTATGCGCTAGTAACTTGATGAATAAGCGACGTTTTGAAGAAGCTGCATTATTATTTAAACGCGCAAATAATACAGCTCAAGCACTGCAATGTTATCAGAGTGCTCAAAACTGGAAAGGAATTATTGAGTGTGGACAAATCATGGATATGGAGAAGAAAGCATTAAACGATTTACTACAAAAGATGATTCCACATTTCGAGAGCAAAGGAAAATTTACAGATATTGCTGAAATATTATCATACATTGATGAAAAGGTACGGAAAAACGATTTTTTAGCATTTTTGCATAATGATCATTATTCTTGTAAAAATTATAATCTGGCAAAGAATAATATAGTTTGCGATGTTTTGAAATTTCGACAAGATTAGAAATGTAGAAGGAAGAAGGAAATATCATTTTAAAAGTAAGGCTGGAAGTGTCGTGAAAGTTGTGGTGAGTGACGTTGAGAGAACGGGTTGAATTGAATGTTGTACGGTCTCAATCTCAAACTTGGGTAATTAAACCTTTATTAAAATTATTAACGAACGCGAACATAATTAAAAGCATTAACAAACGCGAACATAGCAAACGCGAACGTAATTATTTAATGTTGAAAGAATTGGATACGTGAATGAAGAGACAGATGAGTGCCGTTATGAAGGAACAGTTAAGATGGAAATTTGACAGTCTATATATAGTAGTAGAAGGGGGGTCAATGACGTGATAGGACGATCATAAGGTCAAATGATAAAGGATGGAATAATGATGTGATGGAGAGATCATAAGATCCTTATTACTTATCTACGGCTTGAATTATTGGATGAAAGATTAGACTACAACAAAAAATAGGGAATTAATCTTAACATCATAAAATTAATTAGATTTATTGACCTATTGGAATTTTCGCTTTATGGATTTCGCGACAGGAAGTTCTTTTTTCAGTCCAATAGGGTGCAGATAGTGGAATATTACTGTAAGGCGGACGCTTGGGATTTTGCCATGAACCATGCTTTCGGAAATGAAGGTAAATTTTTTTCAACATTCCAGAAAAACGATTACTGTATGTGATATTTGGCTTTTATCTGTCTCTTCGTCTTTCTCTGTATGTATATAGATATAGGCAGGGTAATATGTTTAATGATAACTTTGTGATTCTTTTGCAGAGTTGACAAAAATGGTCGCTAAAGCGGCTTCTGTTCGTTGCAAACAAATTTTAGAAAGTGTAGAAAATTGGCAGAACTTAATGGAACAATATTGCAGTCGTTTGGAAATAGTACGACAGAATAAAAAGAATTCGCTGAAAGTAGCTATGGAGCGATTTGAAGGTCAAGATCTGTCAATGTCAGAAGTAGGTCTTTTTGTTTCTTTCAAATTTATTTTGAGAACAATATTGTTTGATAGAATAGCTCATATTACAGCTGAAATCATTTCGATTTACAGTACTACTATTCATCTTTAACTTTTTTAGTGTATTTTTTAATGAAGTTTAATGTTATAATTTAAAAATTCTAGAAAACTCAGATAGTAAATTTTTAAATATAAAATTTTATTTAGGTTTTTAGCGAAGCATCCAGTGCAATGAGTGGTATATCAAAGATTTCAGCAGCTTCTACAGCTTCAGCTCGTCATCGAAAACATATTGAAAAGTGAGCGATTCTGTTGTTTGAAGCTGAGTAAGAGTTCATACTTCGCGTAATTTTTCGTATAAAAATGAGGTGTAGTAAAATCACTCACTGCAAGAAAAAAAATTGATATGCACATTCTTTATCGTTTTCGCGCTAAGATCCAGCAAGCAACTTAATCTTTCAAATTTTCACCGAGCACAAGTCGATGTCTTCCTTTAATTTGACGAACTAATTAAGTTGGGGCGTCGACATTTCATTAACTTGTTAAGAGAAATTTCCTATATTCCTTATGATTCATAAATTATCACAGATGTCCAAACCATGATTGATTAATAAGAGATCTTCATATCATTTCGGTTTGTAATTCGACTAGCTGTTTATGGAATGGATATGTTATATATGATATCCATTATTATTTACTAAGTTTTTTCAATGATGTTTAAGAAAGAAAAAGGTGCTGAAAGAAGGTGCGCAATACGAAGATGCTGCGCTTTTGAATGCTTTGAAAGATATTGTTTCACTTATCGATTCTCAGCAAGGTATTACTATTTTGCTGTTCATAGTCAGTTTATAAAAAAATTGGACAACCACTCTCAAGTGTACTAGTTATTCCAGTGGGCTTCTGGATAACATTTCATCTAGTACCAAAATCTGCAGAATTTCGAACAATTACTGCTTATTTTTGTTTCAGACGAATTAACCCGTCTTTTGCCTACTCTAGTGGCTGTTGATGCTGTTGAAGAAGCACGAAACTTGCAAATCCAGTTTCGTACCTTGATAAAGCTTGCTTGTAAAGTAATTGGAATAGCTTGGCCGACTCACCTTTCTCCACATATGATACCAGGACCCTTAAGGGAAATTGTGCGTTAAATTCAGTTTTTCCTAAGAATTTTCAGTTTTTCTTCGAATACCTCATGAATTTATGAAATGCTATAAATATCGTATTGTCACGATAAATGAGTAACTTTTTTCAGTATCGTAACGAAAATGGTATTATCAAGCTTCCGGAACAAAACAATATGCCAGACAGGATATCGCTTGGTAAATTAAGAAATTATTTCTCTAAATATTTTATTTATACACATTTCTTCTTTCTCTGCGAAAAGAAGCTCTTCAAAATATTTTGAAGTTAATTGATTGGCGGTGCCAAAACTATGATAGATGGTTTACATAGTTTAAATTAAAGATAAAGCGTTCAAAAGCAGAGACGAGCATGATTTTCATTTTCAGATTCAGAACTGATCCGACCGCTAATCAGGAACGTTTCATGGCAGCTTGAAATTTGTTCTTGAATTCAATTTATTGTTTATATCCGTAATTTCATATTCCACAAAAAAACAATAAATTACATAAAACACAAAATAATTCGTCGAGCCAAAAACGAGATCCAGTCAAGACAGAAAAGATTCTGTAAAATACAAATACTCGTTTATGGCTTACGCTAGATTGTCACATCCTTTATATTTAATACAGTTCCCATAGAAGGGAACTATGTATGGTTCCAGGAAGTTGGTAGAATGCGATGCAGTTAGTTTATATGAACAATGAGAGCTTGACTTGACACAACCAATTTTGGCAGTTGCAAATTTTGGCAGTCCCACTTTCAAATGATAAAAGCTAAACGATCTGAATGAATTTTTTTGACGGAATGGCTATTGTTTCATCGGCACTTTCGCTTTTTCTTTTTGGCCGTATTACCAACTTCTTTCGTTTTAAAGTGTCTAATTTCGAAATGTCATGTTTTCGTTTTCTTTTTTCCGAAGGCTTTGATTTTTTGGTCATTCCCTCGAGATCGTCTTCCTTCAACATGAAATTAAAACTAGAGACGGACTGCGATGGAGGGGGAAAGAACCAGACTTTAGATTCTGATATATGAACTTTTGAAATTTTTCTTCTGATTCGATAAAATCTTTGGTTTTTAAAATTGTTCCACTACGGCAAATCCGGTCTATGTTCAAAATCTACGAATTGATCCAAAAAGACATACCCTTAATTTTCTCTTCATCTGGCTTTCCTCCTGCTTCATGTCATTCCACAAAGCTTCCTCCTCACTACTTTCATTGTTATCGCTTTCCTAAAAATTGATTTAATTCCCAAAACAGTCTTAAATCATTGAAAATGAGCTAACAGATTTCTGCACACAAGCTTTCGATTAGATCTACGTAATACTATTGACTTTGCTAAGCTTTCGGTAGAAATCAATACATCAAGAATTGACAGTATTACAAATTTTCATAGAGTAAATCCATGACTAGAAACCAATAGATATATCGCAATTTTTCACCTCCAATTTTTGCCAATCATCATTTTCCATTTCTTGCTTACATTCATCTTCATTATTAAGGATGGAAAGTTTATTACGCAGCAAAATTCGGTTCAAACGAGCCTTGCAGTAAATCTAAAACACGCAGATTAATTTAAACATACGGATCAGAGGGAAATAATACTTCCCTAAATTACAAATAAATGAACGATTTAGCAAACAATCTTAGCATTGAAAAGCAAAGATCAGTTTTTCATGTATGCATTGTTTTAAAATACGTAAATTTAATGCGAATTTAGCCTAAACCTGACCTCCATATAAGACAAAAAAACTCGATGCAACACAATTTTCAAACTCAAATTGTATTAATAATTTTATGACGTTGCAATACTAAGTAATTATTATGACACTAAAAAACCGTTCTAAAAAAGATGTGGGGAATAAATCTTTACAAAAATTAGTGATTAAACTTGCAATTAACCTTCTTGATAAGCTTTTTTGAATTCAATTCATGCAGTCTTACAAATCGATCAAGGGAGCAAGAAGCAATATATTCAGCTGATTGATGCGCATCAATTCCACTGATAGAACCAGCAAAACCCTTATATTTACATACCATGTGCACTGAAAAAGCAACACCTGAATAAATAATTAAAAATAGGAGTTTTGCAGGAACACTAGCAAAGACAAAGAAAATTGAATGAGATTTCTTTCCGTCTTACATCCCTTTATGGAGTCTATTTGCAATAACGTTGCTCTCATCACTACAATATCTGATTGGAATTTTTACTCCTAAGTCCACGTCTTTCACGGGATAATTAGAAAATTGCGAGTGAAAAAGAGAGATAATCCTACTCTTGTTTCGCAAATCAAATAATCCCATATCACCACGAGTATTGCCAGCAACTATTTGCATTTCGTTTCGACACAAAGACATTGCGGTTAGCGGCTCTTCTGCCCACATCATTTCTTTCACCGGTCTCCGCTGGGTGCGAGGATCATAAAGTCTTATCTGCAATTCGAGATTTCAATTAATAACTTACAAACGATCAAACTATTACATACTATTGCATGTAACTCTGTTCTTTTTCAATTTGATTTATTTAATTTGATTACAGTAAAAAATCAATTGCATCCCAGACACCATGATGATAGTCCATTTCTCGGTCATAACAACTATACGGTAGGCACACAAAATGAAAAGCGTCCAGGAAGCAACCACCAAATTACATCTCACTTATAGTCTGACGGTTCTTAAAATGAACCTTTTCTTTTTTCACTCGTGTGTTTAAATCATTAAGGTTTGAATCGTCCGATTTTTTATCTTTCAGGAAACTTCAGAGATAAATATCCCACTCATACTGCAATGAAACCTATGTAAATAAGAAAAATATTTCAATTTTTGTAACTAAAATTTGAAAAATTTTCCTAAGAATTCAAAAAGAAGGCAAATTGAGCAATTACCTGATGCTTACCAGTGACTGTCACGATGTTTTGCGACTTCGGTATAAATCGTATATCATTTACCCATATCGGTACCCTAAGCTGCAGTTCATCTGGTCGTACGTTCTTGGCAATAAAAATTTTTTCGCCTTTTTCGATATCCCATATTTTTAAAGGATTCTCTTTACCACCAGTTGCATAACGTTCTTCTTGCTCACAATTGGACACCATCACACTTAGATTATTTCCTGCGTTTAACTCTTTAATTATTTCTCCAGACGGTGAAGAGACAGAAAGCTCACCAGACTCAACCGCTGTTATATATGTACCTCTGAAAAAATGATTTTCAAATTTAGTTTTCTCGGAAATTACTAAAAACTAGAGTGGAAATTAGGATTATTAATTTTTTCGCAACAATTTAAAATGTTAAGTAGAAGAGATTTTTTTCATGTGAAAAAACAATCGTAAAATAAGCCTTTTCAAGAGCACTACTTCCTGCAAATAATTTATTAAAAAGTGATCTTTTTATATCTTCTAAGATGTGTCACTAACATTTACTTGATTTCTCTTAAACTAATTAACAATTATAAACAACATACACTGCAGTCCTTTTGATTCCCTTAACTGCACCACTACCATTCGCCAAAGTAAACAATGTTATGTATTCATTTGAAGTTGTATCAAACAATCTCAGCTGCTTATCCATTTGGGCTGTTAGCAATTCCGTCTAAAAGCAACTGTTTGCAACATTATAATATACAAATCTTCTTTCAAACTTACGTAGAGATTTTATAAAATTGAAATAATGTTTTATAAAAATAATCCCTCACTTGATCCTCACTCGTCCAGCTCATACAAGTTATTTCATCTTGTTTCGGTTTCAATGAAGTAATCTGGTTTACATTACTGAAAGCGCTGTCCTTGAAAGATATACCTGAAATTAGTTTCAGTGCACTACATTAAATACACGACCTTTCTATTATCTCATTTTAAATGTTACTTTAGGAAATTCAGAAAAAAAAGTACTGCTCTTAGTCAACCGACATGTCCAATTACGTTAAGATCAACAAAACAATGATAAACACCGGTTAAATTATAACACAATCCTAGAGCTGTTTTTAACACCTATTGTAGATCCTCTATCTTTGGCAACAATTTATTCAGCAGTTCCAAATAAACAACATAAATGGCTACTTGTAATTTGCACGTTGTGACCAACCTTTCAGAGCACCCGTCGATGCACCAACAAAACAATCCATCCACCAAAACCTAAAAATACAATTTTAAGAATGCACTAAGCAATAAGCAGTACTGCGAAGACATGCATCCTGCATGATTTGTATTTGAACTCCAAACCACTGATGAAAACCGCCAATTTTCCTGCCAGTATCTAGAAAACTAAACCTCCAACAACACTGAAATTCTGTCTCTAACGACCCAATTATTCCACTTTCATTTTAGAAAAAAGAATCATTACCACATTGCCCAGATAAATACCCTTCGAGACATACTTTGCAATACTTCAACATAAATCATTCCATAACGTCACTAATCCAGTGAAGCTATGAAAAAAGATATACAACAGATATATTCTGAAAATTTTATTCCAACTATTCCAGCATTTATTAAATTTAAACTCCTTTATTCTTATAACAGTAACAAAACAACACATTTATGAGAAATATGTTCTTGGACGACGAGTAGTAAACATGGCAACATTTCTTCTTTTTGCAATGCGATGTGGCAAAGGGAAACAAATCTTTGAATTGTGAAACTGCTTAATAGCTGGTCGTTTACAATCAGATGCTTTAATCGCCTGTACTTTGATAATCTGCAAATAAATATTCACATTTATTTCTTAAATTCAGGACATAATTGCATAACTTAGCGAAAATACATCAATATGAGTGAAAAGCCAAACTTTGCTATTTTATCGTCGCATTTGTCATGCATTATTAAAAGTTTATTTGTGAAACTTTGTAAAAAAATTGAATGATTTTTTGATTGAATCATTTTTGAATTATGCTAAATAAAAACCTGGATCCGATCAGCCTGTGCTCGATGACGCGCACCCATATCTCGATAACACTGTGTTACAGCTCCAGCAACAGTATTGTCTCGGTACTCACGATACATATTATGATGATTAGTGCGCGAATCATACCGAAGCCAAATGCCATAATTCTTGATGTAGCCGGGTTTCTTTTCAAAAACCTATAAAGGATACCGACATAGTAATATGGCCGCTCTTTATGAAAGCACTGCTCTGATAATATCATTTTGGCTTATGAGCGTTATGAGCGCATTTCAGACTATGCTATACCCAAAAATAAACTTGCACAAATCCTGTTGTTTAGCAGGCAATGAAGATAAGTCATCCCTCGGGTAGAATATGTTTCACGGATTTAAATATTAATTTACACAAAATATGCCTCCAATTTAAAAAACAAAAATGAAATCAGAAGACAAAGTGTTAAAACGAAAAAATCTTGGAAGAAAACTGAAAAGCTATGCAAAATTATACATTTTAGAAAAAAGTTAACCATCATATCATTGCACTTACTTCTTTACATTCAAGAATTTCTCCATTTGCCTTTTTGACTCGTCGTAGCATACTGGTAAAATACCAAAATCGGGACTTAGCAATCACATGATTTGATGCAAAGATTTGCATTTTATAAATTGGTGGATTATGTTCTTTCGCGGACGGTAACTTACGTCCAACCACTATGAATTCCCTCAGCTGCAATGAAAAATTGTTTCAAAACAATAAATGAAAAAAAATGATTTAGAAAATAAACAAGTCAGAAAAAAAGGGAGAAAGAACAAGGCAAATAATTTTCTCAGTAGTCAACTATCTCTAAATTAAACTCAGTAAAAATTAAAACTTTCATAACGAAAAAAAAAAACCGTACATATCACAGTTCTATTAAAAGCACTTACCGTTTCTCCTTTGGCTTTGGTCGGCATCTTACACAATTCCTTAATTTTTTTAGTATTATTTGATTTTATATCAAAGTATTTTAGACACGCAAATACGTAAACAATTGCGATTAGGAATTTTGTAATCCCATTATTTCGATGATAATAATAATACAAACAATCAAAAAGATAAAAGATACTCCCTTATTAACTCAATTTTTTTCTACTCCTAAGTCAATATCGAATAACAGAAATCATGACCAGAATCCACGAATGTCTCATATTTATTGTAATGACATTACATTTATTGGTATTAATACAAGTTATTTACTAAATGAGAACACTTAGCGTAATCAAAATGTTTTTCAATTTCCTCGCCAGAATAAAGTGTTTTAATTCAAATTGAATTTTAATTCGAATTTTTAATTCAAATTGAATTGTGCCTATCTAATCATATCACTAATTTATGTTCAAGCTTTTTCTGGTTGAATGGAATTACACTGCGACTAAAGTGAACAATAATGTCTAGGTTCACACGATAAATGATAACCTGATAACAAGATGGCAAGCTGATGAAAAAAATAAGCATAGGCCTAAGAGAGAACTACGTCCGTTATGTTACGTAATGGACGTAGTTCTCTAAAATAAGTCCATTATAGTCCATTATGTCCATTACGTCCATTACGTAAGTCCATTATGCTACACGGTGCCCATTCCACTATATTGAACACACAGACGTGCCAGTCCCAGTAGGCTACACGTACAAGAGACCAGCTCCCTAAACGTTTTAACCGATCCATTGCACAACCGAATCTCGATAGACATCAAACCAGAAATCAAAGTGCTGCAATGAAATTTCTCTTATATCGCTCTTTTCTCCTTCCTCAATGAAATTTCTATGGTCTCTACCTTCTCTTTTTTTTCTGTTATATCCAATCAGTTGATTCTTTTCTGGGAGTGATACACTAAGCGCATTCACGGATATATTGTGTGATTTGCGCTAAATCAATGGGTATTACAGAAAAGTTGACGGATTGTAAGTTCCTTTCCTTTTTTTCCCATTATTTAATTTAGGGACGAATCAATGGGCAGAATTTCAGTATGGCCTAACTGTCACGTTATGCTATAAGTGCATAATTTAAAATTTAAATTTAAAAAATTTAAACCAAATTTTTATAAAGTTATATTATTGCTTAAATTTTAAGTGAGGATAACGCCAAATTTGAATAGAATGATTGATAGAATCATATCACACGACGATATCTTCTACCGATCAGAGCAACGTGATACACCCGATTTAACGATACAAGAGAAAAGGTTTTGTATTAGGGAACATCCTTTTTTTGAAATTTCAAAATTTAATTCTTGATATATGCAAATGTAATTCGCATTAAATAGGATGAATATTGCATGTAACATTTACAGGAATGAAACTGAGTAAGGAAGTAAATTGCATACTGAATTGATAATTTGATTTTACATTGCAACATTATTTATCGCTCTTTTTAATTGATTAACTTAAATAATGGGAAAATTTGCAGAGAATTGTTGGAAAATTTGTTTATGAAAGATTCACACTTGTTCATGAGACGTCATCATAAATACCTAACAGTGGAAGATTGCGAATGTTTTGATCAGAATGACTATGAAATTCAATTTTATATAAAAGCAATAACAGAAAGATGTAAAGATATAAACACCAAAAGGCACGAGGTACATTCATTTCAACTTTATACTTTCAGAGAATTCAGTATTCTTTCAATAAGCTTTATTAAGTTTCATTTCAGGTCCTTTTTTTTTGGTAGTTTTTCCTAAAATGAGAGTATTATCGTTGCTATGAAGCTTTTACGCTGTCATTTATAAGCAAAAAATAATATAGCACCTACTTTGTCTATCTTTTACATCCTTTACACATTTATAGAATATAAGACTTCGAAATCAACGTTACGCCGAATTGCTACGTTTGAAAAGGGAAACAGATTATTTTTCGGATAAGAAAATGCGAGAACGTGAGCCGTTATTATTTGATAAAATGATTGGGAGATTTTTACCGGAAGAAGAACAAATCTATCTCAGACCAACCATTGAAAATGATTCTCTTTCTGGTGTTTTTATGCAATTTGAAGATTCTCAAATCATTTCAAATCGAAGAACTGCAGATCTAAATGAATGGAATAACTTTTTAAAGGTAATAATAAACTATGGTTTCTATCAGTTTTTTATGTATTTTTTAATGAATTTGTCTATTGAATACATCGGTCTGCTTATATGATAAGTTGATGAAAAAGAATTTCAGCAAGTCCAGGAATTGAGAAGAAGTGATTGATAAAGAGAATTTTAGCAGTAGTTAATGAATACGAATAAAAATTAAATATAATCCAAATTCGTTAATAAAAGAGAAATGGAAGATATTGATTAGAATAAGAGCATATAAAAAGAGTTATTCTACATTTGATTTTTTACATACAATAAAAAGTTGGAAATTGATTTCTCAATTGCAATAGGAGATTCGAAATTAATTGTATAATCACCAAACTGCAAAATAAAACAAATCTTCCTCGAATGTTGTATGCTATTGTAATTTTTTAGCATGACCGGAAGAATGTATCGAAGTTCGGTGACTTAGTACAACATGCAACAAATCGGTTTTGTGAAGATGTGGAAAGCGTTAACGATAAAATTAAATCTGAAGATGGCTGTGAAGAAATTAATGATGACTTGAAACCGACTTCCAGCCGTGAAATTGAAGAAGAAATGGTTTCGGAATCTTCAGATGAAGACTATAATAAGGAACAGTTGAGAGCAGATTTCATTGACCATATGGAACAACGATTTTTAAGAGGTTTTATTTTTTAACTCTTAATTTCAGAAGCAATTCAGCTATGACTGAAGTACGACTTCTTGGAAGACTCATTCCAAATTTGATCATTTTAATTTCTAATAAATTTTAAGAATTCATTTTAATTTTAAGCATTTGCAACGTTAATTTTTGCCAGAACTAGAAAGACATTATTCATAACTAAGTTACAGGTGACGATACAGAATTTTACGATTATTCTGTTATTGATAACATGATGACAAAAGAATACGAACGAATGTGCGATCAAGATTTGGAAGATGCATACTTCGAAAATGACTAGTCGTTATAGAATCCTTCAAAATTTTCATCTAACGATTACATCCTTATATGTACATGTTGCATTGAACATTTATTCATTGTACAGCAGTGGGTTATCTTTCCAATATAATTACAAAAAAATTGTTTTAAACTTCATTCCCTGTTACAATTGTAAAAAAATTCTGCATGGAAAAGTAAATTTAACGAGTTAAATTTAAATTATGAGGCAGGGGCGCTAGTACCGAATATAAGTGCTATTGGGATTTGGATGATTATCGATCCAAGTACGTAGCACAGTTGAGCTTCTCCAACTCCGTATGACTGATTTTTCATTGTGTGCAGCACGACCTGTAAATTTATGTTTGGACGTAATAGATGAAGAACATTTTCTTCGTGCCCCTAAAACTGCTCGCATGATCAGGAATATAGTCAGTCTGGATCTTCCTGATGTATTAAGTTTTCAATTTGATGGAACGGTTCCTTCAAATGAATATATCTTGCACTATAATGTTGTTTACACGTTACGGTCTAGTTGATTTTCTGGAAAATTTGAATAATACATTGATAAATATACCTGCAAATGACTGGCGAGAAATGCAGCTTGTGCAGCAATTGACAAAACAATACAGAACGTCGGGCCGAAAATCATGGCAAGAAAAATAGCCGCGGCGGCACCTATACCTGTACCTGCGACTAGCAAGTTTTTTCGTTGCGAAAATATGATTGCTGGCGAAAGTTCTGGATCTACCTGCCAAGAAAACAACGTGACGTAAATTCCTACGTAAATTCATAGGTAATCTTATTTCACATTAATTTACATTCGTTTTTTATTGTGCATGTTTTCGATTAATTCACATTTCGGAAAATTATCAAACAATTCAAAATTTGAGATTTGGAATTTGTCAGATTTACCGTTAGCGCTAGGATGAGTGGCTGAATAAAAGTAACTGATGGAAGGGTTGAAATCAATCGATAGTCCATCATGTGCCCCAAATATGAGCCCAATGCAAGGCCTAGTCCGAACAAGTTGACACGTCTTTCAGTTTCGTCCAATGCTTCAGGATAAAACCGTTGTTAACAGGAAGTTTATTGGTATTAAGTATGTGAAGTTTGGTTTTCAATCTTTTTCCAATCATTCAGTGCAACCTATTCATTTTTTGAATCTAATTTAAATGCTTCCATTTTACTTTTTTATTTTTTTTTGGATTCAGTTAAATATTTGCTTTTTTAAAATTGCACGTTTAATTCTGAGTTTGAATTCCGAAAAATTACCTGCGTTTTTTCTAAATGAAAGATAAACGTGATATGGCAACAAGATTACCAGCAGTAGCTCCCACCACCAGTCAAATATTTTGCTATACAGCATTCCTAACAGAAGTGCACCGGAAATTTCTCCTGAAATTGTGATATCGTAGCCAGATTAAAATCTAGATATTCAAATCAGATAAAAAAAATCATTAAACACATTCTTACTTCCAGAATATTTAGTATTTTAATAAATACCTGCACTGATTCCAATTGAAAGGACAGAGCAGCTCAGGTACAGTTCCAACAAGCTGTTGCGGAAGTCCCTATCGCTTGCATCCAGTGGACTAAAATCCTGCACTGCAGTTTGTACCTGCAGAAACATTTGTAACTAATAGATTTTTAGTTGAAAAATTTTCTTAGACATCAACTCAAGACATTTTGAGAATTCTTGTAGAGTTTGCATATTTAAATTAAATAGTATTTCAAAAAATTTTGGTTTAGTATTTCATTTTGAAGTAAACATAAAGCAATTTCAAAAAGTAGCTCTAAAAAATTATTGAAATTTAAATCTAAGAAGATAACTTTGGTTACTTGAATCATTTAAAAAAAACATACGTTCTCGGAAATGTCATAAATAATCGGTTCAACAAATTCGCGTAGCTTTTCTGTAGCTTGTATTGTTTTCTGTCCCAGAGCAATTGTCCCATCATAAATCTAGGAATATTTTAAAACTCAGCTTCAGATTTTCCATGATATTTGAAAATTGAATTTTTGGCAAGTGAAATATAGTGCAGTGTACAAAAAAAACGTAAACATCCATTGGAAATGTTTGTACAGAAAAAAGTTGTCAATTAATTTCGATGTAAAGAAAGAAAAATTTGATCCAAGAAAATAATAAATCATACAAATTAAAACACTTGTGAAACAAATGCTTCATTACACTAAAGAACAAATTAAACATTTCAAGAACCAAAATGATGATACATTTATTTATTTGCAATTTTTAACCAAGACTGTGCGTCATTTAAATTGTGCAATTTAGTTGTCAGACCAAAAGTTACATGAAATGTTAGACCAAAAGTTACATGAAAGTGTGAATGTAGAATAAATATTGTAAACCATACTCATTTATCTACAACATAAGGAAACTATGATCTATTATCCTGAACACTTTTACACCAACAGTTTCTATTAAACTGATCAATACTTCATTTTTCCGCAAAATCAATAATTTATTATTTTCCATATCAATTCACTCTTACCATTTCTATATTTGCATATACCATGGTGGAAGAATAAATCGTTATGAAAAGATTTCTCAATATCATCCTACATATAATTCAACAAAAAAAACCTTGTTCACAATTCACAAGGAAACGACAATAACAATAACATTTCATGACAACAATTAAGTACAAAAACAGTATGTTACAATAAAACTATAGGAAATGTTTACAAGAAATTAATGTAATTTATGAATTAATTTCAAAAAAAAAGAGGCATGAAAACCGCAAGACATCGGCGTCGCATTGTTTCAACAGTAGTTTCAATTTGTTCAGCATAACGATATGCCACTTCCATTCCTATCAAATAGTAAATTTTTTTTAATCGTTTCATTTTAAAATTTTCTTCATGCGATGATTTAAATATTGAAATGTAATTCATAAATTTGATCTAAACTAATCTAGAAATTCCAAAAGAAAATTCACTGTTAATTACATTACTTAATGTTAATTAGGAGTATTTTGAACTACAATGAAAGTAATATTTTGGTTGTAATAAATGAACAGATAATGTTATAAAATAAATTAAGCATAGATTGAATGAACCTTTTCAAAATGAAAAAATCTACCAGTTGATGTGAATTTACCGAACAATGAATTGTAAATTCAAATATTTCTAATTTTTATTACATTTCGAACAGAGAATGATGTAATAATGCAAATATGACCTTGACATTTTTGAATAATTTCTTTCTTTTATCATTTATCGATTGATGAATGATAGCAATTAAAGGAAACTTTGCTGTAAGGACGATGAATGTTTTACTGATAAAACCTGTTATCATTTTAAACATAAAGATAATAAAAATTTGTTCATCGTATTACAGTTTAGTAAATTTGAACTTTTTTTTTACAATTTCACTGATTTATTTTAATAGTAAAATTGTTTGAAAAGAATTTTTCCACAACAGAATGCAGTTATTTCGTTAGAATTCAATAAAATATTATGTTCCTCGTATAATATACGAATGAATGAATGGCAGATGAAGTATTGTTATTGCTCAGGTATATATACTAGCCTGTAATCAATGTGGAGATAACAAAGAGAGCCGCCCATTCTGCCCTTTTAATTGAGGTCCATATATTACCTGTAATCAATGCCGTAATACAAAAAAAACCCCGCTCGTTCAGTCTTTTAAATTAATTGATTTTTTCTTCCATTCTACAATAGTTCGTCAGTTAATCCATTCTCTTTTTTTATTTCACAAATGCGCCTTTTTTTTTTTACGTTTATTAAGTACGACATAATAACAATAATAGTTGATATTAATAATAATAACAATAATAGTTGATATTAATTCTAGTAATAATAATTCTAATAATAACGATAATAATAATAATAATAATCAATATTAATAATAGTAATTAATATTAATAGTAATAATTAACATTAATAATAATAATTAATATTAATAATAATAATAATAATGACAATAATAATAGTAATGATAGTATTTGGTGCAAGGAAATATCATTCTTTTAGTTTAGATTAATTGCATGGATGAATTGCTCAGTTACAAATTAAATAAAAATTGTATTAGTTAAATTATATAATAATGGCAATAAATAATAATAATAATTTGAAAAAATAGTAATAATTTGAAATATAATATAATAATTTTGAAAATTATCTAAATTAAAAGACGATAGTTTTGTAACAAATTTCATACTGTTTAATTTCCTATAACATTTATTGAATCAATGATAGAAGTTGATAGCTTTAAAGATTCAAATGAATGATAATAGTATCAAAGTGATATGAAGATAAACCATATGAATGATAATAGTATCATAGTGATGTAATTGAGGAAAAGAAAAATATTTTTTTAGCAAACCTGTTTATTGTTTGTTTATATTTGATCATAGCATTTTTTCCTCGTTTTGTTGATGTTTCCTCTAAATAATAATGAAATGTGATTCAACAGCTTCACGGAATGTAAGTCATTATTCATTTCCTGCATAGATTGCACCATTGAAATAATTCTACGGGATGAAATCACTTCCTGCATAAATTGCACTGTTGAAATATTTTACTTGTTACTCATGCTTGCATTAATTTCTGTCTGTGATATTTTCCATTATTTACATTCGTAAATATTTTTCTAATTTCTATGCATGCAGGAATATTCAATCTAGGTTTTTTGACTTCTGATAAAAGCAATGAATTCCAAAAAGCAAAGCGCAACATTAACTATTGGTAGAGTTTTTTTTTTTTTTTTTTTTTTTTTTTTTTGAAATCGATTTTGCTTCATGAAAGCGTCTATCAGAAGCAAAATATCAGGTACTGACGGAATGACGAACGATTGGTTACTGTTGAAAGAGTTGAAAGGTGCAGGAGTATTCAAACTAGGCACTTTTGTATTGCAAAGTGGCCAAAATACGCCGATCTACGTGGATCTACGTTTACTTTTCACGTCACCCAGAGTGTTTGTGAGTTTTTCTTTAATTTTTTGCTCTTTTCTACATTATAGGTTTACTCTTTAACATAGTTTAAACTAGTCATTATCATCATTTCAATGTGTAATTTTTGATTGCTGGAAAAGAAACTTATCCACTACAATCATATCAAGTTGCTTGCTTCACTTCATAGGAAAAACAGATTCACGTATTAAGTGCAGATTAATGAACAACTGTAAGTTAAGTAGTTAACATAAATGTTGAATTTCAATTACTTTGAAAAAGTGATACATCCGAATTCTCTGGAATTTAAAACATCAAGACTTGTAAAAATTCAACGAAAATTGCTTGAATTTTAGAGCCTAACAGCTGATTGTGCATGCAATTTGATGAAAGAGAAGAATTTGAAATTCGATTATATCGTCGGTGTACCATATGCAGCAATACCACTTTCGACGGTATGTTCTATTGGAAAAATATCTTTCTATCAATTTCTATTATGTCCGTATCGGATATAACAATTGATGTGATGACGAATGAATTTCTTTCACTATCATACTTTTTAAATGTATAACGCTGTTATTTTCATTAGATTATTGCTGATCGATTGGAAAAACCAATGTTGTTGAGGCGTAAGGAAGTAAAATCGTATGGGACAAAAATAAAATTAGAGGGCAACTATCAAATTGGGAAACGAGCTGTGATCATTGAAGATGTTGTAACTTCAGGTCATCTTTCATGTTCATTTATTTCAGAAATTTAAGAAAAAAAAAGTATTGATATTCATTAGCTAATTTTGATTAACTTAAACAATAATGAGTGGAAGAAGTAGAAAAAAAAAATGTTTTTTAAAATTATAAATCTTATTTATTTCAGGTAAAAGTATTTTGGAAACTGTTGTTACATTACGTAATGAAGGTTTGATCTGTGAAGATGCTATATGTGTATTTGATCGTGAACAAGGTGGTCCACAAAATTTGCGGGATGAAGGAATTACTCTACATAGGTTATCATTTGAAATTTTGAAGAATGCAATTACATCTTCATTTAACTTTAAATTTTTAATACAGTTTCATCTTTCGTCCTCTTCTTCTTAGACACAATAAATTGACCATTTGTAATATTTCCATTAAGTAACATTCAGTGAATTGATTTTCTACAATTGCAGCTTATTGGGAATGAACAAAGCGCTTGATTTTTTAATCGATATCGGCACCATTACTAAAAAAATTAAAGAAGATATACTATATCAATTAACACTTCCTCCACCACCAACCACTGGGAAAGTGTATCATACCATTGATTGGTCATTAATATCGCGAAGAAACTCTACACCAAATCCTTTCAATAAAAGATTATTAGAAATAATGAATAAGGTTAGTACTTTTTTAGTAAGCTCATTTTTTTAAATTTTGAATTTCAACAAATAATATTGAAAATTAGCTGGTTAGTTGTTTACGAAGATTATATTTGATATTTTTAAAAATGCAGCTCTTTTCGGATGCTTTTCAACATTAATAAATATGCAAGAAAATATTTCCTTTTACGAAATGGTGGTAGAGAAGGTGGAAGATCCACTTGATTAGGATTTCCAGGAAGAATTTATATCGATGCATCTTTGGAAGTAGATCTTTATTTCCAGAAAAAAACATGCTTGTGCATAGCAATTGACAACACTAAATGTGAGGAGATCATGCAAATTGTTGCAATGACTGCCGGTTATATCTGCGCCGTGAAGTTACATGCTGATGTAATTGAGGATTTCAATGATGCTTTCGTGCGTGAACTTACATCATTGGCTGATAATCTTGATTTCATCATTTTTGAAGATAGGTTTGATAATGTTCTTAATTTTTTATAATAAAATTATTGGAACATAATAAATATACACTTAGAAGACATTTTGCTCCATTATTAGCATCGTAAATGTTGCAATATAAGAATAAATTTATGAATAAAGTTTTAAGATGTTTGTTTATATTTAATTGATAACAGAGATGTATTTAACTGATCAAATTTTCTTGTTTTTAGAAAGTTTGCTGATACTGGCTACACGACAAGTTTGCAGCTTACAAAAGGACCGTTCAAAATAGCATCTTGGGCACAAATTGTCTCTGTGCATGCTCTTTCTGGAGAATCCGTTTTAGATGTCATCAGAAAAGTTTGCATTTATTGCATTTTACTAAAAAGCAATATTTGTGTGGTTTATTTTTAAAAATGGGAACATTCCTAGTTTAATATTCGAAAAAAGTCTTGTCTCTTTTATCTAAGCCAAAGCTAAACTTCTTTCTCATCCTAATATCACGTTCAGAATTCAGACATAATTCATTTTTTACTATCCACTTAGCGTCATCGTGGTAGCATGAATAGTTTTGTAATCAAATTTTTTTGACAGTATGTGCGTATTTACTTAATGCGTATTTCTGTTTTACGTATTTAAGCTAAATTTAATAGCTTTTTTACCTCTGAGATATTGTAGAATTAGTTAAACTTTAGTATAAAATCACTTTCTTCAGATCGTTAATCAACCCAAGACAAGACTTGCTGGTTGTTTGTTGGTTGTGGAAATGAGTTCTAAAACTCTCATTAATTCGAAACAGTATTTGAACGGTAGGCAATTAACATAATAACTGTAGTCGGAAAAATGAAGTTATTCGATCATTTTCGCCCTTAGCGAAATATGCCTGCTTATTTGGGTAGTGTGCTTGAAGCACTATAAAATAGACAGCACCTTTGTTAAAAGAATTTACTTTTTGTAAAATCTGTAATGAATAAAATAATGATATATTTAAAATAATATTGTTTTATAACTATTATGAAAAATTGCTACTCCATTGTAATAGAATCGTCTTTGTAATAGATTGGCTAAAGTGAGTTGTAGAATTCCAATTTGTATCAAAATTTCAAAAAATTTATTTGTTTTTCAGATGCATTGGAGTTAGCAAAAAATAATCGTGATATTGTTAGCGGGTTCATTTGTCAAAAACGTTGCGCCAATATACCTGATTTTCTCTACTGGACTGCAGGTATTGAATAAGAACTATTTTTATCGTAGCCACTTTTGGATTACGTTTATTAAGGCCCGTTTGTGCTTGTTCCTTTGTTTATTAAATATTTAGTTAAAAAATGAGCCTGTTCAAATTGTTTTTAAGCATAAAAATATATGGATAAAAGAAAGAACTTTAACTTCTGATTAAAAAACTTTTTTTAAAAATATTTGTTGGTGAAAATTATAACGTCTGATAAAGTAAATGCTGTTACAGGTGTTCATATGGACGCAATGAACGATGGAATTGGTCAGAACTGGCGTACAATCGCGAATGCAATAACTGTAGATGGAAACGATATAGTAATAGTGGGACGAGCAATTACTCGTGCATCTGATATCAATACTCAAATCCGTCGATATCGTGATGCTTCATGGGAATCATATATTAACAGACAGCAGAATCATTGAAAAAAATTTTGCGAATATTTTGCACTATTCTATGATTTATTAAATAGGAACAACAATTAGTTTAGTTAAAGAAGCAGAAATATGTATTGGAGCGAATAAAAAGTGCAAAGAATATTTTTAAAACAGTTGTCTCTGTAATTATACAAAGGAAGTGTTTTTATGAGCTAATGAATTATCGTACGATATTACGAACTTTCTGAATATTTTGTTTTATGTAAAACTTGTTTATTTTTCTGTTAGATTAGAAATTTTCGATCAAATCCAGCATTTTTTTGAGCAATGAAATTGAATTCAGGCTTACGTACTTTGCAGCTGGATTGTTGTTGCATCTTTTACTCTTCTACATATCATATATTCTTTCTTATCAAGCATTTGTGGCTATTTCATTTGTTTGACTACATTAGTTGTCCAATGTCCAAAACATATTTTTTAAATCTAGCAAAGTATTTCATAAAGATTCTAAATGCTTGCAGTGACATTTTTGTTTTACCTCACACTTTTATATCATAGGATAATTTGCAGATGCAGAATTAATTCAAGATTTCTGCCATTCTGACAAGATCTGAATATTTTTCTTTGATTAGTGTTATCTAGTCCAAAAAAAAAAAGCACTACTCAGGTGAGATAGAGCAATTAAATAATTCGAAGTGGACAAAGTAAAATTGTGCCTATTGAGGATGTGGTATTCTATATATGTGAAATTAAGTTTTTAACTAACTAGTATAGTTGGATATAGTTGGATTCTGCTCAGATTCACACTTTTTTGCGAACAAATGGATAATTTTGGTTTATAAAAAGATTTATAAACAGGTTGGTATCGTCTTTATAGATAGCGAGACTTATTGGTTATTTTTTTCAGTAGTATAGTTTGAAAGTTTTCCTCTCAGCTGTATCATTGTTTAAGTTAAATTTTTCATGATAATTTTATTTTACAGTACTTTTTAAAGTATATGTATTCATACTATGTAAAGCGGTCAAACAAAAGTGAAAATGAAAGGACGTTTATTATTTGTTTAATTTTTATTTTCAGGTTTTTCGAAAAAATTACACAACCGATCACTTTAATTTGTGTATCAGTGAATGTAAATTCTTGAATAAAAGACTGCCGATTTTAACAAAACTCATTGTTAGCAGTTAAGGTCATTGCTATATCGGTCACTTTTCGTGCTGCTCATTAATGGATTAATGAAAATTGGTTATGCGTGGACTAATGAATTTTGCTAATGAATCTAGCGCTATTGAGGAAGCTTCAGATCAGGAAATAATAAGCGTAACAGGAACTGTTATCAGTAGTGAGCTAAATCCTAGCTTGGTAAATTTCAACTGAAATATGAAATAAGTTTCCTGTTTCACGGAAAAAAATAAAAATTTTTTGAAAAATGAAATAATTATTAAAAAAGATTGCGTAATTCTTCCAGTCAACATAATCATGTGACAGTGTTTCAATGAAAAATTAAAAAAGAAGGCGGCATTTTGATGATTGCATATGATTACTTACATCAAAAAAGCCGTGTTATATTGCGGAACATTTTTTTTGCAGAGAGATAAAAGCAAAGAGGAATTGCAGAAAGAATCATTTACAAGCCTAGGTATATTGAGGCTTTTTAAATCCACGTTATCTAAAACCTCAGCAATTCTTTTTTTCACTTACCTCATTTTAACCAAATATGAGAAAAAAATAAATCGATGCAATGAAAATTGTCGACTGAAAAAGATTTTGATTTTTCCTCGACGAAGAAAATTAGTAAGACTTTTTTTTCACTCTGTACTAAAATGTACGGTATTTTTTCTCCTATGGAAACTAATGAAAGCGAAAAGCAATCATAGCAAATTATAACTCTGTTTTAATGTCAGATTAAAATTTTAAGAATTTTAAAGAAGATAATAATAAAGACGAAAAATGCGTGCAGAATCACGACCACAATCTCGATCACATGAAATCACAGTCAAAGAGTCATGAAAAATCAGAAAGGATTCCGCATAAAGCAAGAAAGCCTAATTGTTGTTGGTGCTGCAAATTTTGCATGCTACTTTTGAAGGTTCAATTTTATAATTCTTCTTGCAAAATCATTTACATACGACGACGTTTGTTTACATCATTAATTTCAATTAAATTATTTTCATTTCGCAGTGTACTGGTATAATTTGTTACGTGCTTTGTTGTCCACCAATACCAGAAATGATTACTCGGAAGTTAGCATTTCATCCATTAAAAAAAGGAAAAACATATGTCATATGCGGAAAAGATACGGATAATAATCTGGTACGAACCAATAATGCCAAAAAGGTAATTGTATTCAAATCGAAAGCATCGAAAAAAAACCACTGCTTTTGAAAAATATATGAAAAATTAAAATATTTCTTAATCATAGCATAATGGAGTATTTTTCCAGAAGTTTTTAACTAGAACATTTCGAAATTTTTTCCAGGCATCTAAATTGACATCGTTGAAGCTTGAAGTACATCATGTCGTTGAAGAGACACCCATTTCAGTAGAAAATGTTGCAACGTCAGTGATTAAAACAACTCGTGGCTCATATCTACCAATTTTGAGGATTAGTCGTAGTTTTTCAAGTGACCAATCAATCAAAGATTTGGTAGGATGCTATGGCAGAATCTTTGAAATTTCTAAATCCTATTGACTTAAAAAGACTTCTGAAACGGCTAAACTAACAGAAACTAGCACGAAAATTCTTCTTTACATGATTTTTGATGTTACTTTTTTTTTCCTTATTTTGCTTATGAACTAGTTGGATCAATGATCATCTGCCGTTCGTCCGTCCGCTAATATTAAATTAACAATGTTCATTCTAATTCAAACTTCAATCCCTTCATTCAGTCAAGACGAATTTCTAATGAAATTTTCGGCAAAAGTTTCCATTCTTTTTTTAAGCAGACATCTTTTAGGTTATACTATTTTCGCAACCAAACAGCTCTGATTTGGGATGTTATTTTCAATCACATGGATTAACTTTTAGGTATGCAAATCTTCATTAATTAGAAGTTAGCATAGCAATTACGCTTTTGAAATATCCGCATTCTTGAGTTGCAATAGGAAATCTAATATCTTGCTGATTCGAAATATAGTAACTCTATAAAATAGAATGCACATAATAATGGATTTGCAATTTTGGCCTAATTTTGCAAGTTCCATGGAAGCTAATTAGCAGAAAATAAAATTAATGACAAAACACTGCCACATCGAATTTCATCTCCATGCTCATTACTCAACCATGTAAGAAAGTATTGTTGTGCTGAATATCCATGTCTGAAGAAGCTGAAGAAATTTTAATCACATTACAGGAAAATTTCTAAATTATTGAAAGCTGACTTGTATGCTTATGATTATTCCGGATACGGTATTAGTACTGGTAGCCCATCGGAAAAAAATATTTATGCTGATATTGAAGCTGCTTACAAATATATTTCTGAATCTCAAGGACCACATGTTCGAGTATGTCCTGAATTTATAGATAATCATCACTTATCAGTAGAGTTAGCAGATAGTGAAGCTTATCAGAATTCAATGGAAATTACGGAGTGAAAAAGTGCTAATATTATTTTCATCGATTAATGAAATGAAATAGTAGATAAATAGGCATAGCACGAATTAAAAACAGATAAAAAAGAAGTTGGAAAGATAAATGAAAATACTTTTAGGACTTCGTAATGAACTTATTTATAACCTGAAAAATATAGATGAATCAGCAAACTATTTTGAAATAATTATCTAAGAATTAATTGGTAAAAATAGGTAAATAAATTGTAGTCAAGGGTTAATGGGTAATCAGCTAAGTAGTTTCCAGATTGTATTACTTGGTTACAGCATTGGTACAGTAGCAACAATTTATATGGCTTCAAAGCATCCACCGAATCTTTGTGGAGTAGTACTTCTTGCGCCACTTGCATCTGCCCTTAGATTGTATATAAAAACTAATCGAAGTTGTTGCATGGATCGATTTTTAAGGTGTCTTTTCGATTTTCAACTAGAAAATTTGAAATTAGCATTATTAAGTTGTATAAGAATTTCAAAAGACTGTAAGAAGTTTTAGGTTCTATTTTCTTTTCAAATTAAATTTTATTTCGGAAGTTTCTACAAACTAGTTCTTTTTTTTGAACTAAATTTGATTTTAAATATTCATATTATATTATTAAAAAAAATATTCAAGTTTTTATTGTATTCATTGACTTATTCCATTTCAACTCATTTTATTTTATTATTTCAAGTTACGACAGAGCTCCGGAAATAAATGTTCCTGTATTAATTTGTCACGGTTGTATGGATAATGTTATACCGAAAAGTCATAGTGAAATACTGGTGGAACGATTCCCGCGTGCTGTAAAACCATTCTATGTAGAACACGCCAACCATTTGACCATATTTTCTAAGCGGAATCTCTCTGTATTCTTTCGAATTCATTATTTTTTATTCCATGAAACTGATGCATTGGAAGTTTAGGTTTTGTGTAATTAATTCCATTTAATAATGTTTAAATTTCTTTTAGAAATTTGTGAGAGAGGCAAATTTCCTTCATTGATAAAATGTATTGATTTAGCATATTGTAAGGACAAACTTAGTGAAATGATTTGATGTAATGGTAAGACGAATCAGGAATTAGGCTAAACTTTTCTAGATATAACTTGAATAGAGGATGGTATGATAATTCTATTCAAATTTACCGCTATTTTTCCACTTCCAGCATGAATATCAAATCATTGTGATTGAAATTTCAGACTAAAGGAGAACTTTTTTTCATAAAATTCCCTAATTATAATTACTTACATGTTGTTTTACCTATGATCTAATGATGTGATTGTCTAAATGAGTGAAATATTGACTGTGATCAAATGTGCGACAAACAGTGACTATAAATTTTGAAATGAGTCAAAATTAAACAAAATTTATAAAATTGCGTTTACATTTGCATCATGTTATGACAAGGTCAATAAGAAGTTTTAAAATGCAAAAGACTGATGAAAAGTTTTTAACCTTGAATCAATATAAAATGAATCTATGGAAGCGAACAAGCTGGCATACTCATTTTAAACCTTTCTGACCAATTATTACTATTGAATTGCCAACTTAACAATCAAAATTCAATTACTATTCTGAGCGATTTAAAAAAAAGATCCTCACTTCTTTTTTTTTGATTTTCAAAAAATTCAATTTTTGTTGGATTAACAGAGTGAATGGAGACAATAAAGTAGCTAATACCTGATATGGAAGTGTTTTGACGGATTCAGGAAATCTCGATGATTTCTTTCAATTTTTTAAAATTGAAATTTGTGCAAGAAATTTTCATGCAAACCAATTTCAAGAAAACCTTGAAAATTCCAGTTTTTTTTACAATGAAATGCTTTTTGACCTAAATTTTTCCAATAAGCCTTTTGTCAAATGTTCATTTATGGATAAATGCATTTAAAAGTTCTTCACTATGCCTAAATCGGTTGTTTGCAAATCGTTTCTTCCTCATTTCCTCAACTCTAATAATTTTGGTTATTTTTTAAAATATTTTTCAATTGTTACATCCTTCAGAAACTTCAATGCACACAAAAAAGCTTTTAATTATTATTGTCATTAAATTAGCAGCAGTTATTACTGGACAAGTTTGGCCTTCTTACGAAACATACAATCCTTTTCATAATTCAAATCCATATCAAGGTTCATGTTTAAAAATTTCTTTCTACAAATTAATTCATTTAATTCTCTTTTTTTAGGAAATTCAAAACACACATTTAGAAATCTTGCGAACATTGCATTGACATCATGTACATTAAGTTATTTTCAATGAAATCATTTTTTGTAAAAGTAAAATTTGAAAAACTCTTCGAAAATTTTTCAGATTATAATAAAATTACTCCTATAGCTTTTTAAATAATTTAAATCAAAAATACATTGTGAATGAATCTCACTGTTTAAATTTATGCTTATATGAACAAATATGCAAATATTGGATTAATAACATTTTAGCTGGGATTTAAAAATTTTTGATAATAGGATTAGAATATGGTGGAGGATGCAAGAGCTTTGTAATGACCCAAATACCGTGTCGACAGCGCCTTGGTCAGTGGAATCTGTATCCGGACTATCAATGGCAAAATTACAATACAAGACCGTATAGCGGTATTAAACTTTGATTCGTAGTTTTTTGATGAATTTCGAAAAAAATAAAAGTTGTTTTGAACTAGCTCAAGATACTTTTGAAATTCAAGATTGCTAAAAATTTCCAATAACACTATGGCTTGAATAATTCCAAAAAATTTATTTTTATTGCAGGGATAATGCCACAAACTTTCGTACCATATGATAGTGGTATTACAATACCGCGAAGCACCGGGCTAAATTTAATGGATTTACTGAACGGTGGTGTTATCCTAAACAGTCCAGAAGCAATACCATTAGGTAACACAGCTCTAACTCCAAGATTACAAGGAGCCAATATTCTAAATGACAAGAATAGATTCACGGTACAATAATTTAAATTATAAATTAATGCCAACTATCAAATATTTTTCCCGTTATTGTGTCAGTGTTTCAGTAAAATTATCACTTAAGACAGGAGCTTGATTTCTCTAGTGGTGGGCTAAACCGATCTTTCCGAGATATTTCTAATTCTTTTCGTACATCGTCCAATCATTAACAACTAGCTAGAGTCGAAATTAGAGTCGAGATTTTACAATAACATTCAAAGTTAATTCATTTCGTAATTTTTTGCCGTGCGAAAATCGATTTGAAATTTTTGAAATCGAAATGAAAAAATTGTGAGCTGCTGTAAAATTTCAGGCCAATGGTTGTTCCTATGATACAAATAGTAGTAAGTGTGTCGACAATTTTAATCTTTGCAAAGGAAAATGCAAAAATTTTGGTGATGGCTTAACAAATGACTGCAGATGTGTGCCGGATGACCTACTAACCATTTTAGGATTACCTCAGATTTGGAAATAATTGCAAAATTAATTGCACTTTATTAATTTTTTGCACAAAAAAAAATTAATTGCACAAAATTAATTGCAATTTATTGCTATCTGACCAAAGTGACATAAATGACATCAAGAGACACATGTATCATTATCATCGTGATATAATTTGAATTTTAGAAAGATGCCTTTGTTTATTTACAGTAAGAAAAAAAGTAGAATTTCAAACTCAATGGTCATTTATGGAAAGAGGAGCAAAAGAAATGTACTACGTTCGATTTTTAAATTTTTCATGGGAATATTTAAAATTTATAATTTTTTTTTATTTGATTGCTTTCTTTGGCTCATTAAAAGTGAGATTTATGAATTTCATTTTTTAATTTATCAATTTTAAAACACTAAGCATTTTATTGAATACTATCCCTCAAATCATTCTTCAAGATTTTATTTCAAAATAACTGCATATTTTCAAGCGTTTCAAAAAAAAGAAAAAAATTCAAAGGATTAAATTTAATGAGGTAAAATATTTTGCCATGGAATGAGACAGTATTGAATTTTGTTCTTTTGGTGTCTTCATAATATCTTCCTGTTAAAGATTTCAAATATATTTAATGTGATAAATTCATTCTCGAATCGATTATAATACAACGAATTCATTCGTGCTTTGATTTTTTAAAAATTTTACTGTCTATTTTCAATTATTAATAAAAGGACTTTTAAATTTTGTTTACGATTGCTTCTATTTGCTTAGATCTATCAGTTGGAAAAACAGAAGTAGAGAAAAAATACCTGAAATATCTGAGCTGAACCAAAATTTTTTAAATCTCTTCAAAGCTATGCAATTGTTTTTTAAGTCGCTTAAAATTAGCATAATTTATATTTCAGCCAAAAGTATTCTTCAGCTAAAGTGAAAACAATTTGAAATGAAATTTAAAACAAAAAATAAAATTTGTAATAATCAATAATCAATCGAAGCAGTCGTTAAAATAAAGAATTAATAAGCAGTTAAATGTTATTATTGTTACATTCTCAATCCAGAAATCAGATCAAGATTTACCATTTGAGTTGTGAAATGAACGAACGAACAAATCGGAGCAATTACAGAAAAAATGTAACTAACATTACTGATCATGTTAGCACTTCGTTTTAAATGAATTTTTTTTTTCTTCCGAGCATTTTTTTTTTACAAAATAAAAATAGAAAGCATAAAATTTTTAATTCATTGCATTGATTATTAGATTTTGATTCGAAAAAGTACTACAGAAAAAGGTTCGACGGTAAAAAACAGGAAATGGTTCGGTGAATGTGTTATGTAACAACCGAAACTATTGCCAACAATACATTGCCAACCGCTTCCGTATTTACTGTCAAATGTTTCTTTCAGTAATTTAGCTACTGCTTGTAAGTTATAATTTTTCATTTCAATTTGTTCCTTCACCAATTTTTGCGCAAAATCCGCTTCCTCTTGATTCATTTCAACACTCTGCAAGCTTATAAGGCTATTTTGCAGCTTTTAAAAATTCATTAGAAGTGACAGTTAGGCATTAGCTACGTATTTTTGAATATCTGCGATCAATTGATTGATTACCAGATAGGAAATTGTAGTTGAAAATATTTAAGTGACTAGTGATATAAATTTTCAATGAATTTTTTTTTTTTTATTGACCCGAAAACTTCGCAAATGATCAAAAAATGCTACAAATAATAGGTGGGAACAAAGAGAGAGAAAGAGAGAGGAAGAGAGAGGGAGAGAGAGAGAGGGAATAAAATAAATATTACAAATTTAATTAATTAAATATATAGATAAAAGTGCTTACGCGATTCATTTCTCGTTCTTTTGCGTTATTTTCTTTTTACACTTTGTTGCGTCTATTCAACCATTCACAAAAACAACAATATGAGAAATGAAATTAAAAATACACATTGAATTCATTTCTTAATTTAATCAAAGTATTAAATAGAAATGATTTACTTCTTACTTTACTTTTCATTTGCATTTCCTTCTTTTTACTTAGAATAATTTCACCATTTCATTTTAATTTTGATTTTGAGATATTTCATTTTGATCAATGATATATGCCATACAATAGTTAAATATGCCAACTTTTCAACATCGAGATTCCCGTGTGATATCACTTATGATAATTGGCAAATTTCATGCTTATACAAATGCAGTATTTGACATTTATTCCAATGCATTATTACATCAAATGGATCCGAAAAAAAAATATTATGTGAAAAGGAAATGGCAGTAAGAAAAACTGAGGATAAATTTACAAAGCAGAAGTCATCGTATGGCAATTAATTTCTCACTCATTCAGTCTCTTTCTCTCTCTCGCTTCTTCTCTCTTTTTCTCTCTGTTTGAATATTTCAATAATTTTAACGAAACCGATCAATCATTTCTAAATTTGAATTTAATCCTTGAAAAATTTGTAAACTTTCATTAGGATTTTAATCATTTTGAATTTTATTTTATTTATTCTATTTCTTTATTTAATCATCAAATTGGAGGAAATTTTTGATCTAGAAAAAAACTTCCAGGAAAATCAAATACAAAAATGGTATAAAGAGAAAATTAGATCTATCGATGAAAAATTTTTAAATTGCAAAAGAAATTTCAAATTTTCTCTTTTCATGATCAAACTAAACATGATAAGTTTGATTATTTTCTGATTCAGGAATAGATCGATGAAAGGTCATTTTAGTATCGGAAGCACGACTCTCTGCGTAAATCCCACAAACTAACATACAATGCGTATAGGAGTAAAACAAATTTGAATTTCCACCGCATCCTGACCACCAGCTGAAATTTTTAACGAATTTTCAAACTTATCTATAATATTTGAAATTTGATATTCTTGAGCTTCTCAAGGAAATTTTAGAAATTTTTTTTTTCAAATATATTTCATGCTGTCATAATATTTCAGTTTTTCCAGTCCTCATTATATCATGAAATTTATAAACTGTGTAAATCATTTAAATCTAACTATTCGTTTAGTAAGTTATTGATGTGCCAATAAAGACCACTGAATTCCTAGCATTGCTTAAGCAATAAATAGATGAGGGAAAACATTCCAAGGTATAAAAAGATAAAATATTGAATTTGCAAAAATTTTATAAATACCTGCAGATACACTGCCGTATTTGTGAATCAAAATGCCAGCGTTCAAATTTACCATCACAAGTCCCAGGATCATATGGCTGAACACATCGTCTTCCGGGGTCATCTAGAGATTCATATCTGCATGTCCGTCTGCATTCTGCAATATAGTATCAATCAAGCAAAATCATTAATGAGTTTTTGAGATCCAAAAATGCACAAACCGATCCATATTTTATCGTTTATGATTTTACATATATTGCCAACAAATAATTATTTTTTTCCAAAACAGAGAAAAATTTCTAGAAACCGAAATCTTTCGATTAATTTCACTAAACTTAAAAAGAATTTTAAATTCAAATGGTGACAATGATAAATAAAATGAAGTGAATTTTATTGGAATCTCTGACAAAATTAAGATAATTGAACATTTTTTTTTAATACTTCAACCGCTGGCAACATACATTTTCTGTAAAAAAAACTTTAAAACAAAAAATTATTAAAGAGAAATTGAGATAATTAATTTTCATATTATTTTCATGGCCAATTAATAAATTTAAGTGACGGTGATTTTGTTACAATTTCCAGAAGTTCGGATGAATCAGAAAAAAAGCTACTACAAACTAATAATCGATCATAGATCAGTGCCATATGATTCTGTCATGTGGAAAATTTTCTGCATCATCAAAGATTGCAACTATTTACAATCTGCAGCAGCATTCGTTGGTTCTGTGGATTATTCCATATTGAAGCTTAAAAAGATACCTTCAAATGAATCAAAACGATTTCCATTTCCATCACAACCACCATAATGGAACTCTCGACATCGATGTGAGTATCGATCATAGTACCATTTTATTGTGAATCCACGGTCTTCACAAATACCTCTATCAGGATATTCATTGCATCGAGCATTTTCCAACATCTCCTGACCATTGATATATTTTATCAGTATTACTACCACAATACTTTTGAGTATTATTTCCTGCTTGCTGTTATAAATAGGCATTTCCTGAAATACAACACTTTAATTTAGATTTTAAAACAAATTTTCAGCCTGACATTAAAAATTTAAGAAGAGAAAAAAATTAAAGATCAAGCGTAAATGATGCATCTGTCCATCTGTCTATCGGACATAAATGAACAAGTGTACCATCGCAATCTTAAAGCAATTCATTAAGTGCTTTCAATCTCAAACTTTTATAAAGAAAATCCTAGAATTTTAAAGGGCATAGAAGTGAAATACCTAAGTTTTAAGATGAAAGCAGAAGAAGGGACAAAATGATAGTAAGGAACAGAAACAAAAAAACTTTGGGACCAGATGTGTATAAAATTATAATTCAATTTATATTTTCAATTTTTTTCTGTTCAGAACAAGATAAAAGGGAAACCAAGAAGAATTCTGAAAGTCCTTTTTAATTTTATAAGTTCAAGTACAAATAATACCAATCAACTACCGTAATCTGCTTTAAATTATCATTACTGTTGTCAGACAAACTGAAAAATTGCGACAACTCATCTTTCCTTCTTTTCGATCGGTAAATCTAGCATTGAATTGATATATATCCTACTTTTTGCAAGCTTAAAATTTAAATGAGATATATAAATGATTTTTAAGTAAAATGATTTTTTCACTGATAAAAATTGTCGTCAAGTTCATAAAGTTTTTTTGCAGGTAATTAAGCTAACATTTGATTTGCCATCTAAAACTTCATAAAGTCTAAATTGCCATAAATAATCTTTAATTAATTTATTTTTTAAATTAATTTTTTCATTAATATGTTGGATGAAAATACAACTTCCGTGAACGCTGATGAGGGATTCCTGAAAAAACAAAAAAAAAAAAAACGAATATTCAGACAATTCTATGATCAAAACTAAATTGAGAAATTTAGAAAAGAAGCACTTTTTCAATTTTATTCAACAAACGATATATTGCTGTCCGAAATGAAATAATCAAATTTAGTACAGCATACAGTCTTGAAAAAGAAGAGCAAAACATACTTATGCGGAATGTTATGCGGAATGTTATGCGGAAAGTTATGCGGAAAGTTCGCTACAAAAATTCAGATTATTCACAAGCAAAATTCGGACAAAGAAAATTAGAAATTATTTGGAGACTTTTTGAATCTTCCAAGAGTTATTTAGCACAGAAGATTGTACTAATTGTAACAAATTTCAGTAAAAGAAAATCAATGTCTGAAAAAAATAAAAATTCTGCAAAAGAAAAAAGAAAGAAAGGAGTTAGGAAAAAAATGAAGAAATTTGTATTTCTGAAAAATGGCTCTGCCCGATATGTTGCGGTTTACAATTACAGAACAGCTGCTGATTTTTCGTCCATCTTAGATCTTATCAGTACTTATCAGTGCTTTTGGTCCACTATTATTTGCAAAGTGATAAATACATCACTGCTTTCTGCAAATTTTTAAATTAAATGCTGCAAATGTCACATGACATTTAAAGTATGAAAAGAGCACCAAAAAATTCTTCTACCAATTAATGTTTAATTAATTAATTAAATTTAATTAATTAATACGACACAATGATAATCCTAATTCGATAAATGTATCACACAGAATTCTTATCAACACAGAAACTTTTAAGCCATAACTTCTTTCATAAGTTTAGAAATAAAAATCAAAATATATTTTGTTATATGGAATAATGACAAAAGCATTGTTACATTTAGATAGTTTGTAAATCATTTTTCACATCTAAAATCTTGTTACTTCAAAATTGATGAAAATAAGATATTCAAAGATGCTTTGAAATTCCAACTTTGTTAGGTACACAAGATGAAACGAAGCCGCATATCAGTAATCGTAAATTTTAAATACCTTCCATTAATTTTTGCTTACAGTAATGCAACCTATCATTTAACACTAATGTAATATTAACATTTTGCATTTGCAAAGTTCGCAACTATGAAAAACATTAAATACTCTCATCTTTTTGTTTGTTCGATTATACTTGGTTGAATACAAAAAATTATAGATAAGTCATTCAATGTTCAGTAATGTTTTAAGTTTTCATTTTTTTACAAATTTTAGGTTTAAATTTTTGACGTAAAACTTGCTCTCTTTTCGTTATAGGTTGAACCCAGAACTACTCAATTCAAAAAGAGCACCAATGCAGTTTAGACCTTCGTTCCGATGCTGTCAACATTATTCAGATTCAATCATAATCAACAGCGATATTAATGCTCCCCGCTCCTCAAACTCTGACCGCCTTTTAGGACATATAAATGTGCCTACTGAATTACTTTCCCTGTAGATACTACAGGAAAATATTAGGTGTCCGCCTTTGCTGACGAAAAAAAAAATTCTGGTCATTTAACTTTCTGGTATTCCGAAATTTTGGAGTCAATAGGCTATGCCAGAACATTTAATAATGAGATTTTTATTCTTCTACTGCTCCTGATATATTATAACACAATAAGCCTGAGGGAATTTATAAAATATAAACAGAATTACTCAATAACGGATATTTTACGTTGAAATTGGGAGTACAATAACATGAATGAAGTTATCAAGATATGAAAGATTCTGAACCATCCAAATAAGAGGGGTTGTTGGGGGTATTTTAATACCATGAGAGATTACAGGTGATTGAGCCGCAATATTTACAGCTTTCAATGCATCAGCAATAGTACGTGCTCGATCTGATTCGTCAAAAGGCGTAATTAGCGGTTGTTGAAAAGAATAATCGATCTAAAAAAATGAAATTTGTGGTCAAATAATCAAATTCAAAAAGTGATAAGAAAACATTTTATTAAACTGTAGGGCATCAAAAAATAAACACAGCTAACTCGATTTTCTTATCAGTAATACTAACAAACTAGAATTGTAAATTTTAAGATGCTCTCCACAATTTTATGCTCTCTATAATTCAATAAACTTCCAGCTTAGCTGAACGCTTTTCAGTCTTCACTTACAGATAAACTAGCAAGCAAATTGCCATTGGAAAAGTAAGCTAGTTCAAAATATGTAAAAAAAAAATCAATACTACCTGATAAATGCGAATAGGAACATGCAACATAGGTTCATTTTCACTAGCTTCCATTAGTTTCTTATTTACAGCCCAAAATTCATCAAATTTGTCTGCAATGAAGCAATATATTCCAGTAAATGACTCTGATGAACACGCCATAAAGTAATCAAACAATCAATCTCACAATCCAAATCACTCCCTGATTCCACTAACATATTTCTAGCTTTCTTTCATTATTCGTAAGCATTAAACGTTTAAGAAGAAAAGCAAACAGTAAAACAAAGTTTATATACTAAGAACAACAAACCATGCAGTATACTACTCCATAACAGCCGATGTTCATCAACTTTCATTGAATTGACCACTCTACCTTTGTGCTTCAGTTGATCAGCTTCCTTAACTGACTGAATGTACGAGCTTTCTAAGTCATTGCCTCTGAATCGCATCACTTCTTTCGGGGAGTCCTGACGTAAGCCCAAGAAGTGATTATCAACAATACATTTTCTTTCGCTAATTAATATGAATTTTATGTTTTTAGTACAAAGAATTTAATTATTACAGAGATCGAAATATGGAGATATTAGTAAGAGCTAGGATTACCATAAAAAGAATCTCCTAGAAGTGCAAAGAAGGTTACGAACTTTGGTTTTCAGCACAACAGTCCACGGTAAGAGATCATCCGTTTTTAATAAATCAAATAAAACACCGACTGGATAATGCCTAAAATGATAAACATGAATTGCAATCTTTAAAGTCTCCGAAATTTGTATTTTGTTCTAAATAGCTTTAAAGTAAACCTTACCGAAATGAATGAATTATGATTTAAAAATTAAAAAAGAGAAGAGGAAAATGAGCAAGCACCATTTCAATGGCTTAGTGTTGTATCGTAACCATACTGAATCTGCATCAAAATGATCAACAACAGCCACAAAATACTGTAACACCCGTGGTAAAATAACAGGAAAATAACTCATACTTGGAACCATAATCTGAAAAGAACTTTGGAAAATTCTCTAATCCTGAATAAGAAAATAAAAATAATAAGATTGTATTAATAGTAAAAATGATAACTGCTTGATCTAGTGTGTGGTACCATACATAAAATTGAATAATTATGCAATTTTCTAGCTACTCTTTTATTACTTTTCTATCGCATGTACTGTAGCTATAACAAAAAAAGAAAACTATTCGCTGTAATGGAGTATAATTACATCTTAAAATATGAAATGTACTATAAATATACAGTTATAAGAAAAAGAGTAGATAATGTCAATAAGGCAAGAAATGTTTGTTCTATTTCAAATGAAATTTTGAAATCCAAAAGAAAACTAACACAGAATGGTTTAGCTGAACATTGAATGAAATCCAGCTTATCAAGAACAAATTGCACCGGAATACGTCCATCCCATAATTTCCGGGTAACTTCGTAATCCTGTATCATTTGTCTTGCGGTAATGATATATCAAACGATCGATGAAATTAGATAAAGAAAGTAACTGAACCAATTAAGTTTTTCCAGTTAATCTTTGTACATATCCGGAATCAGTATACTTTTCTTTTTTCCTAAATCTACGACATCCATATATTGATTAATTCAATCGATTTAACCTGAAACAAATCTTTTTAAGTTATGCATTTAAAGTAAAAACAAATAGCTCGCTAAGAATTCCCAAGTGTAGAACAACACAATATAGAATACAACCATTATAACACAACCTCAAGGTTAGTTTATAGTTAAGCCAACAGATGTCACATACTACAGGTCATGCAACATTCATGCAACACATGCCAAATAGGTCACGCAAAATTCACGTAACATATACCAAAGACTAAATGAGAACACATTTGCTAGTGTATTATGTCACCATGAATGGGGTTATGATGCAAATGTTTATCCGGCTAATTTCTTACTGCAACATGAAATTCCATGAATCTATGGCAGCTTTTTTTTTTTGACGAAATTAAAAATTTTAATAAATTTCAAATTAAACTTAATTAAAGTTAATCAGAAAATGATAACAATCAGGTAAATTTTACATGTCATTTTCATATTTAATTATCCAGATACAAACCTCTTGTATGACAGCAAACAAAATACAAATTGAATTTTGCTTAAAAAAAAAAACTAGCCAAGTTGTTAGAACAATTTGATCATTTCATTCAGTTATTTTAATCTTTTTATTTTTCAATTTTCTCATAACAAATTTCTTAATAATCACTCTTACTTTTCATTCATAATTCACAATGTTGAAATTTATTTAAATCTTAATTTCTATTGATTTGTTACCCTTTATGTAAGAAATTCAAAAGAAAAAAAAAAAAAAAAAAAAAAAAAACTAAAATGCTGCCTAAAACTTTTACTTCTTTATCCTACAGTTGTGTATATGTGTGTCTGTATATTTATGTGTGTGTGTGTGTGTGTGTGTGTGTGTGTGTGTGTGTATGTGTATGTGTATGCATGTCTAGATGAAATGAATGTGAAAGAAGCATTTGGTGGAATAACGAGATTGTGGCTATGTTTTTAGAGGTTTCTAAGTGAATAACAGGCTATAATACAAATGTTTGGAAATATTACAGCATAGCAAAACATTGAAATGTACAACGCATAAATTTGCCACAAATTGATTCAACTTTCTTACATATATTTTTAATCAATTAAAAAAAGAAAAAGAGTGAATTAATTAAAATAAGCCAAATTTATTCTTCAAATTTGATCTTTTTATTTTTTAGTAATGAATAAAGAAATAGACAAGTATCCTGAAATTTTCAATGTATATATTATGCTTTAGGATGAAAAATTTTCTAGAAAGCAAAAATTAAAGCTTATTTTACATTAAATTGCTTGATTAATAATTTCGATGAATAAAATTTCAATTAAAAGAAAATTTTTGCATTGTAAATTTTTAAAACATTTTAAAACACTTTAAATTTTGTAATTTAAACTTTGTCTGCGCTAATTTTGTCAACAATATTTTCATTCGTTTTTTTCTCTCAAATCAACACCATTCGCTGAATCTTTTTTTCCAAATCTATTCTCTACGCTTTTTAGCATTCATCGTTGAATAATTTAGCAGCGATTATTTTACAAATTATTCTTGTTTTAATTTCTTTTTAATTGACCAGTATATTTAGGAAAAATATTATTGCAGCTATCAAAGTTAGTTTTGTTGTTTTTCAAAATTTGTTTTTATCATTCATAAAATTTCCAGAGTGATATCGATTAATGGATGAATGGTTTGTGGCAATAAAATTTATTGACTAGTGATCGAAATGAACTTCGTGAAGCATAAAATGTTTTAAGATAGTTTGCTGATATTATTGATATTTTGTTACAACAAAAATACACACTTCTCTTTCTCTCTTTTTCTCATTTTCTCCGGAATAGCTACTAATTGTTTCAACATTAAAATCAGCATTTCCTTTTTCAGAATTTTATCCGATTTAATTTCTGATTCATAATTCCACCTTTCGTCTTACTTGAAATAAAAATTTCATTCATATTTACTTCTGTATTTCATTTCTGTGACAAAAAATCGGATGATTTTTTCAGTGCATATTAACACTTAATCAAATCACTATTTTTTTATCAAAATTTGAAATTTATTGAAAAAAGAAACTGAGAAGACGAAAGTTAACAGAAATCATTCATTTGAATTAATATTTCGATCCATGCTTCAGTATTTCCTTTTCTTTCTATCATATCTTTTCTTCACCATTTACATATTTCCTTTATTTACTAAATCATTTCACTTTTAGGTGCGCTTTTTATAAATTTTATTTGAATATTGATTTGCAACATTTTTCGTTTCATATTTAGTCTATTAGTCTAGATAATTTATGAAATTATTGTTGATTAACTAACAACAATAAGCCAAGTAATTAAGCAACAACTAATTGCTACTTTAATTGTTCGCTAATAAGTAACTTATAGAATGAAAATTAATGACACATTTGTTTTAACACATTGCACACATCCATTAATTTCTTCATTGGCTGAAATTATTACGAATTTCAATAAATTTCAATGAATAATTTCTAATCAAAAACATCTGTTCTTTTTTTTATCAGTTCTTTCTTTTATCCGAAAAAATTGAAATGTTTTGAAGATGAAACAAAAATTTCATTTCAGTTCTTTTTTTAAAATTTCGATGTATAAATATAAGTTCAGGAAAATTTTGTTAAGTTGGAATTTTATAAAATTACACAGCGAAATATTTCAAAAAGCAACGACGCTTTAAGTAAATCCCTTTCTTCTTTCAATTTTCATATTTTTACATTTTATAGCACACTCAGAATTGCGAACAGCTGGCAAATTAACTTATTTCATGTTCTTTTATTGCTATCTTTGCCGACTTACTTACAATGTGTTCAGAAATTTTCATGTTAAAATATTCTTTTACTTAATTTATCTTTAAATAATTCAAATCAGTTAGTGAAATGAAATGAAAATTTATTTTTTAATTGCAACATTTTCTCTTTTTTTTGCTTTTAAAATGGACACTGTGTAATGAAGAAAATTGAGCATCTGCTACGACAGTTTATTCATTGATCATTTCTTGCCATCTGATAAATCGAGAATAGACTCGAGGAATTTAATGTGAATTGAATCTTACCGGAAATATCAATTAAAAAAATGTGTAAACACTTAGAAAAAAAGTTTGCAAGGTTGAAATTTCAAAATATCTTTTCATCATTTTATAAAAAAAGTAAATTGATGGATTTTAATATTTAGAAAATTTCATGTACCTAATTTTTTATGGTTAATCATTTAGGTTTTCTTAAGATTTCTTTTTCGCTTCAATACAACCTAACTCCATTTCAACTACTCATTCATCAAAATTCCGGAAAAATGTCGAAATTTTTTGTTCCACTATCATATACACTTTCCATTGTTCAATTAAAAACTATTGCAAGCTTTTCTTTAAATTTCAACTCATCATCAATTATTAATTTTCATTTTGTACATTAAAGAATATTTAGGGATAGTATACTTTACTTCAAAATGTCTTAAATTTGACCTTTCCGAACTTTGCATAAGTTTAATGTACGGAAGGATATATAGGAAGCAGAATTGTTTTATGTTCTGGAATTTAAAAAGAATATTTTGTATAGAAGAAAGAATGCTGTGGGTAGCATGTATGTTAGAGATATAAATAAAGTTCGATTTTCAGCTCAAACTTCCGCTGCTTTTATTTGTGACGATAAGTGATAATGGTGATAGGATAGTGATTAGGGAGAAGGATGATATCGATATTATTACTGATCAAAGTTCTCTAACTTCAAGCTAATACACTTCAGGTGTACATATATCTCCATCAATTAGCCACAACATTTAAGACACATACACAAGTATACACATACGTACATACATACATATATACATACATACATATAGCTGTACGGAAATTTTTAAATTTCAAACAAAACAGCTTCAAAGGTTAAGAAGTGGCAAGCAGTGGCATAACAACATCCAACCGAAGGATCAGTTAAAAGAAATTTAGAAAAGCGGAGCCAAGTAAAAAAAAAGAACCAAGCATGCCTGATGATGAAGATATCGTAGATGAAGGCGAGGAATCTCAGGAGGACGAGGATGAAGAAGAAGGCTCGGAAAATGCAGAAGATGCGGAAGAAAATGACGAAAAATTAGTAAGTTTACTAATTCTTTATTTATTTATTATTATTATTTGACTTTCCAATTTCATCTCTATCGTAATGTCTGAAAAATTAAAGAAATTATTTACTGCTACTGTCAAATGTCACAATCGGTGACAATCATTTTTCTATCAATCATCCCAATTTCCTATGAATGCTATCGTAATTAATTTCAGTTTGAAAGCGCATTTCTGTGAATTTTCTGCTTCTTATTAAAACTTAAATTTATTTAATTTAAAAACAATTTCATCTTTCACATTTACTTTTAATGTCATAGTAATATGTTGAAATATAAGCGCTTAGTTTCAAACGTCTAAAAACTTTTGGAAGACCGATAATATTGCTAGTTTTTGAAAAATAAATTCGAAAACATAGTTTTGGAACAAAACAGCATGCTTATCTCGGATAAGTTCTATTTTTCAGGAAGATAATGAGGCAAATGAAGAACGGGCACCAATTCAAAAAGTCAAAGAAGCTAGTCTTAAAAGTCCACTTGGTCTTAAAAGTCCAACTGTACCAGATATACCAAAGAGCCTTCAACGACGTACGGCAAATTACTCAAGTGGCAAACCATCAAAGCTTGGTAAAGAGAAGCTGATGCGCTCCGAAGGCATCATTCCCATTCAAGCTGGATCCAATAAATACGCATCACAACGGGGAATGACCGGTCAGTTTAAGACAAAAAAAAAAAAAACTCAATTAAAAATTTATACCTTTAAAGAAAAGTAAAAATTTTTATTGTTCGACCATATGTGCATTTTAAAAATTGGAAAATTTGCAATTTCCAACTTTTCATTTACTAATCAATTTTTGCTGTAATTTAAAATTGATAATATTTTCGCAGTTTTTGCAAAATATATCTTAAAATACTTCTTTTTTCAATTCTTCATTTTGGAAAATTTCCAAAATCATATCCAGACTTGTGAATTGAGTTTAAGCTTACAATCAAAATTTAAAATCTATCCTAGAAATCAATGATGAGTGTACCGATTTCTTTCAGTACTTTTACATTTCCTTTCAAAATTTTAGTTGAAGTCATACATAAATCATAATGTTACTCAGTAAGATTCATCAAGTGATTCAACGATGATAGTAATAGAATAATTTGAAATATTGCCATGTGACATTGCATGTGACATTGATTCGATTCAATTAAATTATTAATCCTTCGAGTTTTTGTGATAATGTTTTTATTGTAACTGAAAATATTGTGTTTATTTTTACGGAACTTCAAAATTAATTTTAGAAAAGAGCTAGTTTAAAAAGAAAGTGTTTAAAATGCTAAGAGCAACTGTTACTTCGCGATAAATCTAGGATATTCATTCTTTATCGTTGAAAGATGCAGTAGTAACAAGAGAATAACTAATTATTTCAATTATTCCACCTCTAATTTCTACCTTAGATTCTTTATATCTACTAAATAATATTTAAGGTTATTTTATATCAGAAAATAGATTACTTAATTAAAAATAACTTTATCTCAATTATCATTCATTGTGATCTTATTCATAGAACATACAAAAAGGCTTAGCAGTTAACATACTTAGAAGAATGTGACCAGGATGGAATGTTGTGATAAAAGATAAAAGATTACCAGTTATGGGGTGGATTTATGATATCGAATATAATGCTAGATTCTGTAAGAAAATAATAACTGATAAAAAATGTGAATAGTGAATGAAAGTATGACATAGAAGAATGAGTGGAAGTGAACGAAATAAGAAAATTGATTGAAATTACTGGAGAAATTGTTCTGAACTCTCTTTAAAAATTTCTCCCATTAACTTGACATTTGAAGAGTGGAAAACTTGACATTGTTAAAACTGGATTAAAATTCCAGGTTTTGGTGTTCCCAGAGATGTAATCGATAAAATTAAAGCGGATAACTTGGCAGAAATTACGGATGCTGAAAAAATAAAGAACCTGAAGCAGTCAACTTGGTTGCAATCTGGTACCAACAAATTTGCGTCACAGAAAGGATTAACCGGTATAATTTCTGTAATTTTATAGGCTATGCAAAAGCGGAAATTTTTGAATCTCAATTCGTTTTAATAATTTCATCATTAATATGTTATGCAATTTGAAATTAGTTACCACTTTCATGAGATTTAATGAAAATTTGTAGGATTTGGTGCACCTCGCGATGTAAATTACAAACCAAAAGGCACCGGAGGTACAGGTGAGGTACCAGAGGAAAAAGCACGAGCAACTGATGGTATTGTACCATTACAATCCGGTACAAATAAATTAGCTTCACAAGCTGGTATGACTGGTATGGGTATGCCAAGGATTGTCGATGGTATGTTTTCAAAGCATCATAATATTTATTTGTAACTGATGAATTAAATCGTTTTCAGTTTACTCTAAAAATTAAGCTATCTTAATTTAACCAAAGATTTCCCAGTAAACATCTCGAGCTTCCCTTTTCTTCAGCTTCTTTATTTATACTAGAAAGCAATAATTTTTTTGCTTTGAAGTTGTAAATTTTAGTGAGGAAAACCGATGAGCAAGATAGAAACAGCCAAGGATTCATTCATCTTCAAATGGGTACCAATCGTTTTGCCAATCAATCCGGTATGACTGGTTTCGGCATGCCTCGACATAATATTACAAAATATAAGGATGAAGTCAGAGGTGAAATGCCGAATGATGATTCGACAATGTCACGACAGACTAGCGGGTGGAAGGATGGTAAACATTTCTGTATTTTATACCTGTCTTAAATCAGAATTACTGTTTAATTTTTCATATGCATTCGCGAAGAAATTTTCATTATTTATTTTCCAGTTATGTCGCCATAATTTAAGTATACTTTATTCTACTTTAATTCTGTCTCTTTGCAGGTGCATCACAAGCGGGAATGTCAGGCTTTGGTGCATTTCGAAATAATACCGTGGCAAATATGCAAGCACAAGAACAAAGGTCACAGGGCATGATACCGTACCAGATGGGTATCAATTTTCTTGATTCTCAAGCTGGTAAAACTGGCTTTGGCATGCCACGACAGGTATAAATGATTGAATTACATTTTATGTTCAATTAAAAATGTTCATTTTGGAAGCAATAACGTTTATCATTAAGTAATCTGTTCGTACCGTATTAATATATCCAATTTCCGATCAATCTTCCGTTTCATAAGCTTGAGTACACGGATCGTATTTGACGAACCAACTAGCTAGCTGCTAAATGATTCCTTTCAGGTTTATACACCATTCGTGGATGATTCACACGATGAATTACCAATGGATATGGCTCGACGGCCAGAAGTGCCCTTCTGGTCAGGACAGGAATCCGAATTTGCAAACCAGGTAAAATTTTTTTATCTAATCTTCGTGCTTAAATCCTTTATAAATTTTATTTTAGTGTCATTTTTTTTTTACTGTCACCAAGTAAGATGAGTAATAGAAAAAAAAATTCACATATTACAGACAGGAATGTCAGCTTTTGGAACTCCACGTGATGTACGAGGTGAATATGTACGACGTTTGTGGTAAAAAAAATTCGATATACTGAATATTTATCGAACACTATCGTAGCTGCCTATAAAGGGTAATTCGAATAGAATAATTATTTCATTTGAGCTACAAAAGTTCAAATGACTGTACCATTACAATACCAATTTTTCAGATTAATAAATTGTGGCTAGTTTAACCTTCTTTCATTGTAGTTTTTTTTTTCTTTTTGTTTTCTCCTTCTTAACTGCTTAAAACTAATAAAATGTTTTTTTAAGATGTTCTTTTTTTCACTGTCATCTTAATTTTAAGCACATATTTTTGAACAATGAAATTTTTTAAATGAACCGAAATCTTGAATGTTTTTTTCTCGCCACTCAATGTTTTGATGATGTGCAGAGATCTGCTCCAAGACAATTACGAATGGATGAAAAAAGTTTATTTCGATTGTGACTAATGATAAATCTAATTTTTAAATAAAATGAACTAATTATTAGAATTTGGATGAAAACAAACTCACTGATAACTTTTTGTCAAAATTATTTTAGTGATTCAAAAATTTTCATTTTACTTACGAAATTTGATTTATGTTCTTGACAGGAGAAAAAAAACATTGAGCTCATAAACACAATGATTCATTTATTTGTCTTCATTTTTTTTCATTGAAAATCTGCCAAAATTTTTTGCTATTTATAAATTTTATTATATTTTTGATAATAAATTGGTCATCCATAAAATTTGCTTTAATTAAATGTTTTATGACGATATTTTCTAAGTGAGAATTCAGATAAATTTTTCTTTGGCTTTTCAACAATAAACAAATAATAATTTGAATGGTGATTCCTGCATAATAATTTTAATCGCCTAACTAATGTCGGCATACATCTTGAAGAGTCAGGAATACAGGATCGTTCATAATAGCACGTGTATTCAGAAATCTGAAAATTTGCAAAATATTTGCAAGTTTTTTTTGCAATATGCCAATAAAAAATATGCATGTGATAAATAAAAAATATTTCGGATAAAAGAAAGCAAGAGCTAATGTCGAAAACTATTTATGTAATGCTAAATAAGAAGCTCATTTCCAAACCAGTCTTATGAAAAATTTGAAAAGACACTTGACAATTATTTTTAACTTGCATTTAAATGAATCCATTTTTCAACGAAATGAAGATTGATACAGTGAAGAAGAGAAAAGCCGTAATATGATGTTTTCAGAAACGAATATTCAATATTCGAAATTTTAATATTATTGCCATAAAGTAAATAAATTATAACAGGTGATTTTATAATTTCTTATTTTGTGTCAAATACTTTTTTGAATTATGAAAATCAAATTTTCAAGAAATATTTGTGCCACAAATTATTTATTTACATTTTAAGAACTCGTTTACAATAGTAGCAAATCCATCAGCATATTTTTTAATCAACTGCACACTTGGCATATCCAATTTATACATCAGACTTTAGCCTCATTTAATTATCAAAGCAATTAGTAAATGTCAGCTTTAATTTATGATAATTACATCATTTGTTATTTAAATTTTTATTTTTTGAAATAATTTGAAATACATTCCCAACTACTGATTAATTTCTAGCAAGCTTAGTTGAAGCTGAAGCTGGCAATGGTGTTTGAAAATAAAATCAGCTGATAAATACATTCTCAGGTTATATGATTCATTAATCTTCTACAGGTGGCTTATTTTTGTCCGTTCTCAGCAATGACTCGTAGCAATATCAAATATGCACTGTATCATTTGTTGTAATATACATGCTAAAAAGTACGGAACAGAAATCATTTCAATCTCAGTTTTCCTCAAAAAATTTAAATTTAAATTTGGAAGGATAATCTTTATTAGTTAAAAACAAATAATACCAAAAACAGACAAATAATAACATAAGCTTCAGGTGGCCAAAACAAAAGAACATCAAAAAAACCGCGCTAAAAAAAATAAAGGAAAATATAAATTCAAAATAAAAATTTTTAAAAATTCGAAATGACTTTGGAATGAAAATCAATACTACGATTATGAAATGGTTGCTACTGGAAACAAAATTTGAGATGAAAGAAATTTGATGAAGAGCACTGAGCTGTGTTAATGACATTCAGGTGTGTTGATGATATTCAGGTATGTTGATGATATTCAGGTGTGTTGATGGCACTCAGGTATGTTGATGACATCTAGGTGTATTGATGACATTCAGGTTTGTTGATGACATCTAGGTGTATTGATGACATTCAGGTTTGTTGAGAACAATAATGGAGGTTAATCCTCTTCCCATGGCTTTACTTCATTTCAAGCACAATGATATTGAAAAAGCAATTACAATTTGCGATGATCTGCTGGAGAAGAATGCCAATGATCAGGCATGCAATTTTTCATTCCTGTCTTAATCAATGAAGTATTCTACCATATCTTTGTTATTTTTTATTCTGCTTAGTTATTAAAATAATTCGCAAAATGATAAAAATTCTTTTTTTTGAATATTCGATTTTTTGATTTTTCATAAAAAAACTTGTTGCTCTTTCATTTACAACAGGCAGCTTGGAGTTTAAAATTGAGTTGTTTGACGGAAGAGTTCTATGTTGATGAACTGGAAAATGATGAACGCGGCGTTGCGGAGCTATTCCTGAATGATACGGTACTGGCATCAAAAACAAAACCTGGCACTTCATTTTCTAGGCCAATTACCTCAGATCAACCGTCCAAACAAAGCATTAGGTTCTTTCTCCATAATATGTTTCATCATATACATAGGAGTGTATAAAATGTTCGAGTTTGGACATTGTCCTAAAGAGTGATATTCCTATTCACACATAAATTATCCCAAAAAAATTTCATCTTTTGAATAGAACGAAAAAAAGCTTTTTATAGACCAATTTCAAATAGTGGAAGACTTCTAAGCGGCATTTTACGGCCTGAAACTCATGTTCGACCAGGTACTATGGCACAAACCTTACGTACATCAAGAACTTCAAGAGCTACTCGAATAACTTCATCTAGCTCTGCAAGATTTGCTCATTTAAACACAGTAAGAAATTATTTTAAATAACAAATAAAATTTTGCAATTTACGAACGAATTTCATGAATTTCATTGTTGTTATCCAATTTCATCACTTTTGAAAATATTTTACATAAATAAAAAAAGAAGAATGAGAAGGATGAAGTAGTAGAAGACTAGTGTGAGTAAATGGAGATTTTACAGATTTATAAAATCATTGAAATCTGCTAGGAAAAAACAAATGATTGAAAATAGTAGGAGTAAGAAAATTAATTATGACTGTAATTATTTTATAACATACAGCAGGGAAATAATTTTGTAGACAATAACCGAACAGAATTTATTTTTATTTACAATCATTTTATTCATTTATCAAGCAATAAATAAATAGTTAGATAATTAAAATAATAACTTATTCCTTATTCTTACTATTATCAAATTTCAAATGATTTTGATAAATGTGCAGATTTTTAATTGAATGTAAAATAAACCAAATAGTTTTTTCATAAATTTATTATATTTTTATCATAGGCATCAATGATAAGCGAACCTAATGGACCATTTGTAAATCTATCACGACTTAACATTGATAAATATGCTGCTGATTCACAAATCAATCGTAATCTCTTCGAATATGTCTTCTATCATGAAGGTGACATGAAATTAGCCCATCAGGTTAGCCATCAAATTAACCTATCTTTTACAGTGTCAAATTTTCAGCAAAAAAAAGGTTGCGTTGCTCTTTTTTTCTACAGATTGCAATCATTGCAACAAATAATGCCAGTGACAAAGATTGGTATTGGAAGAATCAAATTGGTAAAAGTTGTTATCGATTGGGAATGTTTAACGATGCATTGAAACAATTTCATTCATCATTAAAAAATCAACAAATGGCCGAAACATATGCTTACTTAGCTAAAGTTCTTACTTATTTTTCATATTTCATTTAAAAATTCATTTCATTCAAATTTACGTATAATTTACGTTTTCATTGAGTAATTATTATGATTCCGACTTTTTTTCTTTTTTTACATTAATTAATAAATACAACAATTGCAGACATATTGTCGAATTGATCAGCCATTAATGGCGATTGATCAATATAATTCTGGCTTGCGAAGATTCCAAAATGATATTACTTTGTTAACTGGTTTAGCACGAGTTCAAGAGGTTGAAATTAATAAAAACTTCATTGATTCATTTCCTTTTTTTGAATTAAATTATGAACGAATGAAGTTTGATATGTTTCTTTTTGGGTATGATCGAAACAGTCTTTAAAATGATCTGTTTTTTTAAATCTTATTAGAAAAAAATCAGCTGTAGTAAGCAATCATTGAGTCCTTCGATTACTTAAATTTCATTACTTGAAAGAGTCTTATTAATTTTGATTAATTATTTTGATCTTAGTCTATCCTGTATGTTAAACTCTCATTAATAATTAGTGCTATTCATTCATTAATTCTCTCTTCAGTACCTTGGAGATGTTGAAAATTGCACAGAAACATACAAATTAGTGTTAGAGCAAGATCCAACTAATATTGAAGCAATTGCATGCATTGCAACAAATTATTTTTACAATGATCAACCGGAAGTTGCCCTACGCTACTACAGGTTAATTAATTAATAAATGATCGTTATTTGAAACATTATTCGAGCTAAACTGTAGGCTATAAAATGAAATGTCAGTAATATTGTAAAAAAAAATAATTGAAGTTGGATGGATAGATCAGCAAAATGGTGAGATAGTTTTTCATAGGACAATTAATTAATGAATATGTAATAGAGTATTTTTCAAGATCCTTTTTTGAGTGAAGTAAGAAAGGATTTGCAAATAATTTTATTCATTAAGGCGTATCTTGCAAATGGGTGTCAAAAGTGCGGAGCTATTTATGAATCTTGGCCTATGTTGTTTTTTCTGTCAACAATTTGATCTTGCATTATCATGTATTGAGCGAGCACAAGCATCAGCTAATGATGATGTTATTGCTGATATCTGGTATAATACCGGGAATATTTTTTTAGTATGTTTTAAGTGCTATAAATCATAGTTAGGTAAATTTGCAAGCCTTAACAATTATAAGAAAATGAGAAGCTTAGGGATTTGTTGGAAAAAAATTGAACTTTATACAACGGTGACATATTCTAGTCATCTGGTGATGTTAAAATGGCATCACGATGTTATCGATTAGCAATAGCAGCAGATCCAAATCATGCAGAAAGTATATGTAATTTTGCTGTACTACAAATGCGGGATGGTAAAATTGATCAGAGTCGTTCATTGTTTCGTTCCGCAATCGAAAAAGGACCATGCTTATTTGAACCTTGTTATAATTTGGCTCTACTTACTTATCAAGTAAGCATTTTACTAAAATATAATTATCTTCAATATTCGATTTTCCTCAGTCGCATTGAAAAATAACAATTTCATCAAGCTGTTTTTTTTTTTTTTTTTTTTCAATATTTATTTCAGATTGGACAATTTGATGAAAGTCGAAAAATGGTACTGAAAGCATTGGAGCTTTATCCGGAACATGTCCACTCGAAGACTATTCTTGACCACATCGAACAAATGTTGCGTATGTTGTGAAGTTAATGGTGCCAGAAGAAATTAGTACCGATACAACAATATCTGTCATGCACAAGTGATGATATTAGTAGCAAAAAACTTTTTAAAGTGTAAAAAATAGATTTCAAACTATAATTTGATTGTAAGCCTTATCAATTCTATACTTTTTCATGAGGCTCTTTTTTTACTCATACTCTTTTTTTTTCTTATTAAAATTATGATTAAACTTAATCTTATACTTAAGATAGAAAGTAAAAAAACGGATGAAAAGGAAAATATTCATTTGTGGTCAGTTTAATCAGTTTAATTCAATAAACAATCTTATCGTTTCAACATTGTCTATTAATATAATTGCAATAAAACATATCCGTATTGTATTTTATAATATTATTTATATGCGAGTGCAAGTAATTAAATTACTTTGCTAAACTTACATTTTTTGCCTGCATCATTATCATATACATCGTCAAATTTACATCTGTCAACTATATTTCAGATATTAGACTGCAAATTTTTCACTGCTCCAACAATTATCCAGAAATTTTAACAATGATTAATTATTCTGGGATACATCAAGTCTTAAGATTGATTTAAATATGGAAGGAATTTTCATGCAAATCAAGCAGAGCAACTGAATGGATAAACAAATGAATTAATGGACCACAAATTTTTATACTTGGAAGCAAAAAAAAAAATCTCTCCTAGTTCAGTTTAAAATCTCAAAATTCCTCAATTCCAAAAATTCAATATTAACGAACAAAAGTGAGGATGGAGAATGATTTCTAATCCGTTCGCTTTTCTTTTCCTGATGTGAAATATTAGCGTGATTTTTAACCATAACTGGCTTGGAACTTTTTATTTATCCGATGAATACGTTGTAAAATTTCCCTATATCTGGTCAAGAGTTTTTCAAAAAAAAAACTAAAAGTATCGCAATGATTCAACAATTACATTATTTCAAGAGAAATCTCTAATTTTAACATGGAGTATTAATTAACTAATTAATTCATTGCATAGATATAACTTAGGGCTAAATCATATACTGCAATCAGTAATTATTATCCTATAATGTAATATTTTTTATGAAGTTAGCCATAACATTTTTAAAAATTCAGGAATGACAGTAATGAAAGCAACAGAGATACTCATTTTTTTTTCCAACAATTCTATCCATGAATAATGGAAAATATCGAATTTTATGAATACGCATCGGAAATCCAACATTGCACCAATCGAATGGTTTTCATCGATGAGCCTATTAAGCATAGTATCATTGGTAATCATTTTATGTCGCTTTTATCATCACAAAACACAGCACTAAATTCTTTTCAATTTTATGATTCATATTAGAAAATGAAATAAGCATTAAAAAAGCATGATGTATCCAAGCATTTAATTTCATCACTATAAATTATTCAACTAAACATAGCGAAATACGAGCTACAAGCTAACATTTTAAAATTACTGACAGAAAATAAATATTCATTCATATAGTACAACATATAAGCCTTTTTTTTTTTAAAACCTGTGTAAGCCTAAAAAAATCATTTCACAAGTCTCTTCCTATCTTCATGCTTCCCATTTTGGAATAAGCTGCTGTTGTATCTGTATTTGCATCATTATTTATTTATTTAATTTTAAATAAAACAAATATATACTTTCAGTACAGTCTTAGAGATACTTTCCTGTGAAGCATTACTATCTCAGAGTAAATTAACTAAATTTTAAAATGAAAAAGATTTACTTCTACAGCTAACTCCAATGTATTTCAAAAAAAAAAAAAAATTATACTTTTTCAAATGCCGTAAAGAACAAATATTGAAAGTAAACAAATATTTAAGTAAGAAAAGGGATTAATACAAAAGATCAGAGAGCTACTTTTTTATTTTGTAACTACAATTTAAAAAATTGACGAGAAATCTGAAAAGACAGGACAAAATACAATAATACAAAAAGTGAATATATTAGCATGAAGTGAAGACTCTTAAGAATGTTTTCCTGAATTTCCGAGTACTTCAGTTCAAGATTACTAGAAGTAAAAGCATAAAGTATTAAAAGTACAACATTTTTTCAAATCATTCAAAGTCGAAATCACAAATTAAAAAATATAATAAGCAAATCTTAAGTTTGAATTGCCAATCTTCTCAAAACACATTCACTAACTGTTTTGCACTGTCAATTCCTCATTAAACACCCATCAAAAAATCTCCTTGTCAATATCAAAAAAATCATTGAAAGTTTTCAGCGCAGCATTCAAACCATCTGACGTCAAAAATGAAAGTACGAAGACTAAAATGAAAGAAAGTTATCATTAAAAAAGAATTGGGGGAAAATCAAAGATAGAAGGAAAATCAGGAAATAACGTCCATCGAACATCCTTGAAGAAAATATGCAATTTGTTTATCGGATCAAAAATAGCAACTTTAAACACTCGAAAGTTAACATAAGCTCCACATAATGCCATTTATTCGACTTTCAATTACTGAAATATTGAATTATAATAATCTCAAAAAAAAAAAGTTTTCACAAAAGAAACAATTAAAAATACGAAGTATTACTGAAAATTGTATTTAAATACGATTTTAACACAATATTATCGATACTGGAATTAAGATATTATAATATGACAAGAGTACTTTCAGATACCCATGGCAAATTACTGCCAGGGCCAATTTAAACCTCTTAGCACATATCTTAACATCTTTCCAAAGATATGATATGAGCTTCCTTTAAATTCATGATATCACTAATTTAAAAACTTTCATATGTCATATGTGAACATTTATCAGACTAAACAAATCCGGTATTTGCTTAAAATTTAAAATATTAGCTATACAGATAACCAAATTCAGAAACGGTTTTGAAAAAAGATAATTTGCACAAAAAAATGATCGATTCGAATGATCGATATCTGTATAATCCTTATAATAGCTTACTTTGTTCATTTTCATTCCCTGAAATAACATTCCAAGTTGAATTTTAATGTGAAAAGTTAGAAATTTTGTAAACTTCAAGGAAAATTGTGGTAAAAAATTTGAACTGAGCGTAAGCAATATAAGAAGCACACTGTCGCACAGAATACAATTACATGTAACATTGATTTTATGTAAAACGAAACGATGGCTAGTCGACGATACGTGCAACCTACTCAAACTATTTTTTCGAATCTTTAATGAACAAAATTCAAAACGTTTTCCAAATCTCAGGTAATCACATCTTTCCATATAGTTCTTAACATTCTTAATGCAACCATCTTATCACATGTAAATGTACATTGATCATGAAATTACTAATGTGTCATTACAACGTGAACCATTATTTAGGTTTATATGTCTGAACATCTACCGCTCATCTTAAAGTCAAACTGAAAAAGTAAAAGCTTGAATCGAAACTTTAATGACATCAACAGCCTCGATATATGAAAGAATACTACAATTTTTCTAGACCATATTTTCATGAATAAACTATTTAAAGTTAATATATCTCTCTTTTTCATTATTACCAACATTTCTCGAAAAGAAACTTGAAAGGATCGGTCCATACGTTCTGCAAGCTTTTGCAAAAAAAGAAATAATGAAAGATTAATTCTCAAGCATTAGAATGACAAAGATGTATTTAGGATGACAGAGAGAGAAAGGGTGAGGGAGAATTCTCTCATCCTGCATTGACCAACAAATCTTCTACATATAAAGAACACTTTCCAATTCATTATCAAAATTTCAACATTCGAATGACTTATCCAACTTACCATTATGCTACAGGTGAGTCATAAAAAATAAGAAATTCAAATCACACAATAATGAATCATGCATGTGGATGTATAATCCGCAAAAATTCACCTATTTGAATCGAATAGAGTAAGTAACATCCAAAAGATGTAGACAATATCTAGGAAAACTTGAATTGCTGCTAACACATAATCCTCAGGAGAAATTTCGTGCCTTCGTCCTCCCATTATTGTCTGCAATATTTATACGTCCAAAGTGCATGAAAAACTATACAGCTGTTTTAAAAAATTAAAAAAAAAATGGATCCAACTTCCATGATTTACGTGCTCTAAACTAACTCGTAAGTCTACACATTATTTCTGATCCCATTCCATTAGAGAAACAGTACCGCTAAAAATGGTGCAAACGAATTTCGAAAAAAAACTTTGTCAGTATCCTTAAAATTCTTTCAGAGAATTTTTGCTTTCATCAAGTTTTCCAAAAGTCACCTGTACGTCAATAGCCAAGTAAACCATGAAAAGCAGTGCAGCGAGGCCGGCATAAATAGTGTACAACCATGTAACATGAAATGCGATAGCGGCAATGACTGCGACCAAACCGAAAACCATAATGACCATTGAAACGATGAAAATCATGCCATACATGCTGAAAAAATATTTTATTTCCAGAATATTATTTTTACCGAAATCATAACCAATCATATCATACAATCCATCATGTACAAATAAAAATCCACCTGAGGTTAACAACGAGAAACCATCATCAGATTAGATTCTCGTCGTACACTTTGCATAAATATATAGGATAAATAACATAAATCTAAATCTACTCGGCACTATCCTCAATATATTTACTTTTGATAAGCCAAACTCTACCAGAACAGGCACTGATCAACTATCACACCTGATATATAAAGACTGCGAACATAATAAAATGACTATTTTTTTGTCATCAAAGCTCCTCAAATAAAATTCTTACTGATGATTAACCAGTCTAAATATTTTCAACATTAGGCATATTACTTGAGTATCTCGCAATAAGCACCTTTGAACTTAAAATTTTAATCTAAATTTCAAAAAGTTTGTTACGAACCTTGTGAGGTCGTACTTTGTTTGTGACGAAAAAATAATGATCCCAGCACAGCAAACGGCTGTTATTATTAAGCAAAGTAATACTGGGACCATTCCGTGAAAAGAACAAATCATCATAGTCATGTAGCCAATCGACAGTGTCAAGATACTCAATGCAATCAAATTGCCCGGAAAAGATCTGGAATTTAAAACCAAATCAAATAAATTTCACAGGTGAAGCTATAGCATTCAAACAGATTTTCTATATTTGAAAAAACTTTACTTTTTTTTAAACAAAAGATTATTCGAAATTAAACTACTACAACTTGTTTCGTTTCCTCATTTTTTTTTTTAATATTTGCCTTTACCCAAAAGAAAATAGAAATTAAACAACTGTCACATGAACAGCGTACCCATTTTATTAATTCGAAATCTATTTGCATCCATTAACATACATGTTTGGCGTTAATATTAAAAAAATATCAAAAACTGACCTTCGCACACTTTCACAGCACACTAACGAGATATATACCATGAAAAACGTGAAGTAACTCGCATAATACAGTGATGGTGTATGTCGCACAAACGTCATTGTTGGGTGATGAAGAAATGGAACGGCTGTCATCAGTGTTACCACTGCTAACTGAAACACCAAAAAATTAACTTTTGCGTTAATTCTCATCACAAATGAAAGATCTCCACCATTCAACTTATAGATTAAACCGGTTGCCCCAACGCCTGCTTTCTTTGACTATTTTTCTAAAATGACCACTGTATTCTATACTCCAGAATTATCTCTCTCTGAATATGGAAAAAATAAAAAGCAACATACCATAATGGAAACAATTATGAAAACCTTTCGGACAAAAGCTGCTCGAATGGATGCCGAATTGAAGCCAAATTCCATTTTAAGTTCTCCATTTTCAATACTTGCATCACCGTCAGGGGGCATCTGAGGCGTTGGCATGAAAACTAAAACATAGTAATCAAAATAAACATTTTTCGAATTATAGCTTTTTGAATTTCAGATTTTTTTACTTTCCAGAATTCTTCAATTTCGTGTTATCATCTATTTTTCGGTGATGGTATCTTGAAGCAATTTCAAATTCCACGATATCATTATCACATCGATGACGCAAAAATGGTAAGCCCAACACTAGGTTACTGTTTCAATTTGCTTTCGAATTTGACTAGCAGTTGATACTGTCAAGTTTATCGATTAACTCAACGGCAAATTATGAAATGTGAACAAAACAATGAGGCAAAAATGGTACATTTTTCAGTGCAACAGTTTAATAAATTTGCGTTGCGCCTTTCCGCAACAGCCGTATCGAAACATAACTACTTAAAGGCAAAGGAATAAACAAATTCACAAGTACTCCAAAATCTTTTAGTGAAAATCAAAAGTATAAAGAGATGACAAATAGAAATATTGGAAATATCAATATCCAACATGTAAAGTCCGGTCACAATATTCAATAAATTTTAAACTATGTAAATAATGAGGAACATAGAGAAAATTCTTGAAAGTCCCCACAAAAAGAAATGAAGTCAAGGAATATGGTAATTACAGTCCTGGACAATAACATTAACATCCTTATCGAACTTCTACTTTAAGTTTAATCTGCTGCTAGCAAACAAACAACTAACCATGCGGATTGAAACCCGGAGGAGGAGGAGGATATTGATATGGTGCACCTTGTTGATATGGAGGACCATATGGATTTCCACCACCTTGAAAACCTGATTGCATGTAGGGCGGTTGCCCAGCATATCCATATTGTTGTGCCATTAGTTTATTTTGCAGCAAACGAAAGTTTAATATTTGCTAAAATGAAATAATACCTTAATAATTAAACGACAATTGAAAAACAATTTGATATCATTTAGTATAAATATTTAAAGAATGAATAATTTTACAAATGAAAAAAAAAAAAAAAAAAAAAACAGATAAATTACGAGAGAAGGAGAATAAATTATGAATTAAATAAGCATTTTTGGTTACAAAATTATAAATTAAATTCGAAAAATCTATAAAAATCTTGCAAAAATTTTAGCAAAACTTTAATTATTGCTCTTTGCATAATCATTTCACCAACAACAAAAACATATGGCAATTCAAATCATAAAATATTAATATTATATATAATTGGTAAAAGTTATACAAATATAGAAATATTCAACAAGTTTAGAAGTGAAGAAAAGTTTAGAAATGCACCACTGTTGATTATCGGACAACACTCTCAGAATGACAATGAAAAAGGACATACCAACTGGCAACACACAACGATCAATAATAATGCAGAGAACCAAACTAAATATAACGACGATATGAAATAACTTATTAAATTTTACTCATATCTAGAAAAGTTAAATTTAGTGAAATTTCTCACTTGATGCTTAGGAACATTATATAGCTCATCTCATAGCAATTAGCATTAAAAATATCATAAAAATTAATTAATCTTGGATAATTAATTTATTCGTTAACAAAAATATCTTAATCTCTGGCTGGATAATGTTGTCGATTGTAGTAATAGCCTTAATCTCTGGCTGGATAATGTTGTCGATTGTAGTAATAGCTTAGACATTTATGAAATTATAAAATATAGATAGAGAAATTATTACTTTCCAGGAAGTACTTTGAGAAATACTTCAAAACAAATGTTGTAAAATCAATCAATTTGTTGATTTAAATTCACACAGATAACCACACTCTAACCCTTTCAATTATTTCAATAGCATCTTTTATTGCAGGCAAAATTGTTAAATAGATGACTTGCCGCTACAGTAGTATCAGCTAACTGTGGCAAACAATTTTTTTTTTTTTGCACAGCCAATTATTCTACGGGGAAAATTTGTCATTTTTCCTCTCTTTTCATTTCAATTCAATTCTTTTTTTAATCAATATCAACAACTCATCTTCTATATAAATACTGACATTATGCCTTAATCTCTGGCTAGTAATATATGACCTTGTACTGTATCTATCATATTATATACTTAATACCTATGCTCAGAGCTAGTAATATATGACCTTGTATTGTTGTATCTATCGTATCATATCTAATACTTATGCTTGCTCTCTTTACGCTATTTCTCTGAATTAAAACTTACATAAAATCTTGAAATGATAGGAATTGTTTGTAAAATTTATGGTTGAGCAGTAAGAGAAGAGAGACTACAGTGAAGTTTAGTTACTATGAAGAGAAAATGTGAAAGTAAACTTTTAATGATAACACTTCGAGAAACGAAAAAAAAAACTACCAATGAACTCAACAGGTAGTAACAATGATTAATCAATATTGTGACTATTTCACTGAGTGAGCGCATTAACTTTAATAAAACTAAACTGTGCCAATAATTGAGATAAACTTTAACTGAATAAGTAAGCAAGAGAGCTGCTAATCATAGTGAAGGTATTCATTAAGACAATATATCCAATCAATCACTCCTAGCAACGCAAACGCATTTATCCAACTACGCAATCAATTTGAGCCTACTATTGCAACAATTCTTTTTTTTTAAAAAAGAAATCGTTGCATTGCAAATCTGCTATATGATATAATTAATTATTAAATACATGATATAATCAATTATTAAGTATATTATATAATCAATTATTAAGTATATAATATAATCAATTATTAAGTATATAATATAATCAATTATTAAGTATATAATATAATCAATTATTAAGTATATAATATAATCAATTATTAAGTATATAATATAATCAATTATTAAGTATAATATAATCAATTATTAAGTATATAATATAATCAATTATTAAGTATATAATATAATTAATTATTAAGTATATAATATAATCAATTATTAAGATATAATATAATCAATTATTAAGTATATAATATAATCAATTATTAAGCATATAATATAATCAATTATTAAGATATGATATAATCAATTATTAAGTATATGATATAATCATTTATTAAGTATATGATAGGGACAGTTGCAGCGTCCAATCACAATAAAACCCACAAACTATGAAATCAAAACAGACACAGACTGAAATCTCCATAATAAATGGAAACACAGTGGTGTGGCAAGCATTTTGTTTTACTTGAAAACTTCAACGAACATACTTATGCAATTCACAGCTGCCAAGTTTGAACCTACTACATTCGCAAAATTACGAGATAAGATGAGCTGAATCGGTGATGAATCACGAAATGAAATGAATTGAACCGGTGATGATGAATCATGAAATGAGATGAGCTGAACCGCTCTTACACTCAAAGCAAGAATCATACTGAACCAATAAATCACTCAGCCCAATCGAGATTTTTCAGCAAATACTCTGTCCTTCCCGATTTCTACCGAAATACACTTCCCGAATGTCAAAGCTCATAATCAATAACAACCAAATAGACTAATTTAACGGTCTACCTTCTAAACATTTCTACTTACAGTATAGTATGAGTCATTGTGCAATAATTTCGTTGCTTATATTCTAACTAGCAAGTTTACAAAAAAAAAATGAAAGTAGAGCCGTTTTGAAATATACCAAAGTTATATTGCAAATATGCAGTGAACTAATTGAATCAATAATTTCACCGAATTTCCACTAATTGCTTAATGGTTGACTAATTTATTGATAGTTCAAATGTGAAGTATTGAATGTATGCAGTGAACTGATTGAATCAATAATTTCACCGAATTTCCACTAATTGCTTAATCGTTAACTAATTTATTGATAGTTGAAATATTTAAGCATTGAATCTTTATCAAAAGATACTAATGACAATATTAGTTCAATATCAACATTTATTTTTATTCAAAAAGAAGAACTACTAAACTAGTTGAAGTGTGAAATATTTTCATTCAGTAACTATAATTAATACCATATACAAAATACCCGTCTTCAACACTGATCTAGTTATGAAGATTGCATTTGGATAATATGATAGCCTACTTTTTTTCTTTTCAACATATAATAAAACTAATTAATAAACTTAATACAATATTTTCTAGAAAGCAACAGAAGGAAGGAACAATGATCAAATATATGAAGTACGAGTGAACGAAGTAAAAGAATTATAAATTGACAATGTATGAAAATTGTAAACATTTACAAAGTAAGAAATTATAAGCAATGAAATAAATAAACATAGATTAAGCTCAGAAAGGCTCCATTCTAAGTATTTTTGCTTCATTAATCTTTTCTACCTTACACTTGTAGCATTAATTTTCCACATCATTTCATTTTCATAAAGAATTTGTAAAATTTTGATTAATTCCAGCTGACATTAAACAAACCTGACTGAGAACTTTAAAAAATAACGTAGCATTGATTAAAAAAATTTATTTTTGAAATGAAAATATTCACTAAAGTATTCTTTTCACATATATTTTTGTTTTCTTGTTTTTTTTCAATGAAAAGAAAAAATCAATGCATATTATCATGAATAATCTTGTCACTGTTGTTGCCGCCGCATATTTAATAATTGCTTCAATGGTTCCACATCACTAGCCGTAAGTTTGGATTTTGCATGTACAGGTGTAACTGATTCATTTTCTGGTGCTCCTTCCAAAGGTGGTCTAAAATTTGAAACAAAATAAACAACATGACAGTAGAATGATATGAAAAAATTTTTGATTGTACAATGAAAAAATAAGTATTTATAAAACCAATTATTATTTATGTACAAGATAAAGTATTTCTAGTATTTAATAAAAAAAAGAAAAAAAAAATGAAATCAACAATAAACTCACTTCTGAAATGAACGACGTACGGCAACTGGCTTTACATTTTCATTAGATGATGATGTAACAAGAGTACTAGCAGCATTACCAGTCCACCAGCCTGTTTGCCGATAACTGCGCAATGCTTCACGATATGCACGAATGGATTCCATTATCTTGAAAGCATATAGAATTACATTTACAAATAGATTCAACTGTAATGATCAGCAAGACTCATAATATATCATAATAGTACTAGGATTTTTAAAATTCGATCCACAAGCCTAAACTTTTCATTAAATCCGGCTCTGTTATTAGCTAGTAATCCGTCAATTGAATAACTGTTTTTTAAATCACTACAGAGTACTAAAAAGTAAAATGAAAATCGCCAAACGGTAGAAACAAACGGTAAGCAATATAGATAAAAAAATTCACGTTGTATAATTCGTCAGTAACTTCTGGTATTTCGCGATTTTCCAAATCCATCTTTTTCAAATGAAGAACAATGTAATCCTGCAAAAATAGATAAAATTCCAACGATTTTGAAAATTCGTTTTACAATAAACTAAGCACAAAAATAAAATAACAGGCATATGTATGTAGACATATACAATTCGAAATATTCATTCACAAAAAAAAGTATGACAATTCGCTGCAAAAGCCATGCTAAAGAAATTAGAAACAAGGAATTCACTTTGAAATTTGCACTTGATCAATGCTTAAGGGAAAGCGAAGAAAACTGGAGAGTTATTAACGCTCACCTTATATGGAAGGCGCTTTATTGTGTGACCCTTCAACAAGTACAGTTCAAAATTTGCAGTACTGCATTTGTTAAGAATTCAATCTTTAAACGTAACTAAGAAATGGTTTCTAACAGTAAAGATAATCAATTCCATTAAGATTCTTGATAATGATGCAAAGCTAAGTTAAAAATGGTTCACAATTTTTCCGTAAAATTATCTTTGATGGAGAACTATGATATAATATTGGAATATTCTGAAGACTTATTTTATAAATTTTCTGCGCCGGAATACTTGGGTAAAAAAATATTTAAATAAACTTAACTAGCTCAAACTAAGGACAACATAGTGAATAAAACAGTAATGAATAAAATAATGACAGAAGCAGTGAATAAAATATTGACAAGATTTTTATAACAAACTAACTCGCATTTGAAAATGTTTTTTCATCTCTTCTTCCAGTACTTTTTGGGCATCTGGATTTGTCTTCAGAAATGTATGTAAAAGTCGCAGACCCTAGAAAGTTTTCATGGTAATTTTAGATGATAAATCACATCAAATTAGTGCAACAGTAGTTTTATAATTTCATAATCTCATTAAACTTGAAATAGAGGTAAAAAAAGTAAAGGAGAGGAAGAGAACAATAGGGAACATAAACTGAACTTTACTGACCTTTCCAAATGGATTTTCAATAATTTTCGAAATCAGACTTCTTACTGCGTCTTCATGATTAGATGACATCACCTGAAATTTCAAAATCTTCGAAAAGATTATCCTCTCCTAAAAATGATTAAAAACAACTAATTTCAGCGCACTAAAATTTTAACATTTCAGTTACTTGCTGATATACAAATTAATAAATCCACCTGTCCCGGGAGTTCGCCAGTCGCTGAAGATACTAAGCTATTTTGATTACTTTTGTTCTGCAAGCCACGAACACACTTCCTCATGTAAATTACAGCTTCACTTGAATCAGGATTAGGTATTTCTCCAATATGTTGCATTACCTGGAATAAAACTACTTTTAAACTTGCCAAACATTCGAGATTTCCTCTTTGTGCCTACTAGAAAGTTAAAAATTTAAACAAACCGAAGACTTCGTTCCTGCTACCAAACGTTGTATGCATAACTCCATTGAATGCATGGAATTTTTGATACCTTTATTTTCATCCAGTCGAGGACGGAATTCCTGCATGAAATCATGAATCGCTTTCACGATTTCAGCCAAATTCATTGGCACATCACGGAGGAACAGCTCGGATTGTTTATAAATACACTGCAAGGTTATGGTGATGTAGAAGTTAGATAGTTAAGTCAAATCCAATGACTTCTAATTAGTCAACATTATACAAAATATTGCATTAAAAACCCAAATACCACTTATAAATTACTGAAAGAAAGAAAATAAAATTGTTTAGCATTATAAGGAAGATTGTAATTTATACTTTATTTATCAGTTCGACAGTTTTATTCCGTGGATCGTGCAAAGCCGATGTCAACATCGAACAAAGAGCAAGGAAACAAGCAGTTGGATCAGCGTTATCGCATATCCGAATCGATAAGTAATTAAGTGAACGAAATATCTGGGAAAGCACAAGCCGTTATTCACGATAAAATGACTTAAAAATTTGGAGAACCAATATGGAAAATAAAAAATTTTGAATATCAAAAGTATATACTTACAGACTGAATATCTTTCAGTTGTTCCATGCGTTCATCTTTTAAAAGATAGAGAAATTCTTGTATAAGCATTTTCAAAGCTTCTGAAGAAATTCGTGAGCATGTTGTTGGTTCTTTGATAAGCTGAAATATTGAAATTCTTTCAAAAAGTAAAAACAATTTTTCGTTCAGAAATCAATTTATCTTGCATAATGAATGGGTTTTTTTTTCCAGCAAACTGCTAAAACTATTGACTCATGTATTGTTGCAATTCTACTTTATAACGTTTCTATGGAAATCATTTTCTGGACAAGGACCGTGTCTATGTTCTCAAAAAACATACCGAACTTAGAAAATGGCATATTGTTCGGACAAGCTCGTTCAGCTCGTCCAACGCATTAACGTCATCAAGATGACGACTACGTATAATGGACGATTGTGTGACAATTGCCTGTACAACAGCATCAGTTCGATCAGCAACGTAGCGAAAATTACTCGGGTCACCAAATAAAAATTGTAGTTGACTAATAGCTGCTGTTGCAGTCGCTTGCGAAACCGAAGCTACGCCATGCACAACCTTTAAGAAAAGTATTTAGAAAGCTTTAAAAAAAAATCTTTGGGAAAATTTATCTGAAAGTAATTAAGAGAAACCTTATCCACATCGCCTGCTGCAGATTCCAGAGACGTCAATGAACTAACAGATTCTGCTCGGGCTGAATATTGTGGTGGATGCTTCCGTTTACGAATGGCTGGTTCAATCGGTTCCAACATTTCCAGCGTATCAGCATCAACTTCAGGATATTCCATAGCTTCATCATTATTGTCAAGTTTCAGGAGCTGTAAAATTGGAATTTCGGATTGAAACAAAAAAAATTAGCTCAAGCATATTTCACGAAATCAACAAAACTTCTAAGTTGTTCAGCTGCTGAGAGCACAACTTTGCGGAATACAAACCACAGTAAAATAAGTTATATTATATTGAACAATTTTTATACATTTAGCTGTTCCCCGGATATATATTGCAGTAAAATTCTATGATCATACGACTTACATCTAAATTTAAAGCGAAGCGTTTACGAGTTGTATCAGTATCACCAGTGTGATCTCCGGGATCTCCTTTCTGTAAAACTTGCAAACATAAATCAAAAAAACCAAAGAGACAATATAACTGCAAGATTTCATATAAAGAGACAACATAACTTCAAGACTTTGTGTATACATATATATGATGGAGAAGGCCTAAAAACTATTCGTATATTCAAAAAAAGACTACAAATATTTTAAAGACCGATTTGATCTGCTATAAGCGCAAGTTTTACATGCCTGCATTGTAAATGTACGATTGTTTTCTTTTTCTTCAACTGGACTGGAATCACGAGAAACGCTATTACTGCCAAGCGTGCTTCGACCCATCCTACTTAATGACCGACCACTTCTCAGTCCCCTACCTAAAAGTGAGCGATGAAAGAAGTGCAGTGATTTGATATGAAAAAAAAGAAATATACTTCACATAATTGATCCATCCAATATAAAATAACGATCACTGACTTTTCTAACCTTATATTTAAGTCACAATTTCTTCAAAATTGCAGTGGAATCATTACGAAATAAAGAAGTATAATATACATGTAAGTAAGACCTTTAATGCCGACAGAAATGTTTGAAACACGTTTGCCAACTCGTTCTGGGCCACCTGGAAAAAACGCTTCTTGTCATTTACTGTCATTATACTTTGATATGAAATCTTATTTCAAAGATTAATTAAATGGATATGCATGCCATGCATGTTCTCTATTCCATGTTTTTCATACAATATAAAGTAATTACAACAGATCTAGATTTTAATAGACTAATTCCCTGAAAAAAAGACATATCTACCTCTCGCCTTTGAAACCACACCACTTCGCTTTATACGTTCATCCAGCATTGCTTTACTTTTGTCATTCATTTTTCCAATAAGCTGAAAAACTCGATCACCTTCTTCTTTCCATGCTACTACGATAGCATTAATTGCCGCATTACGTACATTATTATCACGATCATCAATACATGCTGCGATTTGTTTTAGAGACTGCTGCAAGCATTTTAAATTTAACATAACTAATAGTATGCATTTGTATGTGATCACGAAGGTGTAGAGAACCAAACTATTCGAGACTGAAAACGATCACTGTAGCTGCATTTAACAAGCAACCAGTATAAAATGAATTTATCAAAAAATAAAACTTTTATTGAATGTTTCTGAAATTTCACAATTTCTTCTAAAGTGAATGAAGTAAACTTTGAAAACTAAGCCGAAAAAGGAGCAGAACTAAAGATACTTACAGCTGGTGTTGTAGTAGCAGCCATCCCCGTTGTATCAAGCAGTTGCTCTAAAACTTGCAGGCATTCTGTTCGCTGTCTCGAATTTTTCGTCTTCAAGCCCTCAATTATGAGTGGAAATATTTTTGGAGGACTGACCAGTTCTGTGACCAGTTGGATTATAGTTCGGACTGGTGTGCGGACCGAATCTTTTGCTTCGCCTAACTAAAAATCTAATTTCCAAAATTATATCAACAAGATTTTAACTTACAGTAAATTCATGGACGGTAATCTGAGATGCCACTTGTTCAAGGTAAAAAAAAAATTACCAATAACTTGAAATCAACAAATTAAACCAAACTCTCTCCTTTGAAAAAAAACTACTGAAAATATCTGGTCACTGAGTATTATTTTTCCTTAAAATCGCATAGTTATTTTCAAACTTTTTCGGTGGAATACGATATAACTTGGAAGCAACAGAATCAAAATTAAATTTCTTAAGGCTAAGACTGCCTAAACGGCACAGTGGAGTTAAATTTTTCCACAACGAAAAAAAGAAAATTGAAAATTTTACGAAACGACTGACCTTTAAAAGTAAATATGGAACAAAAGAGTGCATCTCCTGATCTGAGAAAGGCTCGTTATGTTGCAACAAAAGGTTGAATATTCCCTGTGTTAAATCAAGCACTTTCAGTAAAACTGTTGGATTCGTTTCCAAAAATCGCAATGAAATCCATTTCAGTAGTAAATCACTATTTGATATCAAAGATTCTGGACAATCGGTGATCAACTGAACAAGAAGAAAGCAAAAAGTTCATAAAAAAAGAAAGAAATAAAATTTGAGCTGGGATATCTTTATGCAACAATTTTCATTTTTTCAATAAGAATTTATGTTAATTGTTTAATAAAAATCATTAAATTTATGGTTATGAAAAAAATTTTACATGCAGGAATGTCTAGAATGCATATTTCTGAGCATTTTCACATATTTTTGTTTATTTTGTTGTCGCCAATATTCACCAGAAAAAAAATGGAACAAAGTAAATAATTATTGACAGTCTACCGATTGCAAGATGTCGATTCCCTTAAGTTGTTGTTTGAAATCCTTATTAAACAGAAATGTCAGCAAAGATGCTTGGGTAACACTACCCAACAATGTTTTCAACTGCTCGATATGCTCATTTTCAGGTTGATCAAAGTTCCACTTGAGAACCTCAAATTGACTAAATAAAGCATTCACACCTGAATAACTTTTTATGAGTTGACTTCTAATAGTAGTTGAAAACTGGATAGTTTCAAGAAAGAAAAAACATGCCCGAAGGTTCCTTTCGTCTTTTAATCTGGTTGCTTTTTCTTTGTTAATCACCAGAAATTGGTCCTTCCGCTTCTTCGATTCTTCAGATTCCTACAAAATTAATCGCATATTAACCTCCTAATATCCATATATAATAGTACTGATATTATAGTGCACGCACAAACAATAAAGTGAAACTAATTTAAATACCTGAAAAAATTTTATTTAAAACAAACCTTTGCAGCTTCCAATTCTTTTCTAGATGTCTTCGATGACTTTTCTTCAGTATTATCTTCTTCCATGGCTTCTTTTGAACGTGATTTCCCACCAATATTCGAATTTCCTACACCTGGTGCTGGCGGTTTCAGAGGCTGAGAATAAGTAATTTAAGTTTTATAAGGCGAAATATCCGAAAACTTTTTATGATTTCGTGGAAAAGGAAAAATTAGCAACTCAGCGCCTTTAGTTCGCTTAGTATGAAAACTATTTCAGATTACGTGAAAATCAAATGCGAAACGAATTGCTGCTATCACTATCAGGGTCACGAAATGACAAGCATGCAAAAATGCAAAACTGAACAAATGATTCAATAAGGATAATGTAATCTGCGGTAAGTATAAGATGACTGCTACTATCAGTTAATTATAAAAGCCAGGAGAAGATTGAAATAATATCTACAACCGAACATTTAATATATATTTTAATAGTTTCTTGTCTATTTAAATCTTTAATGTTCATTTTTTCTTCAAGAACAGCCCACACAACACTCAGCTGTGAAAGCATTGTGGGATCATGCTACGAAATGCTAAATGAAACACTGGAAACCATTTCACGCAAATATCACTACCGAACATACAGTGAAATGAAACATACGGTGAACAATTTTAATAAGAAGTCTTAAGCTTTCATATTTAATTTTTCTATAAAATTTAAAGTCAAATAGAAATGCAGAAAAAAGCAACTTACTGAAGCTGAATTCGAATTAGCGTTTGCAACAGCTGCTCCATTTTCAGGCTAAACGGCATTCACCGTAAAATAAAGGAAACATACAACACAATAATTACCACAACATCAAAAGACGACAGCGAAATTAAAGTATTGCAACCAAAAACCAAGATAAAAAAGGAAACTTTCGAAGCACGACAAAAACACTACACAAAAAAGGAATTTCTTTTTAACTTAAATAAAGCATTTGCAGCTTATGAGAAAGCAAATAGCAGAATATTTCGGGGAAAAAGATAGCATTTCAATCGACATAAAAAGAATCGAATGTGTAGTTTTTTCACTAATTGATTCACTCACTAATCATTAGGATTCAGTAATCTATCCAAAGGATAAAGAACAAGTGGTAAAACGATTGGAATAATGAGCCTCCACCCCCCGGATATGAATAACCCATTACATGTGGTTAGTGGCAGCAGTCGACCCTAAATATCCAGAAATTTCAGTTCTTGTTTTTTATTACGACTAATATGATAATGCATTTAAATGAACGACTAACATTGCTTTTGTGCATACTTTGTACCATAATTGAAACAACATCTGTACCAGCTTCTTGAATAGCTTTGTCACAAAAATCTCTGATCTGTAAATCATCTTTCCAATAGATAACGTTAATAATGGAATGAAAGGAATGATCTAATTTTAGAATCATAAAATTTTTTTTTTTAGAAGAAGAAACTTTATTAAACATATCTGCAATAAATCTGCAATTGCGAAAAGCGTTAGCGAATTTAAATTTAATGTCATTTCTGCAAATTGATAGCAAACAAAGTGCAACTGAATAATTATTTCAAATATATCCAGTTTATGAATTCTCTATTTTTATCTAACAAAATTAGAAATAAAAAAGATTTTCAACTTTAAAGATTGGAAAAATTAGAAAATTGATGACATACTTTTGATATTTTCACTTTATCGTCCGCAATATCAGCAAGTAAAATCATACACGACTTCTCACCAACAGCTTTCATAGCAGCACCTAACGCAGCATAGGAAGCATCACGTACTTCAGGATCCGAATCACCGGTGAGCTTCACGATTATTGGGGCCAAAGATTTCAAAACTTTCTTGGGAATACTTTGCTGATTATGCCGTTTGAACACTCGATACAAGAAAAGATTCGTTTGAATTTTAATGTGAGGATTTTGTTTATCAAGAGCTGCTTGGATATCTTCAGTTAACGCTTCCAAAGTAGTCTAAATGCATAAGCGAAGGTAAGGCTCGATTATGTAACGCAGAATAGTAAAAGCTCTTAAATATTTCTAACTATAATTCAAGACTTACCGAAGCAGCAACAGCATCAATGCAGTCAATAAGCGGATCTCTCAAAACCGGCTTTTTTTCTTTAAATTTTTCAAATATCGTTGGTGCAACCATGACTGCATACTGCGCAAATTTTTTACGTAAACCCGTTGCAAATGCAGTTAGACATCGAGCTGCTAATGCACAAACATTGATATTAGCATCTTTTTCCAGAATCTTAATACAAAAGAAATATTTTCGAAATATAAACGTAGGTATAAATTCATTCAGCAAAAGCACATGCCTTCCTATAATTAATTTAATAGCAGCTACGACTGCAGAAATACATAAAATGGGAATTAAGCGACGCAGAAGAAGCTAGAAATTATCATTATATTTCATACAATCCTGGAACTTATTTTTGGAAAAATAATTATAATATCTAAAAAGAAACTTTGTGGTACAGAAAAATAACCAAAATTAAATTACTTTTTTGAGTAAGGCTACATACTCTCCATAATTTGCTTTTGGACAGAGTTTCGGATTCTCAGTGCAAAGAGCAAATAATAGTTGCAACGCATCTCTCCGATCCACCCATTTCTTCGAGTCAATACCTTCCATAAAATTTTCTGGCAATTTTGCAAGTATATCTACAGCATCCAACATGTCCCAAGGATCGATTTCATCCGCAGCTGATTCGGTCGCTATTCAAATAATGAAAAAAATTTATATGCATATTGCAACATAATGTAATTTTTAAAGCTTTCAAAACTTCAAAATTCAAAACTTTCAAAACTGAAGCTTTCAGTACCTGCAGTTGTAGAACAAATAGCAACAGCGTCCGCACTGGGAACTGCAATGCTTCCACACGGTGACGATTCACTTTTTCGCATTGCCTCATCATTATATTCGGTAGTAGCCTGATCTCTACTATCACATATCTTGAAAAGAATGTAATTAAATGAAAGACATAAGGAATCTGAGCTACTAGAGCTAATCTTCTCCACTTCTTCTCCTTTTATTCCAAGAAAATTTCACAGAAAAATCGATTATAATAGAAAACTTGTTCATTCAAAATTTGTTCGAGAATCCAAAAGTGCTATATATAAAATAAAACTGAGAAAAACAGTGAATCATTATTTTTCACAAAAAATAGCAATAAAGATTTCGTCACGAAAATAAAATTTGTCCTATCATAAATCCGATGTATTGTATATGCTTGCATCAATATCACAAAATTAAAGACTAATCTTCTAAGCATGAAATAAAGCTACAGCTCCCTCACTATTTTTCATTACATATGAATAACTATTATTCATAAAAACCGAAATAACAACGAATCAATTTAACGATTAAGAAAGCTGCAGTAAACACGGGCAATGGCGGACAAAAACATAAATAGACTTGAAGATTTTAGGATAAAAAAGCTCAATAACTTGTCAAGCCTAAAACTTACAGCTTACACTGAAGTTCGTCATGTACGTAAGGCGTAAAAATCCAGAAAACAACAAACCTTTTTCATTTTGGCTTTATCCTCTATTAAACTGCCCAAAAATGTGTTCATCACTTTATCGCCAGTTAAACGCATAATCGATCCAAGACCACTGCATGCTGCTTCTCGTACTTCTGCATCCGGATCCGCCGTAAACTAGAAATCAATTTTCGCTAGTTTTAATTTTTACATTATTTATAAATTGTTTCTGCAAATTTAAATAGCATAAATCTACCTTAACCAAAATCGGTGTAACAGCTTTGATAACTTTTTTTGGTGCCGATGTTTGACTATGATTCTTCATCACTCGATAAATAAAATTGCATGCTTGCAACTTTATTTGCGGATTTGGCTTATTGAAACAACCACATAAATCATCCACCAACATATCCAAATTGACCTATATAATAACACAATAAAAATTATAAAAATACGGCAAAGGATAAAGAAATGCTACTCAAATTGTGATTCGAAAGTGTGAACTTACTGTGCTTGCTATCGCATCAACACACTCAATCAGAGGATCACGCAATGTTGGCTTCTTCTCTTTGAAACGTTCGAAAATAACTGGGATATACTGGAAAATGTCAATAATTAGCTTGCTGTAATATGTTCATTCTAATCATTACTATATCATTATCACTGCTATAATATATACATTATACATTTCAAATCAGTCTCAAGCAAAAATTCAAGAAAAAAGTGCATCAACTTATTTCTATTTAATTGGATTGAATGAAATTAATTTCATTCCTAAAACTGGAATAAAATTTTTGGAGTCAACCGATAATTGTTCAAACATTTTTTTCTTGCATCTTTTTAAACTCTGTAAATTTATAAATAAAAATATTAATTAATAAATGAATTAATACCAATGTAGCAAATTGTGCAAACTTTGTTCGAAGACCATTGGCAAGACCTGTGATACATCGTGCCGCAACAGCGCATACATTAATATTCGCATCTTTTGCAAGAACCTGATATTAATGATATAATTTTTTTAAAACAAAAAAAAATATGAAAACTTATTCTTCTTAAATTGTTGTCTTTTATTCACATAATTGAGATAACAGAACCAGTTTAGCACAAATTCAGGCCGAGTTTCAAATAAAATTTTTAAGAATCATCTTTCTTTAAAATATTAACAATTCTGTTTTTCTTTTTTTTTTTTTTTAACTGAGATATTATTATAAAACATGAAGATTTACATTTCGCAAACTTTGTGTTATGCCAAAGTAATCAACTTTTGGATCAAGCCGTGGAGTTTTAGCTATTTCATTTAACAATGCCTGTAAAGCATCACGTCTTTCTATCCATTTTTTTGACTCCAACAATTCGTTGAATTGTTCTGGCAACTTTGTTAAAACATTCACCTAAAAATTGTAAAATAATTTCAATTTTCTAGCAAATAGTTTAAATTTAAATGAAAAACAAATTTGAAAAAAGAAAAAAACAAAAGCGTGAGAGTTTCTTATTGTATGTATACATTGTATATTCGTACGTATATCTCATTGCACACAATATGGATTGACTAATAAGCTAAAATTAATCATAAAGTTTAGCTGAAAGCCATCTAATCAAATGATAAATTCAAAGCTATTGATCGAAATTATAATGTGTATACATCAAAACTCTAGTAACACTTTTCATATTATTCTATAAAAATTAATTATTGACATTATAGTAAGTAAAAACAAAAAAGTTTAATTTAAATTGAAATGTTTGAAATTTAAAAATTTTTCTTTTAAAAAAAACTATTGAAGATGAAAAGTAAAGTACACACAAACCTCACTTAACAAATTCCAATCATCCATAATAGTTCCTGAAATAAAGAAAACTTCTTAGCAATTATAATTAGTCATTACGAAGAAAATTAGGAGAAACAAGTAAATGGACAAAAAAAAAAAAATTGACGTTTAATCCCCTCTTCTGTCTCTCGGTGGCGCCGGTTTAATTTCAAGTTTCATTTTGAAATTTAAAGGAACAAAGGAATAAGATATGTTGAAAAATATGAAAGAGGAATTTAGTAAGAATACTTTGCTAAGGAATAATTTGTCTGAAAAATTTTTTCATTTAAAATTAAACATCATATTTGAAAAAATGAATGATTTGTTTTTAGAAAGTTCTTCAAAAGTAATTCACTTTTCAGAAATTTTGAGAAATTTATTTTGTGATAATTTATATGAAATTTCCTATCAATTGCTATGAACGATGAAAATATTTTAAATGCTCCTATTCTTGAGCTTTAGAATTATTGGATAATTTTTTACTACAATAAATAAATTTTTTTTTAAATAAAATTCATAGATGGAAATGAAGCAAAATTATTCATCAAAAATGATAGAATATTTTAAAAAGAAAGTGCTACAGTGTTGAGCATTGTATCAACATATATCATCTAATGGTTCATTGGCCCTATTTGTGCACAAAAATATGCCAACTGTAGTAGATTAACATCTAAACAGGCCTCATGTTTCAGCATTGATGAGTAGATGAATGCCTCACTAAAATGCCTCCCTCTCTCTTTATATGCTATATATCAAATATGATTTTCTAAAGAATAAATTTTTGAAAGTATCTTTCAGGTATAGTATGGTATAATATGAAACGTATGGTACGTATGTCATACATATGGTATGGTACGTCATATCACACATATAAACACGCACACGTATGATAGAACACGTATTCATTCAATCCGTAGACTAAAATTTTTTGTTTGTTTATATTAAAAAAAAATATCTAGTAAGTGAATCCACGTACGTAAATCAATGCATGGTATACAATGCTATCCGGAATTTATTGCTGATTAATGAAAATTGATATGCTCTTCTTTAGATACGTTAGATAACCGTAATCGTGATGGATTCAAACCTTTTCCAGATTCCCAAACATATAGCCACAATCTTTTCCTGCTAGTAACCTAGCTTAAGAGCATATTATTTTAAGAAAGAGAAGAAAGAGGGAAAGACGACATGCGATTTTAGAATGCCATCAGGTCATTGACCTAACATAACGGATTTTTAGGTCACTGCTGTTATTCATTAATCAAGCATTAAGAGGAACGGAAAAACGGAAAACCGTATGAACATTGGAAATCTTCCATCCATCCTCAATACAAAGAGGAAAAGATTGGAGAAATTGAGGATACAATAGTATTTCTGAATGTGAAAATATTTCCTCAATGTTTCCGTGGATCGAAATATCACATCGATAATTCGGAATCGGTTATTTATCTTAAAATTTCAAAAATTTTTCTCATCAAATTAGGAACATTCTTGAATGAATTGAATTATTTTTACAGAAAATGTAAGAGTTGTTTGAATAACAATCATATAATTAACTATCCATGTAGATTTGCATAATCCATCTAATCCAATTGTTAAGAATTGATTTGAAATCAATCGGTAATTTTTAATATTATATTTTTCTGAGACTTTCGCAAAATGTTTTTGCGACATTTCTTTCCACAAAATGTTCTTACAATACCTGAGAATTTTTATGCGCGACATTCTTAGTTTAAAAATGAAATTTTAAAGATTGTTGAGACTTAATTTATTTTCTTCGAAATAGATTGACTAAAATGTACAGCATATATATTCTTTGGCTTCTAGCAGAGCCAAAAGCTAGAATAGCCTAGAATACATTTATGACCTTCGTGAAAGAAACTTTGGCAGCAATATGAAAAACGGCAAAGTTTCTGAAGGAAATTGAATGCTTCATGTCTAACGAAAAGGTTTTTTGCCGAATAATAACATAAACAATTATTTTTCAAATTTACTGCAAATAGTGGAAATTAAATGAATTACATTTTACATTACTGCCTATGCTAGCGATAATTTTTTAATCACTGCAAAATTTCCTTGTTGTTGTTGTTACTCCCTAAAATTTCAATTCTTACTATCATTATTGTGAATAAATTTTCTTGTTGTTGTTGTTGCTTCCTAAAATTTTTTCAATTCCTCTATCAATATTATGAATAAATTTCCTCGTTGTTGTTGTTGCTTCCTAAAATTTTTTCAATTCCTCTATCAATATTATGAATAAATTTCCTCGTTGTTGTTGTTGCTTCCTAAAATTTTTTCAATTCCTCTATCAATATTATGAATAAATTTCCTCGTTGTTGTTGTTGCTTCCTAAAATTTTTTCAATTCCTCTATTAATATTATGAATAAATTTCCTTGTTGCTATTGTTGTTTCCCTAAAATTTTAATTATGAATTCTTTAATATTATGAATTTTTCTTCTATTACATCTTTCCACAATGATCATCGATTCTGTTCAAACATTACTCTCACCTCGTGCCGTTTCTCTTTCAATTATTTCTAGAATTTATTTGCATTTGGTGACTGTTCTTTTTTCCCATACTATCAATGATCTTCGATTGTCCTATTCTCTAATTTTGGTTTACGTAAAACTGTTTTATGGAATTTTTTTTCAAGGAATCCTTTGAAAAGATAGCTAATAGTAATAACAATAATAGTAAGAGAGAAAATTAAGCAATAAAAAGGAAAGTTTTGTTTACGTAAACCAAAATGGCAATATATTCTTGTTTGCATATTTGGTAAAAGAGCCCGAAGAGCAGAGGGAAAGAGAGAGAGAGAGAGAGAGAGATGAAAATAATAGCGTATGGAATTTATTTTCAAACAAAATTTAAATATGAATAGATAGATGGAAGCAATTATTCAACAAAAGAGATTTAGTCAAATAGGAGAATTATCATTTTTTTGCTTTGAATACGGAAAAAATTTTAAGCGACAATTTTGCATTTTAATAAGCGTTTGTTAAGAATTGAACAATCCATTCAGGCTTAACAGAACAAGCAAAAGCATAATGAAATTTTATAACCTTTAACCTTGATGAGATTAATTGAAATATATAGAACTGAAAAGTGTAAGAATATCAAATTTGGAAAAGAACCAATTTTGAAGAAAAATCATTTTATGCTATTTAATTCACATATGTTGATTAAGCTAACTATGGCCAAGTTAGCAAGCAAAAATAGAATAAAGATTATTATCAGATATTCAGCACAAGTTTCGAATTTTACTAGTTTCTTTGAAATTCTTTGCATAATTGCTGGAAATGTGATTCTGCTGAAAGGATTGATGATGATTTTTCCACGTTCCATTTTACCTTATGAAAGCAATCATTTAAATTCAAAAGTTCAAAGCAATTTATTAAATTTTTAAAGTGACACGATATTTTGAAATAAAATTCAAAAGCGACCAGTTTATCCTATAAAGGATTTTCTCATTGTAAAACTGGTATATTTTTAAATTCTCCATTGTGTTCTTGCTCTAAATCTCTGTACGATTGTTCCTATATAATTAATTACTAATTAGAGGAAGCTACTTTTTCAAAAATACACATTTAACCTTTGAACTCTCGAATATATTGCTCTTTCACATTATAATTGCTCACGTAATGAAAACTTTAGGGATTTCGGAAATGAGGATAATGTCAAATGAAGTATGGGAGTTTTCACTTAAATTCTTTATATTTTTCTTTTCATTCTTCTCTCTTTCTCACTATCTTTTTCTCTTTTCAGATTTTCTATCGTTAATTCGAAAAAAAAGTGAAGAAAATTTTAAAATATTCAGTTTAAATTTATTTTTCAAAAATGGTTAATTTGTTCTTTTTCTCTTATCAAATTTTAATTTTTCAATGCACTTTTCAAAATTTGTATGCTTGAAATTTTTTTGTGAACACTGCAAACCAATCACAATGGGAATCTTTCTGGTGCATTTGAACAGTTCAAAGGTATGTATGCATGTGTGTGTATGTGTGTGTGTGTATATGTGTGTGTGTGTGCATGTGTGTGTATATGTGTGTGTATGTGTGTGTGTGTGTATATGTGTGTGTGCATGTGTGTGTATGTGTGTGTGTATATATGTGTGTGTATATGTGTGTGTGTGTGTGGATGTGTGTGTATGTGTGTGTATGTGTGTGTATGTGTGTGTGTGTATATGTGTGTGTGTGTGTGTGTGTGTGTGTGTATGTGTGTGTATGTGTGTGTAAGTGTGTACGTATATGTGTGTGTGTGTGTGTGTCATATGTGTCGTGTGTGCTTCGATGTATGTCGACGTCTGTGTGTATGAATATTTGTTTGTATGTGTGTATGTGAATGTTAAATTTAAAAATTAGCAGGTAAGCACCGAGTAGTTTTGAACAAAAAATTGCCAAATGCGCATGTGAATATCTGCCTATATAATGTGTGGATGTGAATATTAAGAAAATCGTTAATTCCTAAGATCACTACTTAATAATTCAAATTCAGTTTCACCTCAATTTCAAATTTGATTATTCCAATTCATACATTTTTCAAACTTTTGCAGCTCAATTGGTCCTAACTTTTCAAATTCAAATTCCAATCATATTTTGCTCGATGAATCAATTTATGCTTTTTCAGCAAAAGAAAGAAAACAAAATTCCAGAGAAAAGAAATTTTTTAATTTGTTTGATTTCATGTTTTTTTTTCCTCGTAAGCAGTCAAAAATATGATAACCAGACATAATTAGTCAATAATTAGTCATTAACTAAATTAGTCATTTTTTATGGAAATATTATTTTTAGCACTTTAATTCGAAAATTTCCTCAGTTCTCGTCTCGATGAAATAAGCACTTTCAGGAAACCGCAAGGCTATCATAAATATAATTGCTATCAGTTTGACCGCTTATTTTCTTATTATTTTATTAGCAATATATTGTATTATTTTTATGCCTTATTATTATCTTCCAATGATTACTTCTCTCTTTTCTAAAAAAAAAATAAATTGAGGAAGTAAATTTACTTCTTTGTCATCAAAGTATATTTCAATCAGAGACAATTTTGTTCATTACAGTTGTAACAACCAAAGAATTACATTTTCGTTACACTGTTAAATTGACCTCTCTTTAATTGACCTCTTGAGAAATGCTCATTGGTAAAGTTGGCAATGCGATCAGCATAGATACAATTGTTGCAAGTTGTCGAATAATAACAATAGCTGCAATTGTTGCAAGTTGTCGAATGACAATCGATGACCCGTGTTCAAACTTTTCAATATCCTTTAATGAACGTGACAACACTTATTCGCAATGATATTGAAATTTTCGAGTCTTAAAATAGAGTATATCTCCATTTAATCTTACTCACAATATGTAGCTCAATTTAATTTTACTCAATAATATTTCTTAAATCAAAGTTTTTTAGCTAATTGATAAAATTAGTTACATTAAGTAATTAATTCTAAGGAAGGCAAGAGGAGAGAAAAAATCTGATCTATTTAAAAGTGATCATAATACAATGATTCATTTGAATTTATCAATCTTGAAAATTATAAATGAACTTCAACAGCTTCCTCAAACTTAATTATCCAAAGGAGTACAAGTGCTAAATGTTATAATACTTAATGAAACATAATAAAACATCCACTTGTAATTAAGATCTTATTCAGGTAAACATTTAAATTCAGGTAAACATTTAAAATGAAAATCTGATTCACGTAAGCATATGTGCGAAAGAACTAATTCACGTAAGCTTTTATGATTCTGATTCACGTAAACATTTAATGATTAGAAATATTATATTTCGCTGAGATTAAATTACAAATTCAATAATATTCGTAGTTTCCATTCATAAATTTGATTTCAACTAAATGTACATAGTTAAATATATTCAGCGATTTCTTGGAAAATGATGCAAACTATTCCAGGATCGATGAGCATGTAACAGAATTGAACATTAAATAAAAAGAATCAATGTAATGCTTCTTGCCTATAGCTTTTTTGCAGGATAACTGTTAAAGCAGTTGAAACATTTCTATTATCCGAGTTGTCGTAAATAATTGCAGGAACTAATGTTGCATTAGCTATACTGTCATGCTTCAGTCAAATAGTCAGAATTTCAATTCAAAACCTAAAATAGTGCAAGCAAATTAATGCTTTGATTTTAAAATTTTAGCATTATCTGATAGCAATAATTACCGAAGAAAATCCTAATTTATGCTAAAATAATTGGTTAAAAAATTGAAAGTATCAAGAACAAATATAGGAAATTTAAAAAATGATTTTTATTAAATCCTTAACAATTTTCAAATGTTCTTTATTGCGGCATAAAGTTACAATGCAGAAGTCTAGAAGATCATTGATCACAAAGTTTTTACATAAATCATGATCAATGATCTTTATTTTGTATCTCACCAATTCCACAAATAATAGCCGAAATATCCATTCGGCAAATTTAATTTTTGCAATTAAAGATCAGAATCATTAAGGAATTCGAGATTTTACTTCAGCTATTAGTCTATTTTAAAATTATCATCGTAAACAAACTGTTACAAGTAATCTCCATGAGTGATCATTATCACTTAATAAATGGTAATGCTATCAGTTATTACGGTGGTTGAAAGATCAGTAAAATATAATTACAACAAATTACCATTTAATTGCGAATTACTGTCAACAAATTACCATCTTTTTTTGCTAGTACATAATTATTGCAGGCATCAATGAAAATTATTTGTAATCAATATTTATCAATACTGTAATTCAATTTCGAATTTAAACATAAAATTTCAAATTAACATCTTTCAATTTAACATTTGAATTTTATTTCTTCACAAACAAAAACATGTTTTTTTTTCCTCAGCAAAAAATTCAGTAAAAAAAATGAGTAGATGGTGATGTTTTTCTGTCAGACCCGATGATCATTCATCTTATTTTCAATCAAACAAGTTTCTTCTCAGTCTGTTACAAATAGATAAACGCACTCCAATTTTATAATTAATTGTGGGTGCTGCTAAATAGAAATTATTAAATTATCGTTTTGCGTAAATATTTTTGACTTTTGTTTTCTCGCCACAAATTAACAAAATTATTTTGCTTGTAAAAATAATTAAAATCTTTGCAAACTTTTTTTGAACGTTTAATAGGACTGTATTTATTTAATCTATTTATTATTTATTGGTGTTTATTTGAAAATTAAATTTAAAAAAAATAATAAATGTAAATATTTACAATTATTTTTCATCACGCTTTAATAAGCTAACTTACAGTGTCAATTTTTCAATTTCATAAAATATCCTTTTCAAAATGAACAATTAAAATTTGCTTTTATTTTTATTTTTAGAACAAATCACTCAATTAATTATGCTATATTATCACATGGTAATTAATTGTGTAAATTTGTGCAAAATTGTTGAAATAAAATTTGGCTCAATTTCATTGAACCTCCAAAAGAAAGTTTATTTTTATTTGTTCTATTTAAAATTAAAATTTCATTCCCACGGGGATGTTTAGGTCAGAAGTCATAAGCTTCAATGTCATTTCATGTTTGCACAAGTTTGTTTGCAATGCAAATAAGGTTAGACTTTTTAACAAAATTCTTTCATGTTTAACAGTCAGAAAAAAAAAGAAAACTGTTCATTCCTGAAATGAAATTTTTTGTTGCATGAGAACGGTTGTAAGAAATATCATCTGTTATCTGATTTTTAACCATTTTCATTAAAATTAATTTCACTATTCATCATTCTATCCGTCTTTTCTCTCATTTTCTCTCATTCTTCTTTTTGCACAGTACTCTCCTCATCATTATTGCAAACTTTTTCACAAAGTACCACCCCAAAATTAGATGCAAAATTCAATCTATAAAAGTGAACCGAAAAGACTGATAGTTTTCAATGGGGTTTCCGGGAGAATTGGCAACAGGGTTGGAAAGAAAATATAACTGATGTAAAATTGATCAATAAATTAAATGTCTACATCGGAAAGTTGTTTGAAATTGTGCCATTTTTCTTTGATAAAATTAAATAATTCAAAATTTATGTTTAATTTGAATTTAACTTCGAACTTTTTTTTTTAAATCTCAATAATTACAATTCAGTTATTATTGAATACCATTTCTTGATTGATTATTCATTTTTTTTTTTTTTTTTAAAAAAATAAATGTTCAAATAATTGAAAATTGTCCTCGTATATATTTTGAAATCAATTTGAATGAACTAATTTTAATAAATTGCAGAAATTATGACGAAAACAATATCTGTTGCAACATTTGGAATAGAAAATGAAAGACATCGTAATGAACAGGGCCTAGGATGGATTATAACAAGTTTTTTTATTGTTGGTGATTTGGCTGGTGGTGGAATTGTCGCCTTACCATCGGCTATTATGCAAACAAGTAATTTTACAATGTATTTGTCTGAAAATTTAAAATTAAAGTTTCGCGAGCTAAATTTTTAACTTCTTCTTAAAACCGTACTTCTTTTAAAATTTCATATATGAAGAAAATAAAATTACATTGGGTTTTTCAGATCTTTGGGCCGGTTTAATAATAAACACTGTGATGGCTTTAGCAATGACTTATACAGCACACATGTTGGGCCTTGGTTGGGCTATTCTGCAGCGTAGATGGCCAGAATATCGTGAACATTGTCGGAAACCGTACCCTGAAATGGGTGCACGTGCAATGGGTAACACTATGAAGTAAGATTATTAAAATTAGAATAATTTTGCTAAAAGTTTAACGGAGAATAAAATTTTTACAAATCCATTAATAAAAGCTAATAAAATATTCAAGTAGAAAAAAATCGTTTATTTTCCGAATATGACAAAACCGAAAACAAAATGTGTTCTTTTTAACAGTGAAAACTGTAAAATTACTAACAGTTAAGGTTCTGTCAGGTTTGTTTCCATAACCAAGCTGAACTCTGGCCTCTTATTTGAACGAATTTTTTTTGAAACTTTAAAAATTTTTCCATTTAAATGCCAGTTTCTGCTCTCTCAATATATATTTCATTTTAATATTTCTATCTGTTTTGAACATAATTCTAATCCACAAATACACGACAAAAATAAGAATTCTAATATCGAAAAAGTGCATCAAATAAGCCTAAATGTATTTTTAATTAATTTCAACAGTTTCAAATTAATTAATCAGTTAATTAATGTTATAATCAATATTTAGACATGTAGTATCAGTGTGTATTGATATAACACAGTTTGGTATTGCTGTCGTATACCTGATATTATCATCTAAAAATATATGCGATTTTATCAATGCCCTCTTCGGAACTGATTTATCATTTTGCTTTGTAATATTGGTAGTTGGTGTTTGTCTTCTACCGGTAACATTCCTGAAATCACCGCAAGATTTCTGGTAATTTTTCATCCCAATAAAAATAATCCCGTAAGAATTGTGATTTTACCATTCACAAATCACATAGCGAAATAATGGGCAATCTAGGAAAATTTCAAATTCAAATTGAAATATTTTTTGAAAATTTTCAAATCCAAAAAAATTTTAATTTTCCATAATTTGATATTTTAATTGATCTCAAGAAAGCATTGAAATTCTAAATAATTTTGGAAAGGAGTTTTCTTTTAATTATATGATTATTCTACAGGTGGGCTATAATACTGGCAATGATTACAACAGCGCTTGCTCTATTATTAGTTATGATTGGTGCAATAATAGATTTTCCCACCTGCGCTCCGGAAAAGACGGTTAACGAAAAAGTCGTGCCAAAGAATTATTTTCTTGCTCTTGGCACAATTTTATTTTCATACGGTGGACATGCTGCATTTCCAACAATTCTTCATGATATGCGAAAACCTTATCACTTTACACGGTCATCCGTTTTAGCATTCTTTAGTAAGTTCAATGCTGATTTTTGATACATTTTAAGTTTTAGTCTAAGTTTATTCAAATTTCAAAAAAAAATTTAAAAAAAAAAACTTTTAAATATAAAAATATTCACTTTCCTAATCCTTACATTAACGTATACTTTTGTCTTACATCTTTAAATTTATATAATTGAGAAGTACCAAATATCTGGGAATAAAATCTAGAAGAGTGAAAGTGATTAAAAGAATAGGCAAGTAAAATTACTCATTTAATGAATTGGAAAATTATTTTTGCAAATTTTTAATTCATTCAGTTTTCAATAAATTATGATACATTAAGTTTAATCAATCATTATTAGCTTTTTCAATAAATTAAATTGGAAGTTAAAAAAAAAAAAAAAAAATTTACGGAAGCAATAAGATACAATTTACAGTTGTGTATATGCTTTATACGCCGGTTTGTATTCTGGGCTACATAACGTATGGCGATTCGATCCATGAATCGATCCTTAATTCCGTTCAAAGTACAATTCTACAACAGAGTGCTAATTTTTTAATCACTCTTCACTGCATACTCACGCTTACCATTGTATTTAATCCTCTTAATCAGGAAGCTGAGGAAATTTTTTCCGTTCCACATCGTTAGTTCTTTTTCCATACTTTGCTTGCTTAATTAAAATTAAACTTTCAAAAATTTTTTAAGAAGCCATGAAAATGTGTCTTTATTAATTATGAAAGCAATGATAATGTTAATAATAATAATAATAATAATAATAATAATAATAGTAATAATAATAATAATAATAATAATAATAATAATAATAATAATAATAATAATAATAATAATAATAATAATAATAATAATAATAATAATAATGATAATTATAGTGATAGCAATAATAATGACAATAGTAATGATAAAAGAATAAGGTAAAGACTGTAGTAGTTTAAAGTTGTATTATTGTTATAAGGAAGAGAATAGAAATAGAAACGATTTTATTATTTCATTATGAATTCAAAATCTGAAGTTGGCAATTTCAGATTTTTGCTGGCAAAGAGTATTGGTTCGGACAGGAATGATGTTAACAGTGAT